>VZSR01003209.1:2001727-2084731 GCA_013398615.1 Brachypodius melanocephalos
TTTTTTTGTGAAGCCAACCACTATAGACTGTGGCTTTCTTGGCTGGATCCAAAGTTGGGTTTAATTGCTATCATGTTTTTTTTTTAATTACTGATTTCACTTTTATTTGTTGAAGTCACAGCTTTTTGTATTTATCAAAGAAAGGCTGCATGAAGAGATCACAGCAGACATAAGAGATTAAATTCCTAGTCTCAATTCAGTGAAACAATGCACATATTGTCACTAAAACTGTTTCTTTTTTCCTCTTTGATTTGCTGTACCTAATTAATTAAAATGTGCAGGCAATAAAAATCCCCAGCTTTTATTATAAACTTTGCAAGTTAGAGCCTTACTCTACTACTTTGTCTCACTTTGAAAATCCCTTTACACAGATAATTGTACTCTTGCAGTTATTGGGACTACTTACATGGCAAGAAAGGACTCAGACACGGAGGATGTTTGATTCTAGACTTGAATAATGAGATGACATGCTTTGAAAATGTTTAAGTAGGTAGATAGTGTGGCAGTTTTTACAGCTGTGTCATGCAAAAGTTAAAGCACTCATTATTTGAAAAGCAAAAGATGAGTGCCTTCACCTTGGAAGGGTAACACGATACCCATCCCTGAATGCTTCCAGCATTGCTCTCGCTCTGTTCTGAAGTGGGAATCCAGCTGATGATCACTGAAATCAAATAATCTGCCTTTCTCCCCCCATTCATAGCAAGTAAAATACATTATAGAAGATCTGCTAGGGCAGTTGTATTCATCTGTTATATTCTTGGAAAACAGAACATTCTCATGTGTGCCTGTAGGTTGACGTGTCATTTCACTGACTCCACCTGCCTCATGCTTCCCTTACCCATTCAAGTTTAACTGGAAAACTTTCACTGTTAATAGTGGCTATTGAGAAGTGTGATGGACTGATAGTTAGAGTCGTGTGGGCAATATTCCCTTCTAAATCTAAGGCAGGTTTGCTCAAAATTTAGCTATCTTCTGCCAAGCTTGCTAGTTGTGTAAGCCTTTGATTTAAACTCTGGCAGAGGTGGCTGAGTGTTTTCAGTTTGCTTTGGTTTCTTTGAGTGTCTTTGGCAGAATTCTTGGCTTCTTGGATTTTTCACAGCACTCTCTTTCTAAAAACACCATAGTAGCTCTTGAATTGTGTGCTGAGATTATTGTCCTTTCTAGCTCTGAATCTAATTTACAAGTGATAAAAATGATAAAAATACAGACCCTTATTGTTAAGACTTCATAGTAATGTAGAAATCTCACCCCGAGCTGTGGCATTTTTAGTTCAATCAATGGAGTTAATATTGTTGGTTTTGCCAGGTATCCTTATCAGAAAAGCAGTACAACTTTACGTGCAAGTCTGGTGATAGAATGACTTAAACACATGCTGGAAAGGGCGATAACTTGGATGCCTGGAGGTATTCCTTAAGATTCAGACTTCCTTACAGCTATTCTTACTATTATATACCTTACTCATCTTAGGATTCCCATTTTTTTCTGGAAGTAAAAAATCAGGTTAATTCATAGTCTTTCTGTTCACAAAGTGTGATAGGCCCTCAGAAAAGCAGTGCATTTATGAAAACCACTTTAAACACGACTTCTTTAATTATATGTGCAAGTAATATGCATTGGAAGAACAGGCATCAAGTTCCTGACTGCATTTGAAGTGGCTTCTTCTATAGTCTCCTAAAGAATAAGCAAGCAAAATGCATTTAAAATTGCATTATTAGGGCTCACAGTTCCTAGCAGTCCCTTTGTTCAAAGAAATGGGCCTATTGTATGTTTTTTCTTGGAAACCATAAGCAGAATATACCAACTATGCTGTTAACATTTCCAAAACTGTTATTACATTTTAAAAAGTAAACAAAAGAATGACCATATGCAATTGGTTTGTTGTGGGGTTTTTTTGGTTGGTTTTTTTTGTTTTTTTTTTTTTTTTTTTTTTTTTTTTTTTTTTTTTTTTTTTTTTTTTTTAACAAGAAGACTGTGTGGTCCACTAAGGAATAATAATATGCAAAATAAAAAAAAAAATCTTTGAATAGTCAGCTTGGGTCTAGTGGAGGTGCTGGCACATATCAATCTTTCTGCCTAAAGAGGTTGTTAGTAAGAGAAATTAAGCTCTGCTACTTTGGTTTTTTTCTCAGTTTTGTTGAAGGGTTTTTATGTAGGAATGTGTTCATTTATGACATGGTTCCATGGCAGCTCCCTTTTGAATACTCAAACCATTTCAACAAACTGAATCTCTACAGTCTAAAGCATTCCTTAGTTGCCATGACTGAACCTCTTACTTCCCAAACTTTCAGGTCAGGAGCCACGAGCCTTTTATCTTTTAGAGGCTCTGGAGCCTCAAGCTATGCTGCTCTAGAACCAAGGTACCTTCCCTTCCCAATAACTTGGGTAACCCTTTTCTGGGCTTACAGGACATTCTTATTTTCAACTACCACATAACTAAACCATAACTGAACCATTGACTGAACCATAAACTAACAGGCATTCAGTTTTTGTTCCAAACAAAAACCCACTTTCATTTTAAACAGTGTAAGAGATAAATAGTGTATTTCCACACCTTGTTCTAACACACCTCTCAGTGAAAAAGCCAGAACTGATTATGGCACCAAGAATTCTTCATTTCTCTTTATCAGTATATCTTCCAGAATGTGATTTCTCCAGTTCTGTTTCTCTCCTTTAAAGGAAAAGAAAAACATCACTCGCTTTACAAATTCTAGTTATTTTTTGTTAGATGACCTTCTGACTGGTCTTATCAGATGATTAAAAAATACCTAATTATCTAAAGTATGGCTAACTACCACTCTTGTGCAACAAAAAATTGAGAAGACCCTACTACTCCTCCTATCCCAAAGGATATTCAATAAATTATTCACAGAAGCTTTTCTCCAAGCAGTATTCATAAAGATTTACTTTTCCCTCTCTGCCAACCCTGTCTCCTTTATCCTGCAGATGAAAATTTTCTCTTGTTTTGTTACAGTGTTCACAAAGACAACATGGAAAACAAATGTGTTTCATTCTAAAGAGTTCTCAGGGGCAGGTACACAGAACTGATGTGGTCAGAGAAATCAAGCTGTCCTTAAGGAAACCTGTAGGAATATGCAGGAATACATCAATGGCCTGTGTGGATAAACAAGAATCTCCTGGACAAACTCAAACACACAAAGGAAGCCTGCAGAGGGTGGAAGCAAGGACAGGTAGCCAGGGAGAAACAGAGAGAAATTGTCTGAGCCACCAGGGGTCAGGTTAGGAAAGCAAAAGCCCTGATACAATTAAACCTGGTCAGGGCATCAACGGCATTAAATCAAGGGCAACAATAAAAGATTGTAAACTTTTAAAGACTGCTATAGTTATGTGTCCAAAGGTTTAAGCTATGACAAGCTCCATTAGTGTTTGGATTTGTTTCTTTACCACTGCATTAGCAGCTCTCCTTAACATTGGCGTCTTACCACAGTGAGGCTGCACTGGTGTAAACTGGTGTGCCCAGACTGTGAGAACACACCCAGACACGCAAGAATGGTGGGAGATTCTCTCATGGAAGTGCAGACTCTGGAACTGAGGCCACATCTAATGAACAAAGAACAACCTCTCCTCCTCTTAGGTCAGTGGCTAGGAAAGATGCAGTCTTGTAGCCTCAGCTTTTTTGTTACACTGTAATAAGATTTTACCAACTTTGTTTCTTATGACATTGCACGTACTGTTCAAATTATTTGCATAAAATGTATCAACCAAACTGTATTTTGATAAAACAAATTACATGGATCAGATGAAAAGAATTAGTACAGTGTAGGGCTGGCTGCTAATGAGTGTTCTCTGGATTCTACATCTCATTTTGAGACATAAATTAGAGTGTTTTTGTGGCAGTCCAGCCTTCCAACATATACATCCCAACAGGTCACTTTCCTGATTAACCTTCATTTGCTCAAAAGGAAGGCTCCAGCACTGGCCACCACTCAAACTGAATATTTCATATACTGATAGTAGAAGACATAACTATTAAATCTCTTCCATAGTCCTGGATTACTCTTGACTTAGAACAGTTACCCTTTTCATGTACTACTCCTATTGAGACAAGAACTCAAACAGAGAAGAAGGATAAAGTCCCAATAAAGTCAAAAAGCTCCCAATACAATAAATCTTCCCTAGAGATTATTTTTAATTTTATTTTGAAACTTGAAACCCAAGCTGCATGGGTTTCAAGGTATGGCTGTTGTCACATTGCCAGCTAGAAAAGTGAAGACTATCTTGGTCTGTCCTAGACAGTTACATTTGTGGGATAATGTGTGTGTTGTTAGTTGAGTAAACTTCCATATATTTTGGGCTTTAGTATTTTTTATAATTTAATTTTTTCATAATTTCATCATGTCTGTGTTCTTCCAACTAAAAAGTGCCTTTCCCAGTAGACACAGAGCTGAGGATGCTCATGAATTCCATACTGGCCATGGACCATGATAGCTTTGCTGTTCTTCTGCTTCTACCTTTGTATTTATGCACTTGGTTTTGGCAGATCTTGAGCTTCGACAGCATTTGTCCCATCACTTTTCATTTGGATCTGCCTGCCACTTTGTTTTTATTTCAATACTGGTTTCTACTTCCCTCAGCAGCTATGCATGTGCCCTTCCCAAATTAATGGATTAGAAAGGGCTTTCCATCAATGATTTATTTTCCAATTGCAACAATGCTGAAATGTGGAGGGGTGAAATTGCATTTTCACATAGTCTAGAAAGTTGCTAAAGAGACTGAAAAACTTTGCTCAGCATTCTCTTTTAAGCATATTTCTCTGTGATTGCTTCAGTCTTCCCCTGTTCACTGTGATAAGTTGCTTAACTCCAAGTTGCTTATTAAGCATTCTGCCACTTTTAATTTCTAGTTCTAAACACAACAAATACAGACTTAATGCTCTTAGAAATAGCTGCTTTTGCTTGTGCCTACACATGATGCTGTGAGTAACAAGTTATTTGTGTTCTTAACTTCACAAGTAAAATTTTTACCTCATCTAAAGAATCCATGCTTGAATACCAATACTTCAACATTCAGTAAAAATAGCAACAGCTACCAGTTGTGTCATTGCTAATGCATGTGTCTTTCTTTTAGTTTCTCTTCCTATATATCATCCATTTAGTATTCCCCACAAAGCTGATGAAAGCCAGCATTTTATTTCTTGTTTCTGTGCCCACTAGTCAGCTTGCAGTGTGTGTGTCAGACAATTTGCTTCATGCTAAGGTAGTCAGAACCAGAAAATTAAAACAAGCAATTCTGTTTGGTTTTAGAATAAAAAGTCAACTTGTGTTTATGTGCAAAGAAAGCAAGAACACTTCTAAACAAACAGAATGTTTCCTTTCACTTATTTCCAAATAGAAATGATCCTGCAAATGCACGATGGAGGGTATCAGCTTACTCAGGACTTCTAAAGACATGGTGCTCCTCAGTCCTGCTGGACTATGAGATATCTGTGAACCACAGCTAAACTGAACAGCTTTGGCACTCCAGTACTGTTGTGTTTAAACTCCTGAAAGTACACAACAAATTTCTGCTATCTGCTGCCAGGGAGGTGATTTTCAACTTTTCTACTTTATGTCCATATTAATAAAAGAAATAGGATCAGGTTGTTATTTTTAGTTCAAGCATGCAATTGTCTGTGCTGTTTAATTGTTTGTGTGCTCCCTGACACAGTTTTGGCCTGTGGCTCAATCTGTCCTAAGCAATAGCACAAGCACAAGTAATCTGATATGGCAGTATGGATATGCACCCTATTTTTAGTGACCAGAGTTAGCAGTACAGTGGTGAGTGTTGCCATTCTGTCCTCTGGAGCTCAGGCTTTCCCATTAAGACAATGCAGTGCTTCCTTTGGTCTTTCAGTACCCCTCTCATGGAGCTAACAGGCTGGGCTGTCAGACTTGAGCTGTCTTCCAGGCTTCCTGATCCACAGCACAGAGCCTCAAACCCAAGGAGATGGTTTACATCCCTTCCAGGGAATTATTAGAAATCACCTTGTGCTTCCTCAGAAATCTGCTTAAATCCATGGTGTTTTGGTGGGATTTTTGGTTTGTTTGTTTTCATTTAAGCTACTTTGCTTTCATATTTTATTGTTTTTAAGGAATTTCTGTTTTCCTTTTGCAGTTGCAAACAGCAACATTACTCATTTCATGACACTCATGCAGAGAGTGAGATGTTGACATACTCTCTTCAGGTTACTGATTTTTGAATAGAGAATGCCAGCAAGCAAAGCAACTCCACAGAAATATCATTTTCATGTTTCTGAGACCACCAGCTATCTTACCTAAACATGGGAAAGTCTATTTGCTGCTAGAAAATAATTTCTTGCCGTTTTCTAGACTACATCAAATGAGTGAGAAAGGACAATAGAACAAACTAGGCTTTGCTCTACATTGTGGAGATAAACCCATACCCATCACTGAATCCCAGTTTATTTAGGCTGTCCCAATAGTATTGCCATAGCACTCTGTTTGGTATTGTAACTGAACTGAAAGTTTTTTTTCTGAAAGGACAGGAGAACCAATCAGTCTGTTTTCCAAAAAAAGTATATGAATTTTACAGCCAAGTATCTCAGCAAAAAGAAAAACATCCACCCCTCTTCTATGATCAGCTCCCCCAGAAGAAAGGATAAGAAATATTAGCATATACTAAAAATAATTTTAAACAAGAAGAGCAAACAGAACCCTCAAATCCACAAAGCATTTCAAACATCAAGGTTTAAAGTTAGTCACAGCTTAAATAAATGTTAGACTCTCAGAGATGCTGACCACCCACAGCTCCTAAAATATTTTAATAAGAATTTGACTTAGAAATGAAGTAGTTTCACTTGATTTTAAAATTTAAGCGGTAGAGTTTTAAATGTGGTATGAGAAGCTTTAATCAAGTTCCCAGATTTTTATGTTTCCATAATATGATGGGAATTTTTATCTAGATGTTGATTACATGCAGTAATCTGTTTAAAAGTCACCTGTAAAATATCTTAACCAATAATGTTATACCATTAAAGTAATGTTTTAAGTTCCATAAACTTCATGAATAAAGGCTGAACATCATGAACATGCATGACTTGGCCAGCAGTAAACAAAGTCCTTTGCTTTGGAACTAAACCACAGATATGTAAATAATGATAAACTTAATGTATAAAGAAAATTTTCTTCTTTTTTTCCTCAACTTGGATGCCAACCTGCCAAGGTTTAACTATGGAGAATTTTATTCTCTCAGCTGCCTATGTAAGTATAAAATTAGGACCTCTTATGTGCCATTTAAACTTGTGTATTAAGAGCAGAACTAAGCCCAGGAAACCTCATGTATGTTAGCAGAATTGAAATAGCGTGTATGGTAACAGAATTGAAAGGAGTTTGGGGTTTTTGGTGTCCAAACCAAGCTGGCACAGGAAATAAGATGACAAATTTGCTATAAATGGATCTGCATTGACTTTAATTATGCTAGAATGGGTCCCATTGCATTCTTTGCTTGCTTCTCATTACAGAAGTTGTCTTCTAACTCGTGTGACTGTATCAGCAGTGCTTTTAGCAAACTTTTGATTAGAACTTTGCACTGAAACAAGCAGTAAGTCCTCAAATTCAGGTTCCTCCCTTGAAAGGACATGCTCAGCAGATGAGCTTGGAACTTTATTTCCATATTTGACCTATGTTCATGCAGCATTGGTTAGTTTGTCCTGGATGCACAGCCCAAGCACAAACTGTGATGACTTGTGCATGGCGGCAGGGTCTCTAAGTTCAACTGATACATCCATGTTAGGTTTACCTCCGTTTTTTTCTGAAGTAACTTTTTATCAGCAGTTAATTGCCTCTGATTTGGACAGCTTTTATTTACAATTTTCTGACATCATTCTGTTGTATTCTCCATAACTCCTTAAAATGAACATAAAGAGTAGTCTACAGATGCTGTCTTGGGATATACTTCTACTGTGTTTTCTAGGAGAAATATCTCAGTGAACAAGTAATGACCATGTTAGGAAGAGGAGCTATTTAAATTTGATTCTCAAAGATCCATTGAAAGAAAACAATCAAAACCCTCACAGATTTTTTAGGCTGACACATGATTTCTGACATGTTTCCTTTCCTACTGCAGTTGCACTCCACATACATTTGCATGAGTCTTTTTTCAAATCAGAGACAATCTCTTGATGTACAGAACTGTTTCTCCATAACTCCATCATTTCACTTTTTTTACTAGCAAGGGAGCATTCTGCTCTTCATTTTAACTTAGTGATTCTTTTATTTTCAGAGAATGTTTTCCTTTGTTATTTTGAAATTCTATAATTTTTTTCTCTAAAACAAATTAGATCTACTATAACTTTAAAGTCATCTACTTTCTTCACTTGACTTTGAAATTTAGAGTAAAACCAATATTTTGAGCTCTGTTTATATGTGGCATGACATACCAACACTGACTCTGAGAAAATTTTACAGGTAAACTAAAAAATCATAGATGGCTCTGAGCCCTCTTAAACATTGATTTCCATTCACAGCAACCTTGTGCACTATTGGAGCTTGTCAATCTCCAGAGAAAGAAATAGATCCCACAAATTACTGTGAATTGCTTTTCCGGCTCTGTTGCTACTTGAACTTGCTTACTTTATTGAACATAAACTTCGTCTCTTTGTCAATTCAATTTCTTTAGTAGTTTTCTTTTGTCTCATCTTTCTCCGGTTACATTTTAGGTATATTGTGTGGGTAACACTTAAGTTTTTTCCAGACCGTGGGACTTGCATTTCAGATTTAGCAACTGGATGTCTAGTTTATCCCACTCCTTTTATTTTTTTAAAATTTTCTGTCCCCTTCTCTTTTAGGGGGCAGAGAATAGCTAATGTGCTGCAGAAGATTCTGCCTTGACTTAAAACAGTTTGTCTGTTTGACTCTTAAGGACTCGTCTGTGAAACTTTAGGTCTGTGGATAGTTGCATGGAAGTCATCCCACTTTGGAAGGAGAAGGAGTAAAAATAAAATTACCTAAAACTTCATTAGATTATTTTTATTGCAAATAAATAAAATATGCATAACTCTTTTACTTCATTTAAATTAACTTATTGCTAAATAACCTAAATTGTATTATGATACAAATGAATGAATTGAACTCATAGGATTGCAAAAGGACATTGCTCAAGTTGCAGCATGGTATTTGTTTCATCCAATAAGTCTGAAAATTAATCAAACTTCAGAAAATGAATAAACCTGTTCTGTGAATTTAGAGAAGAATATAAAAGGGACTGTCCACAAGATCATTGCAGCTGATGATAATGTTATCATAAATGTATAATATAGTACAGCTTGAAAAGGACCTGCTGAGGTCAGTTAGTCCAACTATCTGCTCAGAGCAGGGTTAAATTCTATTTTTTCTTTAAATTTCAACAAAAGTTGTAGACAATAACAGAGTCTTTCTGTGAAAATAATTTCTAAGAGATTCCAAAAGATTGCTGACAATGTTCTGTCACAGTGCAAGGTTAGAATGAAAATTTTCAAATATGACTCATCTCTTTTGTAATGAAGGGATTCAAAACAATTTCATATGTTTGTAGGGCTTCTGAACACAATCCGTTATCAGAGTGGAAGTCATCTCCTGGTAATGGGTACCACTAAATAAGGTCCACTCTTTCAGACGTAGTTATTATTATTTTACATGCTTTATATGCTGTTAGGGAAGGAAGGATATTATAGAAAAAGGAAAGGTAGAACAACCAGTGTTGGAGTTGAGTACTGTCTTTATCTACACTAAGTAATGCTTTTCTCTTCTCTAAGCTCAGACTGACTCAAGAAGAATTATGGGTAAGGCAAGGCTTTTACACAGATATCTGGACATGCCTGTGTAGTGACGTGTCTTTACAGATTGCTTCAAACATTATGGATAAAAGCATTTAGAGAACCACTGGAATAGGTTGCCCAGAACTGTTATCAGTGTCCCATCCCAGGAAAAATTGAAGGTCAAGGCTAGGTGAGGCACTGAGCAACCTGGTTTAGTTGAAGATGGCCCTGTCCATTGCAGGTTGGACTAAATGACATTTAAAATTCCTTTCCAACGCAAACCATCCTACAATTCTTTGGGTTGATTTCAATACAACATAGAACTTAGGTTTCTTTGTTCTTAAATGCTCTAGTTGTCCCAGGAGAAAATACAGTTTCTAACTGCTTAGAACAAACTAGGTCTCAGAACCACCCCCATCATGTAATATTCTTGTAGAATTTAGAGCTGGTTTCATGAGACCTGGAAGGGGAGAATCATATCTGTATTCAGCAGTCCTAATAAAAATGATTGGCCTATTTCTGACTGTACATGGAGTAATTTATGCCATTATGCACTTATTAATAGGTACAGGGTGTCTCGTCTCCTCCTTCACTGTAGTTCTCAAAATTATACAAGTGTTTCTGAATAAATCCTTTTCCACTGGTATTAACCTGAACTTGTTCTCTCACATCCTTGATTTCAGTTGATTTCAGTGTAATCAACAAGAAGTATATTTATCTTACTTTATTCACCCACTAGTTCAATTCAAAAGGAAGATCAGCTTGAAATACCTCTTAAAGTTTTAACTCTTCAGGTTTCACTTAGATCTTTCCATGTTTAGTTTTTAATTTTATTTATTTATTTATTTTATAAAGGCTATTTATTTTAGTGCAGGGTGTCAAAGACAAATGGAAAAGGAATGAGATTTTTAAGATACTGTCTAGATGGAATTTAGAGCAACATACATATTTATGTACACATAGTACAGTTCAAGGCTATCAGTTCTTATTCAGTTAAGCCCATTATGACTTCTGGATTTGATTCTTGAACTTTTGCCTGAACTGTCTTTTCAGGCAAAAGATCTTTGATTTGTCAGGTAAAGCCAGTAGGCAGAAGATAAAGAAACACATTCATCAAATTCATCCAGTGGTACCAGTAGCTGTGAGATTGTGAAATGTCTTTTCCTTTCAATACATGGCTTATTTTTAATTAAATTGGCAAGACTTCAATTATCTTAAGTAACAAAATACATTATGTATTCATTTAGAGACCCTATATTAAGTCTTAGTGCAAGTTGCACTTATTTTGACAAATTTTAGGCAGAAAATTTCTCAGGGGAGTCCTGCTTTCTGTCATTCAAAAAGCTTTTATAATCATTTAGTCCAAAATGGTGATGTAGGCCAAAGTTTGAATCCCTGGCATATTGCTATAATGCTGCATTAGCTTAATCCTTCATTTTCTTGTCAATTATGGACTTATCTTTATTCACAGATTCACTTATCTGTTATTCTTAGAGTATTTTAATGCTAGTAGTTAAAATCCCTTTGTTTATAGCAATAAGGCACCATTCAGTTTGTGAACTTTATAAAACCAACCTCTGCCAATTTTGCTGTTTGAGAATTGCTGTAAAGAAGTGTTCCCACAGTAATTACTTATTCCAGAGATGTTCACTAAAGAATGAAGTAAGGGGAAAGTGTATAAAACAATTGTGCACCGAGGCAAGTTTTACCCAGCACCTTCCCAGCAACTACGGGGCATTAAAACAAAACAAAACAAAAAAATCCTTGCAAAACAGTACACAGAAATCTGTTGTCTTTAATGCAGTTGCATATAGTGACTTTACAAATATTGGCAATTACTTAAGGTATTCAAATTTAAATTAGATTTGGCCAAAAGGTTGGGAAAAAGTGAGGGAGGAGGAGCAGGGGGGTTGGCAGCAGCTTTTCAATGTGGGGCTCAGCTGCCCATCATTACTCACTTTCAATGGTTTGGGTCATGGCTAGTGTCACTCATTTTAATACGCACTTAGTGACATTGAAGTAGGAATGGCCAGGCTGACACAAAGAAGTATGCAATAAATAAAAATTGTCACAAAATGTTTCCAGTTGAATATTTCTCATGGCACATGAGCTGTTCTTTTTTTTTTTTTTTTTTAACTTTGTTGCATTTGAAAATGTATTTTAATTTTAAGTGTGGGGTAGGATGAAGAGAGCGTACTATTAATATTCAATGGCAATTGTGGAAAAGTACCATGAGTTTGTACTTGGAGCATTTCATTTCAGCAGTACTAGCAGAATGCATTTAGACCAGCAAACTGTTGTTGAAAGCTTTGTGAAAACTTTAATGAGGCCAGGAGTTTACCCATGGCAACTGCTCCAGTCACTCCAAGCATCACTTCTGAGAAACAACTAGCAAATCTATTTTTGTGGTACCTGAACAGATCTGATCAACTAAAAGCATTAAAAAAACCCACTTCAAAATAGAGTAAATTCTGCCTTGGAGATTCTCAGTGTAGATGCATCATCATTAGTGTAACACAAGAAAGAAAGAAAAGAAAACAAGTCTGTTAAGTTCTATTCACATCTGATTTTTAGTATTAATAAAGAGGTAGATGTATTCTCCTCCTCAGACTTCAGGGGCCATATTTCTTCACAGGTAACAAGGAGCTTGTCTTGCAAACTCTGAGGTGATTCAATCCTTTTGCTTTTATCTAAGTGAAGAAGAAAATAAATAAAAAGGGAAAGTGTGCCCATTCTAGCAACTTTGTTTGAAGAAGTTGATGAAATTTCTCGTGATAAGCTGCAACACTATTAGGGTGCTTCTTATATTTTCATTTATTACTGCTGCTTCAGGAATAGAGCTAGAATAATTGACTAAGCAAAACTAAACTGCTTTGCAATGAGTCAGATTCTGAAGCCTTGCAAGAAAGTATTCAAAGATCCATTTTCAACAGTAATTTTCCTCAGGGAAAACTTTGCATACTACTTTTAAAGACCAAGCTTAATAGATGTCTTCTAGTTTTCAAAATATTTCATAACTAGGTAGTAACTGGACTTTAACCTAGAAAACTGGGTTCTCTCATTATTGGTTTTTGCCAAGGATGAACCATTGTTCTGTCATTCACATTTTGCCTACAGCTTAATGGCAGAGGATGACCTGGTGCTACATTTTCTGCAAGATGGGAATTGTCAGCAGAAAGATCACACTTTAAAACTGATTCCTTCTGTCTGACTTTCAGGTATGCTGCTTGAGACTAAATGAGTGTCTTTTTTTTGGGAACTGTTATGTACCTGTCACACCAGACAGACAGACATTCTGTCTTTGTTGTGAACCACAGTGATCTCTAACCAACAGACATTACTGAGAAAATGTATAGCTGCTGGTTCCAAGTGACCTGTATACTAAACCCTGGGCCCTGTGCTCGTCTTCCTTGTGAACTCTGACTCCAGCTCTGCATTCCTCCCGTGTTATTTAAAAATGACATTTGCTTGCCAGAAGCACAGCATGAGCAATAGCTGTAAAACGTTGCCTAAGGATGGAAATGCTACTGAGAGAGTTTCACAATTAGGTTAACTTTTCTCTTGCAAGGAAAATATTTTGCATGGCATGTGCTTGAAAACAAGCACTGTCTGTCACCATTGTCCTTGCCTTTTAATAATTATTTTTAGCTGGTTTTTTGTAAAACTTGGGGTCATGTGAAGTGTCCCTCTATTTTATTTATTGAATGTCTAAATATGTGTATTGCTTCACAGGTTTTAATTCCTGGCTCGTTTTGGAAGGCATTAACATACACTTGTTTTACATTACATAACACCAGTACTGAATAAAAGCAGGTGACCTCGTGCACATGCAGCTTCCCCATTTCACAGTATTTTCTATGCCAATCCTTCTGTGGGATACTATGTTAAATGCTGTTCTGGTAATGAAAGTGTAGATTGTAAACTATAATCTCCTCAGCCACATCATGCTTCAGATTCCATTAAATGATCCCCGTCTTATCTTTTAAATGATCAGCACAGCAAATACTTAACTCTAAACTTCTGGCTAATTCAGTTGTCATGAGCAATCATTTATAAACTGATTCTTCTCCAGTCTGCGGAGCAGTGAATCCAGCTGGGCCCTGCTATTAAGCTCTGTGCAGTAATCCAAATGGTAGGACAGGAGGCAACCTGAGCAGAACTTGATAAGTTAATGCACTTGCTAAGTGCATCTTTCCTCGCTCTATCGAAGGCGGTTTTTATTCCTTTAGTGAATGATGAGTGGTCAGCAGAAACAAGTTGCCAGTTAATGAAATTTGCTTTTGACAAGGTAAGGGAGTGCATGTCCTAAGAATTCATATCGATTGCCAGTTAGATCACCCAAGAATTTGAATCACCCAAATGAGCAGGTGTAGATGGTAGGGAGTGGGCAGAAGCTCACTAATGGCTTTCTGCAGTGCAGTCACAGAGCAGCTGTGTGCGAGGGCAGCCATCAGGCCTCAGAACTTGGCTAAGGAGAAAATCTGCAGCTCAGGATTCTCTCCTAACAGAATCCTTTCCAGCAAGGTGCAGAATCTAGCCATGAATAAAACCCAGCTGCCTGAAACTGTAAGATGCACGTTGTCTTAGAATTGTACTATCTGTTCCCATGACTAGTATGGACAAACCTAGAACTGGAAGTAGATAATATTTTTATCTGCTGTGCATCTCAAAATCCAAAAGCTGTTGAGTGGGTGAACCAGTTTTGAGAGTCTAATCAAGAGCACCAATTTGTTTCTAATAACTGCTAACTGATAAGTAGCTTCCAAAAGATATAACAGACTGAAGTGAAGCACTAAAAAAACACCTAGTGATGTTAAAACTCATAATAAAAAAATAAATTTGGAGACATGGTCTCGGTGACTTTCTGTGGAGAAGTGTAGAACCTGAATTTGAGAGGGTGTTATCAATGCTTTAGAAAGCCCTTTAAACACATAGCTTTCAAACTCATAAATATGCTTTTCTAAGCTTTAAATGTTCTTCTTCTGGTACCTCTGCATCTTCTGAATTCTAGGCAGTTGCAAGGATTATATCCCTGGTGAGAGCATATAAACAATATATAAGTGAAATATAGACATACACAGATGTCCATGTCCATGATCGTTTTCCTACATGCAAATATGAGAAATGCAATGGGTTCTCCTGCCTGGCTGCCTTTGTCAGACCTCAGTACACCTCACAAATAGAACTGCATTAGTCCAGATACAGGTAATGTCTTTGCCCAATGCTTTACTGTGCATAACTTTAAATTAACATCATGAAATGCAGCACATTTGTAATGAAAGCAGCAGGTTTGACACTTGCTCTGAGATGAAACAATTGGATAAAGGGCTTTTACAATATTATTTTATATTTCTAATGTATTACAGTTTGTATTCCTTCTACTTTTATGACAAAAAATGTGTTCTCCAATGACATAATGCAGTTCCCTTTTTGGCAGCAGTTTCTTGAAGAAGTTATTCTAGCTTCACTTTCTTTTCTCTTGCAATACTTATAAACTTTAGAGTATCTGGGTTTATTTTAAGCAGTTTTAGAGGCATATGGCTCTCCTATCATAGCAAATGTGAGATTTCCCAGATATTATTTGCATAGCTCAGCCTGAACAACTCTAGAGCTTGAACTTCTCCCTGCTCAGACTTTTCCTCCAGGTGTACACTTTATGTGGATTTTGTTACACCTACTTAAACATATTAGCCATACACAGGACAATATCTAGCCAATTATTAAGATTATTCTTCTGAATAGAAAATGAAATGGTGGCAAGTTTGTGCAGATTACCCAAAGCAGCAAAAATCCATTGTGAAAAGTATGGATATTTTAACATGCTACATTCTGAAAATGTGCTATATTTTTGTAGTTTTTGAAGAATGTTTCCAATTCCCAAATATTTTAGCCTATCTTTAAGAAAAGTATTTTACTACTTTAAAAAAAAATTGATCACATTTTTTTGTTGTTTGGGTTTATGCTGGATTTGGTATGTTGTATGAAAAACAAGAGGCCAGACCAAAAAAACCAAAACCAAAGGCCTGTAAGTCCTGTCCTATTTCTGATCTGGGTAAATATACAAAAAGTAGTATGTTACCTATTCTAGTGTGAAAGACTTGTGATTGCTCATCCCCTTTTTGTGAAGATAGGAGAACCTATAACTGTGGTCCCTCTAAATTGATGATTTAAGGCAATACTAGCCTTGGAAGGCAGGGTCATGGAATATTGACTAAAGCTGAGGTAATTTGGGGATGGGGAGGTGATCATTAATAATGGCCAAGCTATCCAGCTTTCATTACATTCAGTGAAGACAAAGAAAACTTTTTTTTCTGTTTGACAGACTACTTTATCCCAGTACTGAGACCATGACACAACCCTATGCTTCTAAAAATCTATAAACCTCTTTACTAAGGCAATGGAATACTCACACATATGAAGAGGTTTTTTTGTGGTGTGAAAAAGCAGAAGGGGTGTGAGATGGCAACCATATAAATTTCAATATAATGTCTATTCACAAGGAGACTGAATTAGTTTGCTTTTAGTATTCATGGGAATGACTGTTTTCTGAGTGATTTACTATACAGTTATTATTTTGTTGTTGTTGTTACAGAATATGTGGTAAAATTTCCTTTGTAAAGTAGGTGGAAAATGTCTAGTATTTGCTAGGCAGCAATAAAATGTGTCAGCCTGTCTGCTCTACAGAGTCAGTAGGAACTCAAGTGCCTGTTCTGCACCATGAACCTTCCATTTTGTACTGTAAAATTTGTACTTGAAGTTTTCCCAACTTCACCACACTAGCATCAAATCAAGTCCGTTTTGTAACAGACTGATTAAAAAACCCCATTCTTTTATTAAAATTATGAGTTTGTCCAGTCTTTGTCAACGTTGAGAAAGTAGAATTGTATCTTTACTGATGAAGGGAAAAAAAGGAAGAAAAGACACTAAAGAAAAACCCAGTCCAGAAGATAGTTTAAATTATCTGTGTTTTAACACTTGGATCCCTGCCTGTGAAAAGGTATCAGTTTGCTTTCAGTAGACTATTATGTTCACAACATATTTATGTGAACAAAAACCAATAATAACAACATTTCAGTGATTACTGACTGTGTTTGGCTTAATACTGGGTTGCAGTAATGGCTAAGGTGTCCTTTGTATGTGACGGAATGATGAGCTAGTCTTTCTGTGGGCAGCCATGAGTTATTGCTTCATGGTTTTGGTGCATTTTCTTTCTTCAGCTGCTGGTTTTGGTAATGATCCTCCTGCTGTTCTGCAACATTCTGGTAGCAGTTACAAACCTCAGCCATGGAGGCTAAACTCCACTGTAGTAAAGGCTGTAAAAATTCCAGCTAGAAACCCTTTTAAAGTTTATATGATTCCTTAATCTCTGTGGAGCTTGCAAGAACTCTACTGAATGGTGCTTAGCTCTGCTCTGGTTAGCTGGAAAAGATGCAGCAATATGGACTCAAATATGAAGCAGTTTGAGCTTTTTGAAAGGAAATCCAACCAGTCTAAGGCCACCTGTGAACTTTTCATGGAGGTACAGAAATACCTGGAGGAATAACAGCTCATGCTACCTTTAGTATTAATAAAGCTTTAATAATTCATTAAGAATCAATCTGTAAATGCATTTTTCAGCAAATCAGTGTCAGTAAGATAAAGCAGTGTTATAAAGAGCTGTTCAGTTCTTTATTTCATTGTTATGTGTACAGGATTATCATAGTATTATTTATAAGTTGTGCTTTTTTCACTTCTCCATTTCTAAAAGTCCTAGAAGTTCAGTATTATAAAGTGAAATATAAAGGTAATAAAAAATTTGTTAAATTTACCATAGACTAAATTACCAAGAGATTTAGAAAGGAATAAATACAAACACTTTTTCTTGGATTACCCTGGGATGCTGAAAGAGCATCCCTGAATTACATAGGAGTAGGCAGGTTTGAAAGGATGCTGTGAACGTTTGGTGATTACAGCAGTAGCAACAAAGTATCAAACATTTGTGATGGATAAAGTAATTTGTAGGCTGCAGACATAAGCTTACCTGGAGAAGACAAGTAAAATAAAACCTTACAGAGGTAAAGAATGGAAAACATGAAGAATTGGTCAAACAAATAATGATGTTTCTTCACCCTTTTTGTCCTTAGTCATATTTTAAGGATCAGACAGTTGACTCTCCTAAGAGTTCATATGTCAGAGTTCATATCTGTATATTTGTGTTAATAGGCTGTGATTTACCTTCTTGCACATATTTGCATCTTTTTCTTGGTAACATTTACACTTAATGAAGTGTTCTATTGCAATGAGTTCCAGGATCTAGATACGAGCTGTGTGGAAATGTACTTCTCTTGTAGGTTTTAAAGCTGCTGCCTGATAATTGTATTTGAGGCTCCCTAATGGGAAGGACGGAATAATCATTACCACATTCTCTATCCTGCTAGTAATTTTGTAGCCTTCTAATTTATTTTATGTTCTTACACCACAGGTCATCCTCTTTGCTTTTCTCTTGTCACCTTCTGGTACATCTTTTATTGGCAAACATACCAGAATTGTACCTGGACTTTATCATGTCTTTTGTTCCTTATTCTTTTTCTTTTAAGTTTCTAATATTCTTTTTGCCTCCCTCTCAGCATATGCTTGTATGTAGACAACAACTGTCTTAGGTTGTAATAGCCAATTAAGATTGCATCATTTTGTGTGTATATATTTAATTAGGTACAGAAGGTATATATACACTTATACACACACACACACACATACACATATATGCATAACAATGTATATGTGCTATGTCATGACCTGATTTGAAGTCTGATTGAAATTTGAGAGTAAATGTTTGCTCTCCTGCCACATTGTGTCTTTGCTAGAATTGTCTCTAGGTTTCCATTGCAATGAAATTTAAAGGGAGGTTTGTAGCACTACATCAGCAGAGTGTGTGATCTGTGCCATGTGCTTAAAAATTTGGCTTCAGGGTTCCTTGACAGGAGAGTAGGTTAAGGGCTTGAGGGACAGTTGTCACTGCAGAAGTAATTTTGTTTATTTTCCTGTGAATTTTTTGTTTTCTCCATCTAGAGCAACGTGACAGACACTGCTCTCAACACACTGCACTTGGTGTGTGTCTCGCAGCTCTAGTGGACATCAGGAATACTTAAATTTCTTTATCTCCTTCTCTTTGGTGATGGGTACATCAGGGCCAGCACCCTCGAGCAGCAGAGCCTGAGATTGCTGGAGTGCCACTCGTGGTGGCCAGGTCATGGCTAATCCACAGGGACACGGTGTCTCAGTCACTGCTGCTGGCACAGCGCTCTGCCATCTCTGCATTCAGAAAGAAATGGGAGAAAACTGAGCCACACTTCATCAGAACACAGCAAATACTGTCTGCTTTAAAACATGGCAAAGATTCCCTAAAATTATCCTCTGTAGAAACCCAGGGTAAATTAGAAAATTTTATTTCAAAATATTACCCATCAGGACATGACTAATTTTAAGCTTTGCCTGGGAGTCAAACATAGTCACTTTTATAAATATACTGGCTGTACTTGACCATATTACTGTCATACCTGTCAAAATGTGCTGCCTTTTTTCCTAGTCCAGGCATGGTTGGAATGTGTTAGACTATTAGGAGTAGTCCAGGTGAATGTGTTCTGTTTTGATGTGTTTGGAGGGCAAATGCTGCCTGTGAGAAAGAAGCTGGCCAAAGGAGAAGTGAAAAGGGTGCTGTCATGAGGCTGGAAGTCTCCCAAAAGCCATCCTCCCCACCAAACCCAGTATGTCTTGGTCACATTCCTCATCCTACAGCTCCTAAGGTGACCATTTCTGAACCAAGGTGCAATCCTCATGGGCTGTAAAACATTAGACACTCGTTCTATTTCCTGGACTTTACTGTGTGATTTATGCCCTAACAAACTAATTTATGTTTTCAGCCATTTATGTACCCACCATAGGCTTTTTACTTGCCTCAATCCCAGCTCATAATAATAGTACAGAGAGCCAAACTTCAGTCCATATCCATACCAAATTCTCTAAAGTTCCTGAGCATTTAAACTGGGGAAATCTTATTGGGCAATTCTTTATATTTTTTTTTATATATATATATTTATTTATTTGATTTTTTTTTGTTTTGGTTAGTTGGTTATTGATTTCTTTATTTTTAACCACAATGAGATTGTTTTCTGGTCTGAGGAAATGGTAAATTCATGTGATTGCTCTTTTTTCTTTTGCATGTGTCCCTTTTTCACCCTAGGCTGATTAGAATGTAATGCGACTGTTGATTAAGTGAAGTGGCTACAAGTTTAATGCAAATGTAACACACTTCAGAGTTGTGTACACAGTCCTTTCAAACTGGTCGGATTTGTGGGATGTTTTGGGTTGTTTTCATTTGGAGTTTTTTGTGGGTGTTTGGGGATATTGTCGAGTTAGGGATTTTTTTTTGTTTGTGTGTCTGGGGGAGGGTGGTGGGTGCGTGTGTGTTTCTGTTCCTTTTGTTTAGGTTTTCTTACACGCCAAAGCACAGCTGATGATGAGGGTGTTCAGAGCAGAAAGGGAAAGGATTCTCTGTGCTACTCAGGACCTAGGAGAGAGCTGTCTCCCGTTTAGTTTGACATGGAGGTATAAACGAGACCGGCAAAGTATCCTTCATCCTCTGAGTACCCTTCTGGCTTCTGCCCGTTTTCTCCGGTTGCTGGTTTCCCTCCGCCTTCCAGAAGATTCTTGTTCCTGGGGAGCTCAGGGGCTTCCCGAGGCGGTGGCCGCTAGAGGATGCTCCTGGTCCGGCGTTGGAGAGCAGCGTGCCCGGGCCGGGCATCCTCCTCCTCCTCCTCCCTGCCGGCACAGACAGCTCCCAGCCCGGCCCCGCGGAGAGGAAGGACATCGCCTCTGGGGCGACACTGTAGGAATTCGAGTGTTTTTCTTATGGTGAAGTTCTTGGGCTTATTTAGGTGACGCTCTTAATGGCATGTTTGCAGTGTACTCCTCAGCAGCAGAGTCCTACTGTGGATGGTCCCACTCTGGGTGTGATGTAGATGTTCAGTTAGCTTTCACTTTTTTGTCCAATCTTTTAAAGATCCAAAGCTCAGTGTTAAATGAGGTTTGAGGCTTATATTTTTCAATAAATATGCAAAAGACATATTTTTTTTTAAAAACCCAGCTATTTATAATGTGTAATATTTCAAGAAAGGCACACACATGAAATTAATTCCGTATTTTAAATAAAACACAACGAATATTTTCCCCAAAAACTTCTAACGAATCAAAGAAAAAAAACCTAATGAAATCAAAATTTCTTTTAAGGAAAAAGCAAAGCGTGAAGCTAAAAAAGTTATACATGGAAATGTCCCTCTAGTCCTCTACTGCCCTTCCAAAATTCTGTTGTAGCATAAACAAGTTCTCTGGCACATAAAGCACAGGATTTTATATGGCAGTAGCATGAAACAGAAATAACATAGAAAGAATATTTTTAAGGTACCAAAGTGGAGTACTCAAAGGTTAAAAAATGGCAGATTTGAGGTCATTTAAGATGGCCCATTTGTTCACGTGCACTAGAGCACAATCTTTAACTTTGTAATCATCTACTGCCTCTTTCTCTCTCCCCATGTCCTCACCTCCTGTGGGATTTCTGCCTTATGCAGACCTCGAGTTAGACCTGCCCAGGGAACTCGTGCAGTGGAAGAGACTGTTCATTTCTTGCAGTTGGATGGCGTGTAGTAGATAAATCAAGGACTACAGGAAAGGGAATATATAGGTGAAAAGCTAGATAAGACTGAAAAATAGGGCTGTAGTCTTGTCCCTGCCACTGATGTTTAGCAAAGTCAGTAAATTTTTCATATCATGTGTGTATTCCCCAGCTTCTGTGTGCCGACTGCGAGATCCTACACTGATTAATCAGAAGCTTGAACACCCACATCTACTCCTGAAGTCACTAGAGTGTTGTTCTGAGTCTACAGAATAATGAGTAGTGCTATCTTTTCTTGCAGCTCATGTGCCAGATGTCTCAGATTTGGTGTACCTGTGTCTCTCTCCCTGCACATCTTTTGTCATCTGTACAAGATGGATGCTGACTTTTTCCAGGCTGCAGTAAAAATAATGTGGCTGAATCACTTGTATCCTCTGATGACAAGCACCAAACAACTGCCTGGGCAAAGTAAATAAATTTGTCTTCAGAACAGGTTTTGAACCACAGATAGGAAATAAAGTGTGCTACAAAAGATTGCTATATGAGTAATGGAACAAAACAGAGTAGTTAACTGCTCTTAAAATGAGCATTGTCTGTCTTGTGCATTGAATGAAGCAACATTAGTGCTGTGTGTTAAAGGCTATCACAAGCTATTTAATAATCAAGCCCAGATAAGCATTTAGGCTGAGTTTAAATTGCACATTAATTTTGCAATTTCCAAATACGTGCATACTGAATTTCATATCTGGACTGATATTGCTTAATAATGTGTGTGTAGAGTAAAAAAAAAGAAAACTCAAGTACCCTCACTAATAAGAAGCTAGTGTTTTCTAGTAAGGAACTTTGTGCGGCTCCAGGTAAGCATTTAATATATGGTTAATTTACAATTTTTCCCTCTTCTATTTAGTTCCTTGACTAAATTGTATAAAAGTGAAATCCATTTCCCACTTGAGGAGTGAAAGAACTTGGCTGGTTGTAGAGCAAAAAGTCCTGTAGGAATGGGTCTGTTTTCTCAGGTTGAGGAGCCTGTCGCTATTTGTAACATGATTTTTCTAATGAAGAAGAACAGGGTTGCTGTGTTCCTGTCCCTTATTTCTGTGTTTCACTGCCTGTGAACAAAACAAATGATAATTGTAAAGGAGGTTCCTGAGCTTCCATTACAGCTGCTTGCCTTTTGCTATAAACCCCCCCCCTGGAATATACCTGCATCTAAATAGAGATGTATAAAAATGTTAGGAGACCAAGTAACCAAGAAGCTGAATTTATCCTCTCAAGTGATTTAGGAACCATACTCTAATTCCCTGCTCAAACTGTGTTTACAAAGATGTTTAGCTCCTAATTCATTCCCACTTGTCAGGAAATCCTTCCAAGGAGTGTAGAAGAATGATGGTGGCTGTGGAATATATTAAAATATTGTTATTATTTAAAGTAATTTTTCAACAAATTGTAGATTCATTCCTTCAACTTCCACTTAGAAAAAATGCTGGAGGCTTTTGAAATTTCACATCACAGAGGAAAAAAAATAAGGAGGCTGCAGAGCAGAATAGATTTCTTAAATCAGCTTAGGAAATTTCCATCAGCACCTAACACTTTGAGAGCTACTAAGGTCGAAGTTACTTTTATTACTTTTATGTTTTTCTGCAGTGATAGCATTTTGTTACACTGTTGAGTAAGTTACAGTGTGTTTCCCTGGTCTTTTATGTTTGGTTTGATTACAGTGTCTTGGCTTGAGGTTGAATATATCTTTAATAATGTCTTTTTTTAACATGTTCATTTTTTATGAGTGAAAGTATTTGAACAACCTTTACTCTAATCAAGTGAAACTTTTGTGAAAGGCTATAGAGAACTGAAATTGGGTCCTCTTCATGATCTTGGAGCTGTAAAAGGTAGTGAGGCAGGAGGGGAGCATGGGATCAAACACAGATAGTCAGCACCGCCTTGTACTTCCCAGGGTAAGGTGTTAGTGTTGGTGTTTTACAAATGTATTGTTTGGGCAGCTTGATCAAAGTGGTTTCAAGATTTCACCTCTGGCAGGTGGGAGTGACTACTCAGAGTTGGAGACCTGGCTGGGGCACCACAGCATCAGCTCATCCTGGTGGTGTCTGCTGATATGCAGAGGTGACAGTGGGAGCCCTATTTCCCCAGTTTTTCTTGTTTGATCCCAGGGAAAACTCATTGTTCAGAATGGTCCTGTTGCTAATTTATGATGTCATATGCAACCAAATATGCACTTTGGCCATTTTTTATGCGTCTTGCTAATGATGGGTCACACAGTTTCACTGGAAGGTTTTAAAGATTAAAGTCCTCAGAAAAGGCAGCCCTAGTGAGTGATATTCTCTGACCCCATGACCTAGCAAAGGCCATAGAGCCACACTAAATAAAGCTGTCTCAAGCTTATCACTTCTGTTGTGCTCTAACACAGAGTTTGAAAAGATGATCAGGTTTGACTTAAAGACTTTCAGGATTTATCTGGCATGTCCTTGAACAGGCAGCTTTAATTAAAATATACTCTTTGTCTTAACAATGTCATTTCTCTAATAGGAATTTGTCCAGCTTTCTCTTGCAACAAATTATTTTCCATAAGTAGCGTTTTCCTACCTACATACCAGAAGGTACTCGTTGACTGAATTAAATTTATTTTTTAATACATACAGCTCTCTATTATGCTTAGAATGTGATCTGGTAGGAAGACATCCTTCTTTTTTATGATATAGTGAAGTCCTCCTTGTGAAGTACAAATATCTAAGCAAATATCCCATCTGTGCAAGTAAAGACTAGTCCCAAATGCTGCAATTCAGCATGACAGTTTCTGTGCCTTCTTTCTGGATAAAAGGCATTGGAAAGCAGCTCTCCTCAGCTCAGTCCTCAAGAAACAAGAATAATAGAATCCTTTTGATTTTCATTTTTTGTTGCCTGATATATTAGCAAAGATAGATGTAAAATGCTGGGATAGCATCACGAGTCACCAGCAAAGTGAGTACATCAGGTGCCACAAAGAACAGACTCAGCTCCACTTGTAAAGCCCAGGAATTCCGGAAATTGTGTCATGCTGGACTGGACAGGACTGAAACAAATGGAATATTCCGATTTTCAGGTGTCCCTTTGAGTTGCCTTAAACCTGGCCCCAATACAAGCAGGGAGCACCTCCTGGTTTTGCTTGGCTGTGAGGTGCTTTGAATGTCAGGAGCAAGGGGAACACAAAAGTCCCCAAATGCTTTCTCATGGGCCTTCTGCATCTGGCCTATGCTCAGAAAGTTTCATTTTTTAAATTACATTTTTTTATTTATTAACTTAGCCAATTTAAGTCTTAGATATCTGTCTTTATGGTACCTCTACTCTCCAGTAGAAGCCCATTATATTGTGACTTCATACAACATACAATATGTATTTAGCCCTGAAGACTGCACAGCTTGTGACTTTAGCTTTTTAATTTACTGTGTTTCTTGCTGCTGGCACCTTTGAAACTCAGTGGAGCCCTGCAGGAGTGTCTCAATCTCCTGTTTCCTATGTCCTTTGAGCTATTTCATTACAATCATCTGTCAAAGATGAGTGGGAGTCAAGGAAATGGAGCACCTCAAGTGGCTGACACTGCTGAGCAGATATCCTTCTATTTTTGCTGAGCGCTTACATACCTCTGGAGTACGGATGTGGCTGAGCTGGATTAGATGCACAGGAAGTTTGTAACACCTTCTTCATCTTAGAATAACAGCAGTCCTGATTCTATATGAAAATGGTACAATTTTAACAACTTCTGTGACAACCTATACATACAATTCCTTTATGATTCCTTTCATGGGTTCAGTCATGATGTTGTCTTATGCCAGGTATAACTGCTTGTGCACTGTGGTTGTATTCATTTAATGTGTTTAAAAAAAAACCTACTGCATGTCTTGAAGATTAGTTAAGGAATCAGTCTGAGAAGGAAAAGTCTATACACACTCTTTGTATCCCATTTCCATTCCATAGCAGCATCAGGAATGAGAATGTAGGCAAAAGGAACCATCATAGGGTGCTGCTCCCAGTGGTACTGACTGGCACTGGAATCGATTCTGCGGGATGTATAAGTATTTGGCTTATAAGTATTTTAGCTAGTAAAAGTGATTGCAGGTCAAGGGAAATATACATTGGAATACCACAGAATACATTTTAAAGTACTAACAGCAGTGAGAGTTTAGCTACTGCAGGTATCCTATGACCTACAATGCTACATACTTCTCAAGTAAGAATCTCCTTTTTCTCATCATTTTGTTGAGGTGGGTTGATTAAATTAGATTGAAGAAGACTCTATAAATACGTTGGGTTTTTTTCTCATTCTAAAACAAACCACAAATTTCCTTCTCATGTCTTAAAATTTTTGAAGTGGCTGAATATTTGTTGACTCCCTGGGTCTAAACCCAGTATTTTATTAGAATTCCCAGTTAAGCCAATCTCTTCCATGATTCATTTCACTTGGCAACAGAAATGTAAGCTCTGGCCTCTGGCCCTAATGAAATCCTTTAAATGCAGTCTACACAGCACGAGGTGAAGGGGGCAAGGCACAGTTTAATTTCCCAATAACACTTTACGGCAGGCTTTGTAAATGGACTTGCTTCTGGAGTTTTCTAACACCCCTCCCCCTGAAACTAGTCAATTTGCAGTTGAGAAGTTGCTGTATTCAAATTGCTTACATGAGAGAGGTTGGAGGGCAGTGTGACACAGGACCTTGCTGCTAAATTGCTAATCCAAATTGGGCCTTAGTCAATCTTGGACAGAGTTGTCAACATCCAGTGACCTATAGGAAATGAGTTGGGAGCTTCAGCCGGGCTCCCAGAGAGGTGTGCACATCACAGGAGCAATGGGCTGGCACTAATTGGCACCCTGTGTTGCAGCCTCAGCACTGAGCCAAAGGTCTGCAGGGGAGCTGGGACTGAAGTGCTCTCTTGGCCTCAAGGATGGTCCCTCTAGGGCAGAGTTTAGGGCACATTAGTAATGTCATATGTGGAATTTTGCTGCGCCTCTTGCAGTGCTAGACCGGAGCTATGGCTTGGAAACTGAGCATCCCAGGGGGTTCCTAGGGCATTTTGAATGCCACGGGGCTTTTAAAACCCTGAAATCACTTTAGCTTCCCTTCAGGTATAAATGTGAAGGGAACATTCACTAAGCATTAACCTGATAGTCTGAGGTGTCAGGTGACAGCCAGTCCAGGATTTCCCAGGAAAAGGGAAAGAGCGGGAGCATGTATTCTTTCAAGACAAAACTTTCTCATGTCTGCGCCCAACATGCATAAGTACTTTTATTCTGCCATTTTTTTTCCACCTGTTGGCCTCAGAAAGTTTATAAATTAGTGCTGCTTAAATATTAAAAGTATATTTTTTCATGAGTAGGATTGTGAAGTTCTATTCATTATAAAAGCATAGTAACGCATGGTCTTCCTACACTTGGAATTGTTCCCAGACCATAATAATTACAGAAAGTTTATTATGGGTATTATCTTCCCAACACCCTTGCACATAAGAAGCCTGTTTCTTGTTTTGTTGTTCTGTTTGCATAGTTTCAGTCATTCAGGCAAGGTGGAAATAATGTCATGAAGCCACCAGTCCATTCAACATGGATAGATTCAGTGAAGAAGCACTAAATTAAGAAAGGAGTGATGTACCTACCTAGTATTTTAAGCCAGATACTCAGAGGTGATAAAATATATTGTCTGAATTGGAAGTTAAGCAAATTTTCCCTTGAACATACAAATCAATAAGTAGCAGCAATGACAATTTTTTGACTGTGGATGTCTGCTAAGAAGAAAAAAATAGGTTTGTGTGATAGAGGTTAGTTTGTTTTGTAAAAGATTTGGTGTCTTCAAAGAGCAATTTTTATCCATCCAGGTATTGTCTATACCCATAGAGATGACAGGAAGGCCTACATAGAGCATGTATACTTCCAGAAATCAGAGTATACTATTTTTCCTTTATAGCTTTGCATGATTGGAGTCACCAATGACCTGCTGCAATTTTTCTCCTGCTCTATCAGGTAACTAAAGAAATCAGGATTACAGGCATAACTGAAATGATGGAGTTCTGAAAGTAAAACCCTTTTCCTGTCATACAGCAGCCCCCTTTCACTACCCCCATGCTCTCTCACTGCATGATGTGGTGCACATTCATCTGACAGACACAAATTGGAACAGCAAAGAAAGTAAGGCAGTACTTGCATCCCTGAGTTTGGGATCATGAGCTGTTACAAAAGGTCAGGGAGTTCGGGGATTATATTCTACTCTCAATATTGCTACAACACTGCAAAAAAAATCACCCTGGAAAGTGTTGTATTCTTGTGTTTTAATAGTGTGCACCGAAACACAGTGGTGCTCTAAGTGTGTGAAGCGTTGCCATTTGCACATTCCCACCTGTTGTTTCTGTTTCCGGAAACAGTATCCCTAGCTGCAGTCTGCGTGTTGCCCCGGGTGGTGTCTGACTCTTAACCCAAATCAAATAGTAATTGTTCAGACACTGTCTGGCTCTCATGCAGGGGACAGGGAAGGCACAGCAGCTCTCTAGTTACCTCTTAGGAAGCCCAGGCAAGGATTTCCCTCAGGGAATCTTCAGCCTGTTATGCTCCCAGACCTTTGGTGTAAGGTTTCAGGTCACGATCCCCCTTGCCCTCCCTGCTGCAGTAGGGTCCAGCACAATGATGAGCAGACTGCAGGATGTGAAAGACTGGGACATAGGAGTGAAACTGTGAGAGGACAAGATTAGGTTTTCCTTTTTCTTTTGCTGCCAGTACTTTGTTAATGTAAAACTAGCAGTGCCCAGACTACCACACTGGAGCTCTAAATGGTGTTGCCACTTTAGCTCTTAATGCCACTGATGAGGGGATGCTGTTATTGCAGGGTAGATCAGATCCCTGGCTGCCGAAACAGTAATCCCAGCAGGTTCCTCTGAGACTGCCAGCAGAACTGCTGCAGGTCCCAGTTGTACCCTCCCCTCAACTCCTTCTCCAGCAACATTCCTGCAAGTTCTGATCGTACCCTGCTCACGAGTTACACCTGGACTCCCCCAGCCCGTCAGTTCCTCAAGGCATGGGGCTGGATTCAGCCTGGCTTGCCGAATCAGGAACTCTCCTCCCAAGGTATTGAACTGAAACTGTAAAACACTGACAATTCCTTGAGAACTGCTGGCTCAATCCCAGCAATCCTGTTCACCTTGTGATATTGCAAGAGATGACACTCTCCATGTGTACAGAATCTGACAGGTTCTAGTTAAGGCCCAAAGAAAAGGCTGACAGTGTGGCAGAGTGCTTGAAGGTGCATGAACATAGCAGCAAGCGCTGCAGGCAGCATGGACTGCCCTGCTTGACTCAACCAAAGTTTATCACTGCCTTCCAAAGGCAAGATAGGGTATGGGGTATGTGCCTGAGACCCCCATTTATTTGATGCTAACTTGAACCTATTAATTTGGCCTTTTAGGTTGAAGTGGCACTGTTACTGTCTTTGGACTCAATGGAAATAATGACTTTTATACTGTGGACCTGAGCAACAACCATTGTCTTCTGTGAAAGGGGCAGAGAAGTAACTTCTCTTTAAAAACTTAAATAGCTCAGAGTTATGAGGGTCAAAGAAAAGTTAATTCTTTTCATTCAGTGGAGAATAGTTTGAGTTATAACTAGTCATTTGTTTAAGAAATTATATGTACATTTTTGAAAAATATTTTTTAATATTAGGGGCAATTACAGGGAGAACTCAGGTGATGATGTACTGCCTGGAAGAGAGAATACCAGTAATTTTGAATTTTTTACCCTCTTCTAGAACAGGTTGCAATCTTATTTTTGAATGCTAGATAGTTTAATTGTTCTAGTTCACTTTCCTGGGTGACTAAGCAATATAGCTTTGAACTTTCAGATTCTTGTATGGACCCCATACCATCTCTCAAAATGCATATTAATCCTAGGGAGGACCAAAAGAATCTACTAACACATGCACACTGCCAAAATAAATGATGTGAGGATTCCTGAGCTAATCTTTGCCTTTGATTATCTGTATCAGAAAATTTATTTGCTGCAAAAGTAGTGATGAAAAGATTTCTGATCATTCTGAAGTATCAGCTGCAAACAACTTAGACTTTTTGATTTGCAAGATAAATCAGGAAATGTGGAGTATTTTCTTCTCTTTTCAATCCTTAGGAGTCTCCATAGAAAGTTTTATAGTAAAGCAATTCAGAGAATAACAATAGCCATTCCTTTTCTGGCTTTATTACCTTATATGCGAAATTGTGTGCCGCGTTCTGTCAGTGTGTGGAAACCTGACTCTGTTGTTACCTCTGAAAGTAATGGCAGAAGGAGATGGCAATGTATTTTATGGGTTTTCTTTATTGGCTAAGTTTTTCTCATTGTTTTTTCTTTTTGCTTGTTCCACCTAAAAGTTCACAACTCACAGTATTTCTGTGCTCACAGAAATTAGCATGAAAGCATAGTAATGACACGTGGTCTTGTCTGTCTTGAGGTGCATCTCCAGCATGGAACTTGGTCTATTTTTTCTACATTTTACACAAAAGACATTATTTTACATTTTACACATCAAATAGCACTGTTTTGTGCTTTGGTTGTTGCTGATTTTGCTGTGATGGTTTCCCTACTTGCTTTTTTGCTTTATGAAACCTTCCTGGTTTTTGCACTGTCCATTCACTTTATATTTTCATATGCATTTATGGTTGTGTATTTTAACTGATTTATGGTGGATTTTTCAATACTGTAGAATATGTCTTTCCATTTTTAACACTTATGGAGGTTTTGGTGTAATTTTTTTGCAGAAATCACTGAAACTTGATCTTTGAGTCTGTGTTAGACTCTTACTGAGGAGGGTGGTTTTATTTGTGGGTCATTGCAAGGGTGTCTTTTTAGGTAAAACACAGTGTTTTTTTGGTAAAACACCTTGTTTACACTGAATAGCACTTTCTTGTGTCAGGACTTTCTGATGAACACAGCCACACATGAGAACAAAACTGAAAGGCTTTTTCTGGTTATTGCATAAAACCTATTTGATAACCAAGTCCATATTATATAGTCTAGATGGAGATTTTCAGATCAGAAACCAGGGTACAGAAAGATTAAGTTGTTTAATTGAAGATTAAGGAGACTAGGGTTGGAGCTCTGCTCAAATCCTGTGTGAATTTTTTACAAGTGTTGATCATTGTGGGCTCATCTGCTAGGGTACAAAATGTAGTTATGGGAGAAAAGTCCAAGTTCTCATTATCCTGGGGAGAGATTACAGTAACAGCTGTCATGGCTGTATTATTTCTTTTGTTGAGATGTTCTGTCTCTGCCCTGTTGTGATCGATGGCATCCAGAAATGTGCTAAAGGCTTGAACTAAACCCACCAAACAGTCCCATCCCTGTCTCCAGAGCACCTGCAGGCAGAGTGGATGGATGGGGAAGGTCCTTGCCTGCTCACACAACTTCCAACCCGCCTCTGCACCTTTCCTCTTTGCTGTGGAGGGTGTGGAGGCAATTCCCAGGATGTCAGAGTGCTGCCAGGAAGAGGAAGGGTCACCTCAGGAGGGTGGGAGGGTGGGAGCAGTTTCCACAGGTGCCACAAAGTATAGAAGAAGAGAAAGGCAAGAACTTCCAGCTGAGGGTTGTAACCTTGCTCTGGCCTTGAGGGGAGGAGGACAAGGGCACCCCTGCTGCACATCTGAAGCCCAGCAATGGCATCAGTCATTTCTCAGTTGTTGCAATTTGGGATGACATCTCCAAGCTGGAAAACTGATTTCCTTGTCACTGAGTGTGGATCACCTTCGAATCACAAATCTGAGCTGATGTTGTCCCAAACTGCTCCCATTGCTGAGCTGTGTGGAGAAGGTGTGCTTTTGCATGCACTGGAACACCACAGTAATGAAAATCTTTAAAAAAATCAGTAGCAATTACAATAATTTTAAACTTAATCAGCACTCTATTAGTAAAGACTGGTTTCTTATTATTCTGTACAAGTGTGCTTGATAGATATCAGGTGGATAAAATATATCTGTGGTCTCTTTGTCCCCTTTTTAGTTTTTTCGTTTAGCTCATGATTTTATTTAATGGAAGAGACACTTCTCACATATTGGCTTGACAATTTACAAGCATTTGTTTGTGCTGAATTAAGCACATTTTTAAACTTTGTGTGTTGCTGCTGACAGTTTGGGGATTGATTTTTATCCCTAGAGAGATGCCTTTTTGTCTTTAAGGCAAATTGAAGTTGACTGCTGGAGCATTCCCTGGTAAGAGAGAGAATCTACTTTAGGGATATTTTTCTACTGAGAATTCATTTTTAACTCAGAAGCTCCAGCAAGGTCATGTTTTTCATGACACTTAAAAAAAAGGTAAAAAAGTTCACAGACAAAGAAGTAGCATTGGCTTCAGAGAAAATAAATTGGAGCAAGTATTACCAAGCTTTTTCCCGTTGTAGTTCTCTGTCAGGGAGGTGTTCCTAGATATGCAGCAGGTAAAAATTCCAGACTTCTTCTGAAAGCAGATGCTGGCGTGGGCAATGGCAGAAAAGGTTTTACCCATCTGTGTGTTTTCATGTATGTTATGAGATTAAATTTTAAAACTTAAATTAGAGATTAAATTCTAAAACTTTTTTAGGACTTTCAGATTTTTTTCAAGAGCAGATTCATTGGTTGTCCACATTGGCAACATGGGATGGGGTTTGCAGACATGAAAGGATTAATGTAAAGAGATGTGTGTGAGGATACAGGATCTCCACCAGACAGGTGCTTTAGGAGGTCTTCAATCATGTCAGGTAGAACTGACTACCTGCTTCTTTTTAAACAGTAGGGTCTGTGGCTGGACATGCTGGGCTAGACCTATACCCTAAATTTGCCCAGCCTATATTCACCCACCTCCAGTCACCCGGGCCCAGATTTTGTACACAAACATTATATTGTTGATATATTGACAGGGATGCTTGGAATTCATTTATGTATCTTTCCCTTCAAGGTCTTCTTTGGCACTAGATTTGTTTTATAGGTCTATTTTTTTTTTACAAATATAAATGTAGCTAAAATAATTAATGCATCTGTATATATCTTGTCTGGTTTTGTGGTCCGAATAAATAACACCTCTCACCTGAACAACAAAGCTGAATCAAACCATCCTGGCTGGCAGGCAGGTCTAGTGAGGGCTTTTATGAGGTTACCTGGCAGGTTACTGGTGAGGTGATGGAGAGACCCCATTAAAATCTCGTTTAATGCTTGTCTCTGGAATGACTGCACTCTCTTTAATCTCTGTCTTTGTATTCACTCATACTTCCAAGACCCAAGTGACTTAAAAAATAAATAAATAATCTTAGTCCTTCAATAAAGTACCAAATGACAAATTCACATCCACTTGTTTTCATTTCATTTTAAATCAGCTGCAGGAAGTTTTTAACCACAGTGCATCTAAACAAGCTGTAAGAACTGATTTCTTCAGGCAACCTATATTCTTCTGGTTACAAAACTTCTTAAAGAAGCTGCATGCCTGTGTAGTTTTCCTTTGAACCTTCTTTGGGTTGTTCTCATTGGATTTTTCACACATTTGAGTCCTAAAGGTTAGATTTGTCTCAGTATGTTTTTGAAAGCCTGGCTATCAATTACCAGAATTTTCATTTGCCTCTTTGAATTTATTTTTTTTTCCTTCTAGATTTCTCCTGCAATATTTGTGACATTCACTCTTAGCAGTGACCAGACTAAGATATTTTGCAAAATACACGAAACAAAACTTACAATAATCTTTGCACTATAAAGAAAAAGTGAAAACCTGTACCTTCAGACATGAACAAGTGCCTTGCACACACAGCAGAAAGCATTTGACTGGTGGTTAGAATGGGGTAGGTGAGGGGGCAAAAGGAGCAGGGACTCACGTTTTTGGGTGCAGCGGGTGAGCAACATCCCAGAGCAAGGAACTCACATTTTCTGCCATGTTCTCGCTTTCAGCATTTTATTAGTTAACTGCTGAAGTTTTTGCTCTGATTCACCTTGGAATTTGGATCCTTTTTGAAATTAAGTTATCCTTACATTAGAACGTAGCATTTGTTAATAGCAGGAAATTCCAAGTAATTACTTTGTCCTTCTTTCTCCTCCTATTTTTTATTGGAGCTAGATGTTGATTTTTGTGAACTATGCCTTTTCTACCCTAATCAATCTTGTTTCTCTTTTGTCCTTTAGCCTGAAGACTTTTGGTGTTTAGAATTAACTTTGTTCTCAGTCCTTTTCCATTTTGTGCACGATTATGCACCTAATTAGAGGTAATTGTTTCCTTGTTCCTACAGCATCAGCCAAGCAAGCAGATCTCAGCTACCTCTGAGGGTTACAAGGAACCTCCATCCTAGAAAAAGTGCAGCAAAGACTTTGATAATTTGGTATTTCTCTCTTGCATGTTCATTGTTCTGTACCTGTAACAAACATGCCTTAGATGGGTTTCATCTGCTACAATAAGCTGTTGGAAATAATGGAAACATTGGTATTCTGAGCCAAGGAATGGCAGCATGAATGTTATAATGCTGTCACAAAGGTTGTTGATGAAGATTCTTTTTTTAATCAAAGCTTTAACATTTATTAGCTTTGTGTCAGGTTCTCTCTTGGGTTTTATTTGTAATTAAGGATAAATGCATAATTTTACTGATTTTACAACAATTTTTTCAAACTTCTAAACTCCAGGAATGAATTCTTATCTGTTATCTGGGGCTCAGAAAAGGTATTTAACTCGTCTAGTCATGGCAAAATGCAAATTGTCATTAATTAAGTTTGCAATTGTGTAGCAGGAATGAGAACAATTTACAGGAGCAAGGGTAGGAGAAGACCTTTAAGGCAGCAGTGCATGGTGAATGAGATGCACAGCTCCCATTATCACCAGGAGCTGCATGGCTAATCCAGCAGCCTCGGCACTGGGGAAAATGTACCCTGGGATGTCAGGTGTTAAGGGGAAGAATGGGCCTCTCACGTTCTTTGCACTTACAAGCCGGCTGTAACCTTTTGACTCTCTCTCTCTTTCTCTTCTTGAGTTTTGTTTCCTGAAAGGAAAAGGGGGTGGGGGAACGCAGGGGAAGAAGGCTTAAAGAGTGAAGGATCTGTTTCAAAGTACTGTAGTGTATTTGCAAGCTTTTTTTTTTTTAAAATAGAATTAGTGTTATTTTATTTCTTAAAGAAGCAGCTACCTTTAATGCAGAGTGTTTAGAGCATGACTTAAGATATGAATGCCTGCTGAGTACCACTATCAACACTATAAACTTTACACATGTGATTCTTTCACAAGTGTTTTGCACATAGTTTATTTATCTTTCTAACTCAAATGAATTTAATCTCGTTTGAGAGCGTAACAGAGGAGAAGAGCTAGTTCTGTGAATTAATGTTGCTTTTCCTATTGATCAGTGTAGAAAAACAACTCCCAAATAACAAGAAATCCCTTTTATACTCAAAGGATCCCTTAATGTAGCATGATCATATATTGATCATGTTGAACTTGGGTGTAATCCAGGTCTGAAGATCTGCACGTGAAAAGAAAAACTTGTAAAATTCTTGTACATTTGATCTCCTTGCTAGCTCTGAGTTTGTAAGTGTGAAAATACCTTGATGCAAGGAGCTGAGCTTAGTCTAAAAGAACATGCAACAAATAAAGGGGAAAAAAAGGTGGCTAGTTAAGGTAGATCTCTCCAAACTCAATTACTTTTGAGGATAAAGAGCAGAATGTGGAAAAATACACGAAAACTTCTATTATCCTCTTCTGAAACAGTCTGTTCTGGGCTGATCTTCATTAGAATGTAAATGTGGAAACACTAAAGGTGGTACTTACTTCCATTAATTAAAGGAATCTTGCTCATAGGAAAGCACCCTGAGAATGCTAAAGGAGTTTTGTATATTCCTGGTTGCCATCTTTTTATGAGCATCTTGTTCTACTTCAAACTTTGTGTCTTTCTTTGTTAGAGATGATTTTGAAATGGCTCACATTGCCTTTGTGTGGCTGAAATGTGGCAGCAATGGAGTGGAGCCAATGGAGGGGTAATTTTGCAGCCAGCAATCAGGAAAAGGAAGAGTCCTTAGCCAAGGGACTCAACAGTGCCAGGAGAAGCCATTATTCTATTATTATTTCTAGTGTGGAAGCATTGTTTTAAGTTACATCAAAAACATCCTTTGCATTTCTTTGTTTTTTGGGTTGTAAATTTTCCATATCGACTTTTCCAAAGGAAAGGTGTGAACATATATCGAAGTGGGCTGCTTGGGATGCATCATGCTTTGGAAATTGTGGGTTGAAGGGAAACCTGGAATCAATGGTAATTCCTCTGCTTCAGCCTGGAAGTTCACAGAGACTGGCCAAAGATGGAATGAGTTCTTTTCTTAACACTTGCTGAGAGCAGCACTCTAGACAGCTTGTCTCTTCACAGGCACTGTCCTCCCATTTTTTTTTTTCCTACTATTAGGGAGTCCAGCCTTTTGAGTTTTAAGCACCCAACCCTGTAAACTTTCCAGGAGCCTTACACTTAGAGTGCTAAAGGGGAAAGAATGAAGTCTATATTGTTATTCATGTGTATGGACTTGTTTTTATCTCCTGCAGATTGCACAGATTTAAAAAAATTAGATGTAGATAGTTTTCTTGTTTTCAGTTCCTGAGAAGTCCAGTGTCAGTAAATACTTTATATTCAATCCTGCTTTAATTCCACTATGCAGAGCATGTGTTGGGAACCAGTATTGAAGGGATTTGCATGCTGAAGATTATTATCATGATCCATTTTTTTATTGGTAGACTTTGAGGAGGTGAAGGCTTGACAACTTCAAGACAAGGGCAATTTGACATAAATGCAGAAACTGAAGCAATGTTTCCTAAATCGTTTGGGCTGTTTGAAACATGAATGGGAATTGAACCCAAATATCCTAAATTCCAGCCCAGTGTCTTAATCCCGAACCCATTTTTAAAATTCAAAATTAAAGTTTCCATGATTATTATTTCTAGTGCCAGGGCTTTCGAAAGATATAAATGTGACCTAATTCATTAAACGCTGTCTTATGTGCAAGACAGAGGCAAAATCCTTACCCCAGGGCACTTACTCAGTGGCCCTGATCCTGCAATCTGATCTCCTGAATGAATGTCTGAACTAACACGAACCCTGCTGCCTGTTCTGAGAGCTTGGCTGGGATTTTAACAGGGAAGGGACATGAAGATTGCAGACTGTCTACAACACTCTCAGTCAACTTCGCTACATGACCACTACTTCACATGGTTATATGGTTTCCTGAGACCTCTGTGAGAGCTACCTTTTGTGTAGCTGTTGCTCAGTTATCTTTAGTAGATGGTGAAGTTTGGGCTGAAATGTTTTTTCTTCTGTGTATAAGCCTTGATCTGTTACTCCACTTAAAGATGCTTTGCAATGCACCTTGAGATTAAAGTTTATCGCCCCTGCAGTGCATTGATCTTGCCTGGCCCAGAAAGGGGTTGTCATAGATCTGCTTTTCAGATCAGGGCTCCCTCATGAGTTTTTCCAAGGCATCATCTCCATGTCATTGTGTTGGCAGGTTATGAAGCTGAGGGTCTTTTTGAAGTTTTCCTTCATACCAAGGAGTGTATACTTGTTGTGTGAGAATCATGTGTGTTTAGGGCAGGATAACTTAATGCAGTGTTCAAATATTCTGAACTTTTTCTAAAAGTATATTGCAATTTGTTGTGTTGGAGTATTAAAATGAAGAATGGAATCTGAATGCTGAGAACTAGTTTCTTGCAAAGGACTGAAATACAGGGGATGAACTTCGTTATTTAATTAAATAGTCCTATAAAAATCTATGCCTTTGCAGCTACACACAATAGTCTTTATTTTAAGAAACATGATCATGTGCTTCCTCAAATATCACTCAGGCCAGTATCATTTAGTTTTTGCATAATCATAAAAAAAACCTAATACCACTTTAAAGTCTGCTTATGCATCTCACATTTCATTCTTTCTCCTTTTTTTTTTCTTTTGAGTATAAAAAATTAGCTTCCTGCATCAAATGATTTGTTATTGGAAAAGAAAAGCAAAGCAAAGCAAAGCAAAGTTTTCTTTATACAAAACTCTTCTTCCTACAAAGCTGTGGTACATGGAAACTATTTTTCAGCTTTCAGAGTTTATTTGATTTTGAACACTTTTGGTTATGTAAGTTTTAATAAGTAGCTTTGGTGTACCCCTAAAGGCACACCCCACACACTTATGTTGTGTGACCTAGGGTCACAAGTAATGGCTGCAAGCTAATTGATTGAGAAAGGCTTGTCTGACTGGGCCCCTTTGAGTCCTCCCTTTACATTCCTAAATTTCTGTAAAGGAGGCACTGGCAGCTTTGCCTGGTGAGAGGAGGGGTTGGGGGAAAGGGAGGAAGTTTCTCAGTTTCTGATTATGCGCAGAGTTTCCTTGTACTGAGCTTATGTTCTCCACCCACTACTTAGTAAGAACTCCTTAACAACTTAAAGCTTTATCCCTGTGAGTACCAGAAAAGTGATCTGAGTATTTATTAAGCAGGGAGAACAAACTGCTTGCTCCAGGCAGGGAGAAACCTTATGGAAATGATATTAGACCTTCAGCAAAGTGCACAGCTGCATCATACAGAAGCTGAGACTCAAACTGACAGGCAAATAAGCCAGATCACGGAAGGGGCCTCTGTGTGGCAGCTCTGAGCTACCAAGTGTTGGACAACTAGGCAAAAAGTGCAATGGAACAGGGCAGAAAATAACATACTAACTTCAGGCAACTGTTGCTTATTCATGGTGAGTCCAGATTTGAAATGTTGTTTGAAATGTAGCTTTTTTTTGCTGTCTCTAAAAACCCTTCCATTTTACCACAGCGATCCTTCTGCAGAGCTCATTGTGTTCCAGATTATTTGTCCGGATGTGCACTCCAGTTCTGAGCGATACAGAAATGCACAGGGAGAGCCTTTTCCTCGCTGCTTGCTCTCTCTCGTGCTGTTCTTGCTTCAGGAAACAGGTCCTGTTTCTAAAAGCACGCTGCATGGCTTCTGATTTGGAAAGAAATAGTTTTGCAGCTAGCACTTAGCATGCAGCTGCGTGGAGGTGCATAAGTGAACATGATTTCTGTGCAGTTTTCTGCAGTTTGAGCTTTGTGGCACCTTTCCATTGCTCCTTATTTCGCTGCCTTATCTTGAGAATGTATGGCACGGTCACTATGAAAAGAGCTTTGTGTTTGAATTCCTGGTGAGTCGAAGGGTCAGGGCCTATGAGTTATCTGCCTGCCAGCAAGACTCATTGCCGTGTCCCTTTATTTTTCAAGCTGAAATAGAAAAAACATGTGTCCTCATCCCTTTTTTTATAAATGAATTTTGAATTCAGGTTTTACATGCTGTTTGTGTGTGCTTTGTTCTTTTGACAAACTCGGGGTTTGGGAGGAGGCCAGTTTTATTCTATCCATATTTATTTTATTTATTCAAGCTTTCCCGCAGCTTTTCTGAATTCCTTTGTTGTGATGCACATAATTTTTTCTTAAAACAATATTCTGAGATTCTGATTTCTGCTGAGAGAAAAAGGATTTATACTGTGATACATATTTCCAAAATTACCAGACGTCTATCTAAATTTTAGGTAAGTTGTACAATTATACAGAAGATAAAGCTTTTATAACGTTTTACTTGCTTAAGGAGGGAAACAGAGTACTTGTGGATAAGTTCTTGAACAGACTGTATTAGATACACCAGTCATCTAGTGTAATGGTAATAAATATGACCTGAGCTATAATGTTATTTCAGTTATGAGTTTGAAAAAGCTGCTTCATTAGCACAGCAACAGAATTAAACATTGCATGTTGACAGTAATGTTAGAAATACGTTTGTGAAAAGTGCCGAGTGGATGAAATTTAGAGTAATAAATCATCAAGGCATGTCAAAGTTACTCTCTATGTGAAGTTTTAAGATATCTGTAATTTAGAGTCTGGTTTTCCTTCAGCAGAAATGTAATTCTGTAAAATTATAAAATTATTTTCATCATATAATTAAGGTGCACGAAAAATCTTATAATTAGGCAGCAGTTATTTGGGGCTAAATGGAAAATGTTCATCTGCTAGGAAAATTCTAATTTGCAACGTAAGCAGTTGGTCAGATGAACTCTGCACAGAGGGTATGTTAGTACTTGTTTCTTGATCTGTCTGTTTTTATGGTCACCTAACAATTAGCAGAATGCTTGTTTGAAAAAATTGGATATTGTTTCAGATCTGAGTTGATCTGACATTACAGTCCCTTTCAGGTGCAGAAGTTTATATTGTTCACAATTGTCTCCTTTCTTATTTGCCAGTTTGGGATCTTGAGTTCACCCAGCAATTTTGAAAATGGCTTTAATACAAAGGGGGGTTGTGCCAGAAGAATGCCAAGAAATACAGATTTAAATGCAATGCTGCAACATAAGGTGACCTAAGTGAACCTCAAACTTTGTGTTTTCTCATTTTGAATTGAATTTATGTATATTTTGACCTGGGCTAAACATTGCTTTCCACAAGAAAATCTTTGACTGTATTCTTAGTTCAGTTACGGGGGTTCTTTTCTTTTAGGAGTTTCAGGCTTGCTCTGAGGGAAAGAAACGTGTTCTTTCCAGTAACAAAAACGTACAATTTCCTTCTTGGCTATACCGTGAGGGAGGAATACCTGCTGAAGTGCTCTTTACATCTTTAAAAGCAAAAGAAGCTTTGGAGGCCTGGGCAGTTGGGGTCTCACCCAGCTCCCGGTGGTCACGAGGCCCTTGGGAAGCAGGGAAAGGTGGGCGCCTCCTCCACAGGCACACGAGCAGAGGATCCATCCTTTCTGTGCTTTGGGGTTTCCACTGGCAAAATAATGCACCAGTGGTGTTGTGACACCAGACTGGAGGATTATGAAACATTTCTTCATGCTCTGATGGTCAGCCTGATGAAGGGGAAAAGGTTTAATGAGGAAGAAAAGAATTTACTGAGGATTTTATGCCTATATCTATTATTAAATTATTATTCTCTATTATGTGAGAATATCTGCTCACAGTAGTTGTGTTCTGTGATTCAACGAAAGCCAGCAATAATGATGATTAAATGTGGTGTTCTCACTGACTGTCTGAGGACTGGCACAACTTAATGTAACTGGCAGGAGGCTTAAACATCAATAGTATATTTCCAAATACTATTATTGTCTCTTAGAGAAAGTCGAAGAACAATGAGCTCAGACTAAAATAATTATACAATCTTTTTTAGTTCTCTCTGACACCACTTAATGAAAATAAAGATGTAGTTCTGAAAAGGTCAAAATGTTTGAAAGGTTTGTATTTTACATTAATAATGTTTTTCAAGGAGTAAATAGATTTGTTTTGTGAATTACATAGAAAGTGATTTTGGAAGTTCACTTTTAGGTTTGTTCTGTTCTGTATGGAAGGAGGAAACCCTTTATTTACTAGATCTATTCCTTTTTATTGGCATCAGTATACAAACAGAAACAGGTCTGCATGACACCTATAAATATCATGAAATTCAAGACTAATAGTTTTTTTTTCTTTCAAAGAGAGGAACTAGTTTGTGCTGTCATGACAAGGTGATGTCTATAATGATAGATGAAGGAAAATTGGCAGGTAAGGAGAATTACAGTATTCATGGAGTCAGTGAATCACAATGTTTTTAAGATGAACTAAAAAAAAGACTAAGTTAATCCTTGCAATTTTGAAAGTTTTTTTTTTTAAGAATATTTAAAAAACAAAGACAAAAATTTCTTTCATCTTCTCGGCTGCAACTCATGATCACATTGGAATGTGATCTTTGGAACACTCAAATTAACTTTCAGTTCGCTTTTACTTTCCAACAACTTATTCAAACCACCAGCAGAAGACTGTCTCAGAAGGTGATGATTAAGGTGAAAGAAGAACAGATAAAAGGAGAAACATATGGCCTATGGAGAGATTTAAGTAATTGTAATATGTGAGTAAAAGCAAATGATCACAGAGAAGAAGCAGAAGTGAGGAAAGGAGCAGTAATAAGAGAGGTAGAACCTAAAAAGCACACCAGAGGAGACCTAAAGGTAGAAGGACCATGGCATGAGGGAGGAAACTCACCCTGTCTAAAATGATTTGTCAGTCACTGAGAGGAGCCTTGGGAATTTTCCTTTCTTTCTCTGGGTTTTTTCAGAAGCATTTCCACTGCTGGCAGCCAGTTTTATACCTGAAGTTATAAATTCACCCGAGAAAGTAGGCTGTTCCTTCCAAAATTATGATCACAGTGTTTCAGAGAGGAGGATGTGAGATGGAGCCTCTCCTTTCTGCCTAACATCCTCCTATATTTCTTTATCCTCTTATATACTTCTCTCTGTCTAGCAGTGAAGGTAGAGGTGAGAATGGATGGTTACATCTGTTGTGACTTTTTTGAGCACAGGTTCAGTTTTTTTTTCAACTTCTACAAGATCCCTGTAACTTTCTAAGAATTCTTGTCTTTTGTAAGGACTTGGCAATTCTGATTCTTGGATCTGGTGGAGACGAGTGACAAATATCAATGGACTTTCCTCTGCCTCTCCTCTGACCAAGCCATCCACTTAAAATTCTTTTTATCACCCATGGCTTTATTTGCGACTCTGCCAAAGATCCTACTGGTTTTGGTAGGGGTTGGGCAAGGCCAGTGGGGGAGTTCAAAACTCTGTTCATGATGATTTTCACTGTGTGAATGTGGCACCATAATGTTTTAAGATTCCTCAGTATTCTACTGGAAACTATGCCAAACTCTACAATCATGGAAGCAGGTACAGTGCTATCTCCAGTTTCTGAGATACCTGCCTCTCTGTTAAAGAAATGTTTGATGATTCAGGCAATAACTAGATGAACTTTCCAATTCTGATATTACCTTTAAAACCCCAAGACTGTGGTAGTATTACTGATGTAATCTCCATTTATGCAGCAACATGATAGAGATAGGTAACAAATACAGCTCGAAGCACTGCAAAAAGCACCCTCTTCTCCCTCTTTTTAGGCCATTTTGAGTGACAGTATTCCACTTGTATCATCACCTGTCCACATCTCTTCTTAACCCAAAAGATGTTCCATGGACCATAAATTTCCTGTGAAAGACCTGCAATTGGTCCAGTTTTGATGGAGTTAAATGATAAAGGAAAAAGGCCCAACCCTGAAGTACATGTCCCATTATTGGTGGGAATTTTCATTATTTCCAAAAAGCAGCAGAAGCTGAAGGCCTCCTCTTAAGAATAGTCCTTCTTGGGCAGAGCTGGTTGGAGGTATCCCAGTGCTCTCTCACTGCCTCTTCTCCCACTTCTCTGCTAAGCAAAATTGTGTATGTAGTTATGGCCAGGCTGGTGGAAGTACCTTCAAGGTGCCTTTTTTAAGATGATGTGACTTTGCAGCCCCTCTGGATTGAGGATCAGTGTCCTCTGAAAATGCTGCCTGTGGTTTTGGTCTGTGTTTTATAAGTTGTTCCTGATTTTGGCCTGGTTGTTGCTAAGCATCTGTTATTTTCGTCTGTGTATAATAAATTCCTGAAATAAAAATCTGTGCCATTAGTAGGGGAGAGTAAGTTATAACATATAAACAGTGAAAATGGAGGAGAAAGTGATTGGCACAGAACTTTATTCAAAAAACATACAAAATGTGACACAGCAGCATGACAGAATCAACCTGTGTTGGAAATACCTTTGCATTGTGTGGAAATCAGAATGCACTTTCTGTGAGCCCCATCAAGCTTCTTTCAATCTCTGGCAGAAAATTCACAAGGAAGGTTTTTCCTGGAGTACCCACTGTAGGTCCAACTCTCCTTCCACTGACATCAAGAAGAATTACATCTGTTTTAGGTAAAAACTGTAAAAATTGAGAGTTCATGCTATAGGGAAAGTAGTATTTCTCAAATTCTTTCCTTTGTGGTTTGTTTTTCCTCTTAATTTATAATCTACTGCTAGTGTCTGAAAGAAAACCAAGAAATTTGGCAGGATCTGGTAACTTAATCATGTTTTAAGATATATCAAGCCATTTGCTTTCTATCACTTTGCTCTTCTTTTAACTGTATTTTTGGCCTGAAATTTTCCATTGTGTAGTCCAAAACCACAGGTAATTCTTTTGTTTGTTTGTTTTATTTTTTTTCTTCTTCTTAAAGGAAGTATGTTGAAATTATTTTAAGCAGCAGCAGTAGGAATGCATTATATTTCTCCTTCTAAAAATGAAGTAAACAAAACCAACTCAACAAAAGTCTTTGAAAAACAGCCTTTGGAACAATGTGATCAACAGGTGGTTTGTGGACTATTTTTAAAGGGCTTGACATAAAAACAGGTCTAAATCTTTATATATTGAAGATGGTAAATTATAACTACTTACTACGTGTGTTTTGGCAATAGATGTGAATGTAGGCACTGATTTTTTTATTTGCTACCGGGATCTTAAGACAAGCTGGGCATTGCATATGGATAACACTGAGTTGCCCGTCCTTAGACAGCACAATGCTGCAGGAACTTGGCATGAGCATGTATCCAAAATTGACTTAGGTGGATGCTGGGAAGTAAAAACACAGGAAGCAAGATTGCCATCTTGGAACATCTCCCACGGGCAAGGAATACATGCTGTCTCCATCTTCTTTTTCATAAAGCCTTCCTAGACTGTAGTTTCAGCAGCACCAGGGAGTGTTAATGAAAAATGTACTGATGTGTTGGGTTCTTCCCCCCTCTTTATCTCCTGCACTATATACATAATTGCACAAACTCAGCAACTTCTGCATCTCTGCTGACATTAGCACCAGGTGATTTGCAACAGTGCTGTGAACTGATGGGTACAGTTTGAGAAAGGAGAAATTTAGGTTAGATTAAAAAAAAAAATTCTTTACCATGAGGGTGTTGAGATAGGAAACAGGTTGCCCAAGGAATTTGCCAGCCTGGTGGATGTCCCAACCCTGGAAGTGTTCAAGGCCAAGTTGAATAAAGCCTTGAGCAACCTGGTCTGGTGGGAGGTGACCCTGCCCATGGCAGGGGATTGATCCTAGAGGATCTTTCAGGTCCCTTCATGATTCTATGACTCCTTGGTAGGCATAACTCAGCTAGTTAGCCCTGTCTACACTCTGGAAGGACAGGCAGTAGCCACCTCCCTACTCATAACTCAAAGCTAGCACTGTTTTAAGTTTCTTTCTTTTTTTTAATCCACTTATATTAAAAAACTTATTGTTTTTGTTTTGTTTGATTTTTAAGAATCAAGCCATATACTGCTACGTTATGGAGTATATCCACATTTTATTTTTGCATATGGGCAGGTCACGGCAAGTGCGTCTTTTGAATAGAAATATAGAAAATTCTATAGAAAATGTCAGCAGCAATACTTATTTATGATTAATATTTATGTATTAGGGAATGGAATGTTTGGGACACACAAAATCTTGACTTCATTCCATCTATTCCATCTTTTATTTTATATCATTGGAAATCCAGTCTTGCCAGATTTTTATTGGTGGCATGCTTTATTTCCTGTATTGAATACACCAGTCTTTTGCATAAAATTTGGCCTTTTTTTGACTTGGCCAAACTGAAACACCAGAAACTTTGGATGAAAATTCAACTCTTTTATCTACATTGTGCTACAAATGTGCAGTTGCACATCCAACTGATTTTCAGGTGGAGGAATTTGTTCTTAACAAATTCCAGTCCAGTTATGAACTGATGGAAAGAACTTCCAACTTCAGGCATTGGCATGGCTGAACACCTTAATTTCAGTTTAAATATTTGAAAAGGTAACCATTTTATGGGGATTTAGTTACAGAAACATAGTATGCAGTGGCACTGCATCCATCTCTGTCATTCTGCATTTGTTCAGAGTTTACCACAGTGTTAAGAAGTCCTAAAAGTTTCAGATATAGAAATCTCAAGGTTTCATCCAACTTCTTTGTACATTTGGGCAAATCACTTCAAACATGTAATTTCTCACTGCTAAAATATTTTTATTATTTCTATTTATTTTACAAATGAATGTGTTCCTTTTTAGCCACAAGTACATTTACTTGACAGTATCCATCTATAAGGGGTTTTTGTTTCTTTTTTAACTTTAGGTCAATTTATCTGTGCTCTGTGAGTAACTTTTACATCTGGCTGGATGCATTTGCAAGTGATTGGCATATTTAAAGTCAGGAAGTGAATGAAAGTCCTGTAGTTTAAAGTGCTAAGTAAGGTGCACATCACACTTAAAAATAAAATGTTGTTTTCCTGCTGTGTTGGAAGCAGGATCCCTCATCTCAGTTCTTAAAACAGATTTAAGAGACTAATCTTAGAATCTTTAAAAAAGAAACCAAACAACCCAAACTGGATTTCACAGAGCTGTTATATTGTCAACAGTATTATTCTTAAATATTTGTTGTTATTTTCATTTTCCAAGTGAGACTTCTACTAAGGTTTGTAGATTCTCCTTTATTCTTTCCCTCCTTTGTGTGTTTTGAACCCTTTTGTGTCTCGCAGTTAAATCTGAAAGGCAAAATTCTCAATGAATATCATGTTTTATGAAAATCTGTGAGTGTATGGAGGAAAAAACCCCACAATTGGTGCCAATTTAGAGGAAGAGGCAGGCAGAACATAGCTGTTATACATTCTGTTTGGCAGTGGCTCAGTGGCCAAACAAAATGTGTGCAGTCCCAGACTCATCACAGTACAGTTTCTCCTGCCAGGTGATGGTGTAATAAGCAATGTGGAGAGATATGGCCATTTGCAGTGAGAAGAAAGAATGTGGAGTTACAGAGCAAAGAGCAGAAATCTGTAGGAAAACAGGTTTCATCCAATCTGGTGCTTATGGGACACCTTGGGTTTGCTATTGCAGAGGAATAAAGGACCAAATGCCAGAAGATCTTAAAAGGATGTAAATTGCTTACTATAGGCAAACAAGAACATCTTGTTTGCTTTTTTTCCCCCTTTCTATTTACTGAGCATTTTATAGTGAATGGAAAAATCACATACTATTTCAGTCTTCACAAACTGCACTGAACACATGAGACTCCTACTAATCTTTCATATGAGATGGCCAACTGCAGTTAAATTCTGTATACAGAATAAAATAGGGATGCCGAGGTATAAAATATGGTAATAAACTTTAAATTGGAGGAAACCTACTTTTTCCAAGTGTGAATTTAGCCAGAACTTGGTTCTTTACTTGGCTCTGTTGAAGTCAGCATAGATGTGTTCAGATGAGGATAAAAAATTGATTTTAAAGCAGTTCAGTATTTTCTATTTGTTTACATTTAAAATGCCATCTTTAATAGTCCATCTTACCTTGGGCAAATTGCAAATGGCTTTTGTAAACTTGGGATTAGTCTTTTCTAAAGATGAGAATGTTAATGCTGAAATATTAATGCTTGCCTATTATTGTTGCTTAAATAATATTTTTAAGAGCATTTTATTTCTCAGCCAAACAAGATTCATCAATAGAAATTAATTTCTACTGCCTTTTATGATGCTATTGATTATGTAGATTTGGTTTTCTAAAATGCTATAGCTTCTGTAAGATAATTTTCCTTCTCCTAATGTCATGCAAGATAAGGGAAAACACCAACTCATATTCATTACTACGCTTTTTGTTTTACAAGCTGAATGAGCATCAATGCCAGACAATGATCATCAGCAATCACTAGCTTATTTATTAGAGAAAAATAGAAACATTTCACATTTGAGGAACAATTTGAGTTGTCTGTTATAGACTGTTTTGGAAAGGTACTTCTTCTAAATATCTGTTTTTCAAGAAATGGAGATGTTACCAGTAGCAACAGGAAATCTTAATCATTCAGGTCACTGCAAGCAGAAGTCCATTCAGCAACAGCTTTTGGATGGAATTTGCAGCTGAATTTAAAAGCAATTAGGATGTACTATGGACTTTGAAATGCTGGGTAATGGATTTAGCCACAGTGACCATTCTCCAATATCTGCCATCCATAAAAGTTCAGTGCTCAGCACACCAGACCTCCTCAGGGCTTTTAGAGTTTGAGTTTGAGTTCTTGGGCCTGGCAAAGCAGAGCATAAAGTCTTCTGTGCCATGTGAAGGTCTTTCTGTTTCTCCTTTTTTGGGTATTTCTTAACATCCTTTTTAGTGGATAAACCCTGGCAATTCTCTGCAGGACAAGATTTTCTATACATGCAATAGCTAATTATTGCTTTCAAGCAAGAAATTCTTTTCCCTTTCAAGGCTCACCGGTTCCATGTCCTCTCAGTAACCAGGGGCCAGACCAGTAGTGTACTTTTCCCTTTAGCAGCATGTTGTGATGTTAGAACTTCCTGCAAAATCATGTGTTTCATATGTTTTTTATATTTTAATCACATTTTTTAAAGTGCTTCCAGATGTAAGCACATATTTGGTTACAGCTTACTGCACATGCTTCTGCACCAATAAACTGGAAAGACCTGCATCCATCAGCCTTGAAATCCATGTGTGACTTTGTGTGTGACTTCCAAAAGCTCTGGTTCAGGATGTTGGAAGTCAGGGGGTTCAGGCTGCAGGTTTTCTCAGAGGTGTCCAGCCACAGTTAGTGCAATACTTACAGATAGCTTAGTAATGTGAAAAATCCCATTGCAAGAGAAAATGCTTTTCTTTCTCCTCCTCCTCCTCCTCCCTCCTCCATGAATCAGACATCTAGTCATGCTTCAGCTGGGTCTTGTCAAAGATAGATGAAGCACCCAGTCAGGCAGAGAGGCTGGTTATGTGCTTAGCACTCCCATATTTCTGTGCAAGGTACACTGATGCACACACAGTGAGGCTGGTGTGTTCTGGACTTAGGAAATCCCCATGTAAGTGCACGTGTGTGTCAATACAGCAGGTAAAATTACTTTATGAAATTTCCTTTTTCCCCTCTTCATGTCTGTGCATGGCATTCCTTATCCAGAGGCCCTTGCTGTTATCACACCAGGCAGATCTGCTGGGCACGAGGAATGTCCCTAAGGGAAGCAGGCCACACAAAAGGATGAGGTGACTTTACCACCAAATGCAATAAAGAGACAGAAAGTGCATGTGAGATAGGTAAAACATGTTGGCATTGTAGAAGGCTTAGTCCTACTTGTGCTTCACACATTTTTCCTTTCCAAGCAGGAATTGTTAGCCCAGTAAAACACCAGCAGTTCCCTTTTTACTAATTCCAGTTTTGTAGTAGCTCAAGAAGAGCTGTATGGAAAGGTGGAAAACCTAAAGCAGCTCTATGTAACACCCCTTGAATGTGAGAGAGATGAAACTGCTTATTTTATCATATAGAACCCCTCTTGAAAATCTCCTGGGGTGTGGGAGAAGAGGCCTTTGAGTGTCCTGAAAAAGAGGAAAGCCATGAGATAGTTACCTAATAGGTTTTCTGGAAGAATTGGAGGCTTTGAGATGGATAAAAGTCCTCAGAACTTCATATGGTGAAAAAATCAAGGACTTGGAAGCTTTTCACGAAGATAAAATTTGAATATTTTGTAAAGACTCAGTGAGTGAAGGCTGAGAAAAGGAATCTTAACTTGATATATATATATATAGATATTCAACAATAAATTGGGATAATCAGAAACAGATTCATGCCAAAGTCTGCTCAGGCCATGCTATGTGGGGGCTTTTTTTGGTAGCTTGAGGGAAATCTTAAAAAAAACCCACCCCAAGGTTTGTGTGAGAGATGCACAGAAATGCCGATAATTTATCTGAATAACTTAAATGTGGTAGGTGAACTCAGTCTTGGCTTTGTGCTGCTTGAGTTTTAAAAGAAAAGAATCATTTATTTGGTTCACTTGGGACATCTCAAATGTTGATAAACTGGAAAGAACTGTGCCAGTACTTCTGTCATATGGTGACAGAGAAAAACATGCACAACAGAAACACACTGTGCAATGAATCAAGTAACACAGTTTCTATTCAGATCACAGCCCTGTGGGTAGATTATATAGAGAGTAATTTTAGCCCTCTTAGAAATGTGTTGCTAGAATTTCTCTATAAAGAGCAGAAATAACAGAAGCCTGGTAATTAAACATGCTGAATTAAAAAATATTTGAGTGAAAATATTTATTGAAATAAGATTGAAACACTTAAAATCTTTTCAACTAGAGTCTTGCATTAGCCTTTGAGCACCAGTGGCATTTAAATTAAAACCAGTGTGTTTCCCTAAATAGAAAAGTTGGTTTTGATGAAGGCAGAAATTGTGATTGAAACAGCCTCCATTTGAAATCCCTGATTGCATCTATAAAGCAACTCCTTTGAACAGTATCCTGCTGTCATACTGTTGATGACAATAAAGCTAAATACAAGTACAGAGAGTATGTGCAAATGTGTGCTCCCAGTTGTATATTTATATATGTAGCTGAAGCACATGGAAACTTGACATATTTAATTCAAATGCAGCTGTGATAATAGGATCCCTTTCCCCCAAACCTGGTCTTGTAAGGAAGGAACCATTGCTCATTTGAAACTTAATCTTTTTTAAAGGTGAATCATGGTAATATAACAAAGACAAACAGAAACTGGAAATCTGAATCCATCCCCAATGTTGTCTGCTTGTCTACACAATACTATGTATTCAGAGAAACCCATGAAGTCCCTCTGTACGTACTTTCATTTAGTTGTACTTGATGCCAAGATCTAGAAAAGATGATTTGGGATTTTTTTTTTCATTCTTCTTTTTTCTATGTTGTACCTACAACCATATCTTATTGTATATCCATATGGAGAATGAATTTTAGCCCACTGTAGATGCCTGTGATAGACATACAAAGACTATATATACATATATATATATATATAAATAAAAGCAAGAGATCATCTCAAAAAGATCCTCTCAAAATGTCATCTGGTTTCTTTGGTCCTTGCTAGCTGAAGGTAGCTGAACGCATGCTAAATAGAGCAGAAATGAGAGAGCAGAAAATGGCAATTGTCAATGTAATCGATACCTAGACCACAGTATAAATATCTGTTGATGTTTGTAGTGTCTGGGATAATGGGGAAAGGTTTAGTTCTGCTTCTGCTTTGCAATATTTTAGCAGTGTTGGTAGCCATAAACCTGCCCTAAAACACCAATTAAAGAGGGTTTATGAGTGCTCTGTGTTACTGGAGGGATGCAACAGATCAACACATGTCAATGAAAGCAGCCTGTTGTTTTGCCATTTTTGAAATAACAAACCCAAATAACATAAAGTAATCTGAGTGCTCTGTCTAAAAGCAACATGTTGGATGGCCCTCTCTCTCCCTGTAAATTAAGAAGTTATTTGAATTAACTAATTGATTGAAGACCATTTGGCCCATAGCATCCATTTGAATAATCTAGCAGCTGGAGCATATAGATGCTGGAGCCTGGGGATGAGAAGTGGAGAACAGCTGGGACATGCCTCGGGTGGTAAGGAAAGGAGGCAGCAGCTGGACAGTATAAACAGAGACCTGACAGGGAAGTTTTAGATGAGGAGAAAATCTGCAGCTGGATTTGTGAAGATTTACCTTGGTGGTATCTGGTCCTACACAGAGCTTTTCCTCAAGAACTTTTATTTGGTCACCCTTAAATCTTCTCATCCACCCCTTTTCCTCATCTTTATATATGAGCCTCAACTGTGCAGAGTATGCCATGTTTGGTATGCTCTAATATGTGCTATTCTTTACCACCTCATTAATTTAAAACACAAGAAGGAAAAAGTTATCTTTAATATTCAACTCACCAATATGAAAACCAGGTTGTATTAAGGAGACAGTATTCCCATGAACAGTACTTTTCAACTGTGACTTCTCATTAGGCTTTTAAGACTGGTTTACAAAGCCTATTGAATTGCATGAGCCTAAGTCTGTGATATCATACATAAATATCATTATGTGTAGTGGTTGCCTGTAGATTAAAAAGAAAAAGCAGAACCAGAAAAGTAAGATCATTCAGACTAACACTGTGTATGTAATCTAAATGAATTCCTGTTTGAAGTATGATTTTCAGAATGCAAAATCCAATCTTGATTTAAAAGGGTAAAGGACAGAGACATGTCATCATCCTTGGGAAGGTGTTCCAGTGGTGAAGTACTGCTGTGGTACAAAAGGTACCCTGTGTACCTGCATCATATATATATAAACATCATATATATATCTATATAACCTGAACTTGACTGCTGGAACTTGTTTGTAGTGTTGTCTTTTACCTGTAAAAACCTCCTGTCAAAACTGATAGAGACAGTGATCCATTCAGACATAATTTTTGAGGATAAATGTGTTAAAGATTTTTTTCTGGTCCTTTACTTATGAGGTTCTTTAGTGAGTTTCTTGAATTGTGCACATCAGACATTGATACAGCTTTCCAACACCAGATGCTTGAATGCCAAGTGTAGAGGTAATCCAAGTTCTTCAGTCCTTTTCAGGCTTCTTCCAAAGAGGCCTCTGGGGATGCATTTTTCCCCTCAGCCCTGACAGTACATTTAGGAGCTCATGTTTGGCGGAGTTGTGTCCACTCTTAGTCCCAGGCCTTTTTAAAAAACGTTGCCTGCAGCATAAACTCTCTCACACTGCCAAGAGAACCCTACTCTCTTGTTTAATTTGTAGATATATAAATTGGTTATCAGAGTGAAGGGACATACCCAGAGGCTCACAGAGTCTGGGAGGAGCAGATTCCTAAATATCATATTGTGTCCTTGCCAATGGTAATTTACTTGTTTCTTTCCCTGTACTTTGTGTGACTGAATATTTGCATTTTTTCTGCTTCATGTGCCAAGGCTGTACATGCTCGTTCTTTTAGATTTTATCTAGTTTGATCTGTTGAACTTGAGGAATTGCATTGTGATAATGCTGTTTCTCTAATCATGTTTATTATTATTACTATAAAATGTTATCTATGGGGTTAATTATTTCCTGTACTTGTGTGATTAATAAAATATTCAAGTACATTATGAAATGCCTTCCATCTTGTTTAACTTAAGATTAAATTTCCTTCATTGCTGCCGAGCCCTGCTCAGGGTGGTACCCTTCTCTGTTATCTCTGGAGAGCTGATATCATGCTAGTTTGGAATATTCATTAACAGCCCAACCCTTTTTTTCCAGGGATAACTCTGATTATGCCCATTTCAAATGTTTCTGCTCTTAAAAAGTGCATCAAGAAATTATTTATTTGAAAAAAAAAGGGGCTTGAACCTGAAATCTACTTCCTGGGCTGGGTACAGAGGAGGAAGAGAGAGCCCTTGTCTTCTTGAAATGGATCAATGTTACCAGCATGACACTCTTGCACCAGGGGCCGAAGCTATTGTTTCCCTTTCCAGATGTAAGAAAGCTATTCCCTGATGCTAAGCAGAAGTGAAAGACTTTTTTATTTTTAGGATTACTCTGTGTTTAAAAGCTTCTATTTGAAATGATCAAGTGTTTTATTGGAAAAAAACCCCAAAACCAAAACAAAACAAAAAACCAAAAAACCCCAAACCAACCAATACAAAATAACCTAATTTTTCAAGATACACAATTATATGTTAAAGTAGAAACAAATCCAAAGAAGAGCTGAACTAACCTGATGTCAGTAGGTATTCTTAGGAATTTTTTGAACTGTTGAAATGAAGGTGGCCTCTTTAATTATTTTTAGTTATAATTTTCTCTTGAAATCCTTCACTAAAGCAGTTGTCTGGTGGGAGTTACAGGGGTTACAGCTGTGCTGAGTCCTACCAAGTGGCCAAGCAGTGAGTGTGGCCAGCAGGGAGTTGTGCCAGTGTGACAGGCAGCAGTGTGGCACCTGATGTTGGCAATGACTCCCTGGTCCTGGTCACCTGGCATCCATGACAAACTTCAGGGCTCTGGCTGCTGGAGGGGCAGAATTGTTGCACATGGTTATGAACTTTCCAGCAGCAGCAGCAGGGTTGAAACTTCACCAGAGCTCCTGGCTTCTGCCATGAGAGGGTTGTAGGTGTGGAGAGGGAGGGTGAGCTGCTGTGTTGAGGGGGAACAGGAAAGTCTCCAGGTATGTGAGGCTAGTGGACCACCTTAGAATCATGAAGTATGCAGAGTTGAAAGGGGTTCATGAGGACCATTGAGTCCAACTCCTGGCCCTGCACAGAACACCCCAAGAATCACACCATTAGCCTGAGAGGGCTGTCTAAATGCTTCTTGAACTCTGTCAGGTTTGATGCTGTGACCACTGCCTGGGGAACCTGTTCCTGTGCCCAGCCACCCTCAGGGGCAAGAACATTTCCCTGATACCCAACCTAAAACTTCCCTGACAGGATTTCCTGCCATTCCTTGAGTCCCATCACTGGTCACAAGAAAGAAAAGCTCCATGCCTGCCCCTCTGCTTCTCCTCATGAGGGTGATGCAGACTGCCATGCCTTGCCCTGGAGCAGCGTGACACGGTACCCATCGCCCGGAGTTTGGATTGTTCCCTCTGGGTCCTTCCAGTGGTGTCTGACAGGGACAGTGGAGAGGTTGCAGTGCTGTCTTGGAGCTCAGCACGTTCCCTGCTGGGCCTGGAGGAGCCCCCTGGGGCCAGGTCCAGCATGGGCCACCACAGCCCCGTGCTGTGTTCCCTCAGGGGATTCCAGGCCATGCTGGTGAGGCATCCTCAGCCTCAGGTGTGATGGGCATCAGGCCCAAAAATGCCTTCAGCATTTGCTGTGGGCCAGCCCAAAAATTCCTTCAGCAGCCTCAGTGGTAGCCAAAGGTGGCCCCAGCGTGTGCTGCCTTGGCCACAATGCAGGGAGCAGGAATGGGACAGTCTCCCTCTTCTCCCCGCAATGCAGGGGCCAAACCTCCATATCCCCCTGCTCTGACCTGGGCTGTTCTCAGGAGGGGAACACAGCGATCAGCACAAGGTACTTTAGAAAGAGCAAGACCAGCAGCCTCTTGTAAAATATCTCAGTTACTGGGCTGGCAGGTGTGAAGTGATTTCTTGTAGCAGTTCTTGAGCTGAAAAGCAGATGGTATCTATGTGCTGTGGTGTGAGTACAGCAGAAGCACTTGGAGGATTAAAATGATGACTCATTGGAGCAAAGCAGGTCAGGGAGATGAACAGTTGAAAGAGATGACATTAGTTAATACAAAGATGTTGGCTTTTTGAGACATGCACAAATGTATTTTACACTACTGAGAAGCAGTATGTTTTCAAGGTTGTAAACCTGCTCTCCAGACTGTAAAATTAAATTAAATAAACCATCAGTTTTAAATTTTTTTTAATATACTTTAGCTTCGTGTTTTGTTTTTCATCTATCAGGTAATGAGTCCTTATGAAATTAGAAAAGCAATCCTTCTCTGGCTTGGGTAAATAGGAAGATTGGCTTGTCCTTAAATGATTGATTACTTTTAAATTACTGTGAAAGCTCTTTTTAAATAGGTCAATGTAAGTCACAAAGCTACTCCTTTTCCGCTCTTTGTTGGAGGCATCTTTAAAATTTTCAGCATGCACTCATGCTGTGGAACTTAAGATAACACACCTCTAACACACTTCCTAAATGACCCACTGTAGTTGTGAATGCAATAGAGTTAATACAGGTAGTGAAATTAGATGAGTTTTCCAGTTTTTCCTTGAGATACACTACTTGAGAGGTTGTAACTTCTGTGAAGCTCAGAAGCTGACATGTTTTCTGCTTTTTAAAGCTGTCAGGTTATTTGATTTAGATTTTTTCTTTGTTTTGATTTGTCTTTAAGGAAGAAATTGAATGATAATTATATCATCTCTGATTTGGAGACAAGGGAGAAAAATACAATATTTTAACAATTTCTTTGTGTTTTCTTTTTCTTTTTTACCTGCTTTTTGAAAAATTCTGCACCTAAAACAGGGAGGAGATGAACCAGTTTTGACAGGGAATTCTGTAACAGTTCATGATGAGACTGAGTTTTGTTTTAGTACATTGTAAACTATTAAGAATGGACAGTAGTTTAATGATAAACTTCCAAGCTGCTCAGCTAAAAGGTCTGCTAAGCATACTCATAGGCTGAGTTAGCTGCATGTTGGAAAGGCAGAATTTGATATAACCCTAGGAATTAGAAAGATAACTGGAAGGAGGCATCAGCAGAAAATGTAAAGCACACCAAGGGCTCAAGTAAAGGTTTTGCTTCTTAAAACTCATCACTGCTCCTCCTTACAGTTTATCACAGAGCAATAAATTATTACAATTATTCTGCAGAACAGCCAATCTGGTGACATAATTTATGGCACCAACATTTAATAGAAGAGTTGAGCATATCTATTCATACAATCTAAAGTTTCTGCATCATTTAACTATGTACTGTTCACATTTTGTAGCTGGGCTGTGCTGCCATGGAATAATTTATACCACTTGAAGTAATTTGTCTAGTAATCTGTCCTGTAATCTAAGGATAACACAAAGTTACTGTTTTAAAATGAAGGAAAAATACTTTATAGAACAGATCTATTTTCTGAGCCTGTGTGTGTTTGACTTGTCATAACACCAACAAAGTAGAGGAGATAGGCACACCCATACACATGCTATGAAAGCAAATTTTACTTTGCTGGTGTACCATAAAAATTTGATATCTTTGGAGAACTGCATGCAAAGCCTAATGTAATAGAAAATATACATGAACTGCCAATAAACAGAAATGTGAGGGGAGCTAAATCTGAAATACAGATAAAAATCAGTGCAGTTGACTGATCTCACTCTAGAATCAGAAACCTTTTTCCTTTGATATGAGTTTCTTTTCTTCTTAATCAATCCTAGTGTAACTTCTTCCCTGGTCTCCTGACAGGTCTCTCTCTTGTTCCTGAACATCCAGTTTTGTAGGCAGCACAGGTACATTTCTTCAGAACTGCCTTTGGTCATTGGTGGCTCTTCTCCAGAGCAGCACCTGCTGATCCCTGAGTCACCTGGTGCCTTTCCAGAAGAGAGGGACCACGACAGAGGGAATTTGTACAGCTTGTTACTTCCAATGGGTTGGAATGCTTGCAAAGGGTATGGGTTGGTTCCCAACCCAAAAGTCAGAGAGGATATTTTTAGGACACCAAAAAATAAAGTGGCTGCAGGTCTTGTGGGCCTCCCAGAGACAGCTGAGGGTTGACATCTTTGGCCTTGCAGCTTGCCAAAAAGCTGTTGGCTGCAGGATGAGGATTAAGGAGAATGGATAAATATTTGGGGAGTGCAGGAGTGGAATGAGTCTCCTTTGCTGTGTAACTTGTTTAAAGGACACAGTTTGGCAGCCAGAACTCTGTGTGGGTCAGCTGGCTGTCCTGTGGGGAGTCCAGAGCACCTTCATGCAGTGAGTTGTTCCTGCCTGGCTGGAATCCTGTTTGTTCCAGATGTCTGGCATACAGATAATTTTAATATTCACTTATGTATAGTTAAGGCTGTAATACTGGCTATCAGAAAAGAAACACTTTCAAAAATATGTTTGTAAAAAGCTAGGAAAACACTGAATATCAATTTCAAAACCTTTGCTTCTGTTCTGTTTGATTTATACAGCTTATGGCCCCAGGATTTTGTTCATTTTCTTTTTTTGGCTGAGGTTTCAGTGGACTATGCCAGAAACATGATGGTTGTCCACACCAAGAAGTATCACTGGATCCTAGTGATGGTTCAGTCCAAATCACCCTTGAGTAAACTTTAATAAATGTCCATTTGTTTAAACCTCTTATGTTTGCTTCATATGTCTGACACCAAACTAAAGATTTGGCAGTACACTTGCACTGCATCTTTATGGGAACAGCTGCACTGTGCTGAAAGCTCATCAAGATCCTAAAGTTTTAAATGTAGCTCTTCAGAATAAATCATAGCTAAAATTGGATGTGTCAGTTTGCTTGTTTACATTAGCAAATATTAGAGTGCAATGGAAGCAGATCTGAAAAGCAAAATGTTTTGTGCTGAGGACCTGATGTCCACATGGGGGGATGCCTCTGAGGATTCTACTTTAGGTTAGGTTCAACCTAGTTCTGTGTACTGAATGTTCATTTATGATCATAAATGAGATAGCATGTTTTTCATAAACTAGCAGCCCCAGCCTCTTTTATTTGCACTTTTTAATTTTATTTTTTTAATATGTGAGTTTTTTCTCTGTCAGCAGGTGCATATGATGTTCTGATATAGGTTAGGGTTACGTGCCTGACATATACTAGGTTAGCACAATGAAATGCAAATTAAACTTTTGTTGATTCAAGAGGGTTTCAAAATGAGATCCTACTTTACAAATTTCACACATTTTGGTGAAGCTTCACTACATATTTTACTGAAATTAATGTTTTAGGGCCATGGAGATTGCAGTTGGAAACAGGTTGCAGGCCATCTGCTCAATATGTTTTCTGTGATGGGAGCCAGTTCCAGGTGCTTAGGAGCTTAGAAGTCCCTATATTAGATGGCTGTGGAATAAAATAGCCCCAGGGCAATGTCTTTGAGATCCATAACAGGTTCTCTGTTTGTTCTATTACCTTAAGTAAAATATTTTGAAAACATCTTACTTTGAAAACAAATATGGCTTACTTCATGCAAATCAAGACATTGGCAATTCGAGGGACCTCTCTGTGTCCAAGCTTTGGGTACAGATGACTTACAAACTTCACCACAATTATCCCTAAATGGCTTAGAATAGGCTCTACAAAGATGACCTACAAGTTGTAAGTTTCCTGGAATTGGTTTTATTTTTTTATTTGTGAAAGACATTTCTATTCAGCTATATTTTTTTTCCATTTTGCAAGCAGATGTCTCCCTCAGTAAGTTATTCAAACTATTGAGTCCAAACCAGCTCTGGAACTGCAGAATCCATACTTTACCTCCCAAAATAGTTTCTCATTTGTAAATATTAATAAAATAAAGATTTGTGCTCTATTCCTGAATAGAATTTTTGTAGTTTCTTCCAGTTCTTTCTGCAGTCCAATAAATATCTTGAATCTCTTGGATCATGCTTTCCAAAGTTGCAACTAGGGCATTTGAAAATAACATTTGAATAACTGGTGTCAAAAACCCCAACTTACGTATATCCAGTGAAAAGGGCTTTCAAGCAATTGCAGTGTTAATTTTTTTTTCTGTCTTTTTTTTTTAATATAGATGCTATTTCACAGTACACCGAGACTCCGTATTTAAATATTATTTGTATATCTTCTTTTGCCACAGGCAACATTTCTTTCTCCTGTTCACTTCAATGTGCATTTATGAACAAGCACATTTCATTAGACTTCTCTTTGACATTTGGATTTTGTTGGTTTTGGGGTTTTTTTCTTAATTACTGGAAATACAGTAGCTTGTCACTAAAACCCCTGCAGAAGATCTGATTTTGCTCCATCTGTTCCTCCCAGACTGATAGGGAAGAGCAGGATGGCTGGCAGGGATCTCTTATAAAACCTGAGGTGACTCTCACAAAATGCAGTGCCCAAGCCAACACTGAAACTTTCCAATGGGAGCACAGGGGTGGAATTTTTCTTTTCTTCTCCTTCTTCTGCTTCATGCAAGTATTGGACAGCATTCACCGGACAGCTGGCTTAACTGTCAATGTAGAAGAGATGTGGAAAACTAAAGCAGCTGGTTGTTAGGAACCTTTTTTTTTTTTTTTTTAATTGTGAAAGTGGGGCTGAACTCAAAGGGTTTATATTTTAGCAGTATATAAACCATTAGTGTGAAACTAGAAGTTGTGTGGGTGGCAGACTGCCTACATCTCTGCCCATCTTTCTGTTCCTATTCTCCAAGCTCAAACATGAGAATGACCTGACAAACCCAGTTCTACCCAAACATTACAATTTTTTGTTCTGTTCAAGCCTAGTTGACATTTGGACCTTCAGTAAAGCACTCTGCAGCTCTTCTTGCTGGGCTTTTTGTTTCCTTCTGTTCTTGCCAAATCTTCTCCTGATAAGTACCCTCACACTCTCTCAAAACTGTTTGAAACTTTTGCTTGCTCAGAAAAATTACTCCAGAGGTTCTTATTTCAATAATATTAACAAAGTTGTCTTTGAAGAAAGGTAAAGCCTGTAATAAGGAGTGAGCAATGCCCAGAGTTGTGCTAGTTCCAATAAAGAAACCAACATGAAAATGAAATTACTTTTCACTTTACTTTGGGAGAGGATGGTAGAATAAGTCTTTATAGTGTGATTACTTAAGTAAAATGTGAAGGAGGAATAATAAATTAATTCAGTTGAATAAATAAACCAGAAAGCTCTACCTTCTTATTGAGTGACTCTTTGGAGGACTGACAACTTGGACATTCAAAACAGTGGATTTTTATTCATGTCTCTCTTACTAAGCATGTATATTTTGAATTCTCTAAAACAATAATATTGAGGTGAGAAATTAATAGCTTGCTTTGGAACCTTTGCTGTGAGTTTCTTGCCATGGATCTTGATTTCTTTTTAATATATCCAGGAACGGTAGGGAGGCAGAAGTTGGCAGAGAGCGACCCAAGCAGTGACAAGAGGATCCCTCCTGTCCCTTCCACAAAGTTTTAGGCTGTTTCTCCTTGGGAGCAGGCAGCTGATTCCTGCCCACGACATGCACTGTCTGATGCTGAGTTGATGACCCTTACTGCCTCTACATGCTCCCTCTTGAGGACGCCACACTTCTCAAGGGCAGCGTTGAATTGGAAACAACTTTATGGACTTGCTTTTGTTATGCGAATTAACTACTGAATCACTTGCCTTTCTGCTGTGTTTATGGACTTGCCTGTTTCTTACACAAACCAGTTTAATTAGCTGTGTCAGTTCCAGTGCTTGCAGACAGATTTACATGGTTCATCTTTGCTGATATTTCCTGTCTGCAGTCTCCGTTATAAGTAGTGTTAGCGCTTCCCAAGGGTGTGGGTTGAGATCATGCTGTGATAATTTCTTATGGATTCTGGCACTGGGGGCTGTGTGTGTTGGTGTGTGTGCATTTCTTGTCCTTGTAGCTAATCATTAGCTATAAATATTATATATACATAAGAAGAATTAAAGCTATAATAGAAACAATAGTTATTTTTGATTAATTCTCTTTCAATTTATTTGACTTCAGTTATTGGTTGTACATACCTTGCTATTTAGGGGAGATAACATCTGCTGAACATCACAAGTAAAATGCTGATTTAAGAAAGAGGATATTTTGAAATATTAACTGTTACAGTTATTGCTTTAATTATACTGTAGTAAGAGTCTCAGTTACTGTTTAAAATCTCTTATAGATTACTTGAAATATACCTACAGTTTAGAAATAAAAACAAACAAAACCACTGGGTTTGTACAACAATTTCCATCCAAACTATAAATATTTTCTTTTGATTTTTCTCCCTCTTTAGCATTTTGGATGCCCCAAGTTCCAGCCTTCTTGCTAAGCATGTCCTAAAACAGAGTTTAGGTTTTGAAGGTGTATAAGGGAGAACAATGCTAGCTTCTTTTGGAGTCTGATCCCTCTGTATTTTGCAAGACCCATTAACTTAGGCTACTGTGTGGATAAAAGAAATGTTCTGATACTTTATAAAAAAGATTGTAGGCTAACATATTTATCTTGTAACTAAAGAGATTTTATAATCAGAATCTGCAGTGAAGACAACCTTAATCATTATTTCAAGTGATAATGGAAGTATTGTTCTGCCCAGTGTAAAGTGGTAAGTTAGGGAAATTTTCAATATTAAACCAGACGACACCTTAAACAACATGGATTTTTAAAACAGTTTCTTTTTGCACTGAGGAGAAATGTCAGGAAAAAGCTGCAGTCAAAACTGCTCTTAACTTTGGTGTAGCACATCTCACCTACTTTAATATGTAAGTTTACAAAAAGAAATCTGAGTTGGTTAACTGAGTAAGTAGACATGGGATAGTTCAACATTCAAATTAATTGTTCACTAGTAGCCTTAAAACTACCTGTGCTAGAAGAAGTGAGTAAGTGCAAAGGAGTATTATCAGTGCCTTCCCAAAAAGGGGGACATTGAAGCAATGCCATATTGCTCATTCATAAACCTTGTCAGGGTGAGCTCAGCCCAAGCACTGGAAGGTAACTGAACACACCATTTAGAATGGGATTTGATGTTTTAATGCTGCCAAGTTACCCTTTATGAGTGCAATAGTGTTGAAAATTCAGAAGGTGTCAATTCCAGCCTCGTTTAAATAGCCTCCCACTGATCAGCTAGATCTCGAACCAGAAATCACACAAAATTAACAGATCTGCAGTCAAACTTAGTAAAAAAACACATGATTTCTAACTGCCTTTTATTGCCTTCCTTTTCGAGGTCTTTGGGGATTTTGCATTGCAGATCTGGAAAAACAAATCCCCATTTAAATACTAAGTCTACATCTTGAATGGTACAGGGTAACTGCATTAATTAGTGTGTGATTATTACTCAATTAGTGTGAAGCTGACGACTTGGATGGAGGCAATGCAGTTCTAGTTTCTTTGCTTGGAACTCTCATGCTTTAAGTCAATATATACCCCAAAGACTAATTTTTAAAAAATATTAAGTAAAGTGCAGTTTTAACACTTCCATGCTTATAACTATGAGCTTGCTGTCAAAGGAGACGTAGAGACTTTTCAGCTCTCATTGAACTCACTGCCATTCTTGCATCTTGTGTATGAACCTTCTGTTGCATACATTTCTACTTTTTATATGTTTAGTGTTTTAAATGCTTCCTCAGGACTTTTGTTTTGTCTTGTCCAGGTTTACAATGACTTTGCCTTCAGGGTGGCAAGTGTTGTCTCTGAATGGCATCTAGCCTTTTCCATTCTAAAATCTTACTTTCAATCTGTTTCTGGAAAAGTGGGAATTTTTTAAAGTTTAAATGATCCATCTTTGCTCCTTTGTTTCCCTTTCCACCAGAAAGATTCAGAAATTTAGAGGAAACCCATCTTTCTGCTCATATTCTGGCAGCCTGTACCAGAAAGTATATTCTGCCTTTCTTTTAATGCAACAGGACAGAAGTAAAGGTGTCTTTTATACTGCTACAAAAATTTCTCAGATCTGCCCAAGTATCAAGTGTCCAGAATAAATGAGCATGTAAAAACTGGAGCAGCTGAAGAGTTTGTATTCTTTCTACAGAATAAAAACAACTTAAGAGTGAGCAGAATATTTGCTGCTTCAATCAGAGCCCTCTTTGGGGAAATTTGAATTTTGGCATAGAAGCTCCAAATCAAAAGCAAGTTGACTATACCTTTCCTGGGCTCTCGGTGACTGCTTCTGGGTTTGGCTCAAGTGCAAACTAGACACAGAAGGAAGTTAATTGGATTTGTATGATTTGAGACATAATTACCCATGGAAAGTGGCCCCAGAACTGCAGTTCTGTTTAAGGAGTTGACAAGTATAAGAGTACCTAAAATTCAGACTGCCCTTAAAAAGAGAAATTTGTATTTATTAAAGTTACTCTGAACTAAAAATCAGATTATTTTTTCTTCAGAATTAATTGCAATTATTTATAGCACATAAGTAATTGTAGTTATTTATAGCACTCACTGAGTGTCTGTTTTCAGTTTGGTCTGGTGATAATTACAACATTGGTATAAAATAGCAGAGCTTCAATACACTGAAGCTTGAACAACTGGCAAGCAGTAATATCCATGAAGAGTACAGATCATTCCTCATTGTTTCAGATCCATTTCACATTTACTGAAAGAAAAGTAGTCCATGGATTTCCAAAGGGGTCTGCAGTGGTACTTCATGAAAGTGGTCTAGACTTTTAATTTCACATTTCAGTAGGTCTGGGAGGGCCTCGGTCGGTCTCTTTTAGGTTTCAGTGGGTTTCTGAATACTTCAGAGACACTGGCATTTTTCATATTCCCCTTTATGGCCTGAGCATACCATGGTGAACTCTGACACTGGCTCTCTGATCTCTCCGTGTAACCAGCCCACCAGTCAGGGCAAAACTGAGGAAACAAGGTTCAAAACCTTCAGCTGTTTCTTTAACTTATATCTGAGTGAAAGGATGAGCAAAAGATAGAAGAGAAAGGATAACAGAGATAAGGAATGTCAAAATCAGTGGTCTAAGTAACTGCAGCTGGCTTATTCACATCACTTACTGCATAAATTAGCAGTTCAAGTAAGGGTCCATTTGGAAGCTATGGGTGAAAAAGATTAAAAGAGAAAATTTCATGCACATGTTCTAAAAATATTATTAAACATCCACAGAAAGTAGATGCCTTCAGTTGATTTTCAAGAATAAAATTTCTGACCTTCTCCTTTGGGTGCTTGTATTTGAAGCTTCTGGCTACCCAATTTATCTTGAATCTTGTTTCAAGACAAGCTGGCCCTTCCAAAGAGGCTTCTTAGATATTAAAGATAGTCTGAAACATGCAATTTCCTAAAGAAGTAGCCTGGGAATACAAGCCCAGTATAAAGCAAACAAGAAAGGCTGGAAATTAATCTTTTGGAAGAAAAGCCCAATAGGAAAGAATGAAGATACCCATCTTAACTCCCTAGTAAAAGATGTGCAGGATGATGCCTGCAAGGGATTGCTAGGCAGAGGAAAGCACATGGATGACATTTGGAATTTATTTCTTTCAAACAAAAAATGTAACCTAAAACTCATGCCCTGAAGAAAATTAACTCCTATAGCTCATAGGAACTCTCTAAACACTAGCCAGTGAATTAAACCACTGATTTAGAAGTTTCTAGGGTAGCTAAAATATATATGAAGTCTTCAGGGCAGTAAAATCTTTTTCTAATAAATTTGTATGTCATCAAGCACAGTGCCAAGAAGTGCTGTTTCCATTTATGCCAGTAGGAGTGTACTATGAAAACTCTTTTGGATGTCTGTGGTTTAATTTCCTTTTAGGGTCATTTCTACCCAAAATATTTTATTATACAGCTGTTTTTTGGGTTTTTTTAATGTGAGTTTGGCCCTTAAATTTTTTTGAGAAAACCAAAATAACATTCCATGTATCATCTAGAATCCAGTGTAGAGGGGCAAAACACCTGGCATCTAGAGCAGGAAGGATCAGTAAACAGTTAAAAATCCCATTTGTATGGGAGATTGTTCAGTGCCAACATTTATCTAGGGAAAACACCTGGAACAGACAAGTGGTATTTAAGAGGATTCAAGGAATGGTGACGTTCAAGGAAAAATAGGGAAGCATGTGAATCTATTTCAGACCTGTTTGCTCTAATATTTTCCCCTGTGAATAAATAGCATAGCACTCAGAGGGATCTGTTATCATCACTGACTGCTCTGCTATCAGTCCCAGTGGGAGAAGACCTGGAACTGAGTGGAACCAGTTGAGGTATTTATGGTGATCCCAGCTGTGATCTGAGGGGAGGAGGTCCCAGCATGACCATGCCAGAGGTAGATGCTGGTTTGAGATCTAACTCCTGAGGTTGCAGGGCATGTCTGTACTACAGAAGTGGTTAAAGTGCAAAGGAACCTCCACTGCCAGTTTCTTATCCACCCAGCATGGTGCTGTGCAGGATTCCTGGCATTCCTCCAGGAGAAGGGGAGCTCTCTCTATATTGACAGAAAGAGAGGACAGTCTTGGCTGTGCCTGGGGAGGTTCAGGTTGGATATTAAGAAGATTTTCCTCACAGAATAAGGTTATTAGACACTGGAATGGATTTCCCAGGGACGTGGTGGAGTCACTGTCCCTGTAGGTATTTTAAGGAAAGACTGGATGTGGCACTGAGGGTCATGGTCTGATTGACATGGTGGTGTTTGGTCACAGGTTGGACTCGACGATCTCAGAGGTTTTTCCAGTCTAATTGTTTGTGTGATTCTGTGGTTGTTCCAAGGATGAAGTGAGGAAACCTTTGCTTGCAGTGACATTGTACTTATGGACAGAGCCACGGCCAGGCAGCAGCTGAGCTGGTATCTGCCCAGCACATCCCCTCCCTCTTGGGGTTCTGCTATCAGTGAGGGTGTCCAGCACAGGCTTGTACTTGCAGGGGTTGCTATAATTACTCAAGAAATGTTAGAAGGATATTGCAACAACCAGCTTCATGTTCTGCCTCTCCCTGCTGCCATCACCCAGTGCATGTTTGATAAATGTTTTCCAGATTTTTCTTTGGCATTGATAACTTTTTGTTTGTTTGGTTTGATTTGCATTGTTTTGCTGGTGTAAGTTCTCTTAATAATACTGATGTATCTTGTAGTACATCCAACAACCTTCACCAGGGGTTGGATAACACTTGGTTATGTGTATCTGTGAGGAAAAAAATCCCACGGTGTTGGCAGAGTAACAGTGAAAGGTATAAATAACATGTGACTTCTGAAGTGAAAATCTTGCTGTCGCATTTGTGTAGATTGTACTTAATAAAACAAATGTGAAGTAAGCATCAGTTATGGAAATCTTCCAAATCAATCTTTGATAACTAAGGTAACTTCTTGCTGATAGTTTTGCAGAGTAACAGGATTGAAGAGGAGAAGTTTATTGTCTTTGGTGACATCCATTCTTTCATTCTTTTAACTTTTATCAAGAGCAAAGCAGCTGCAAGCTCCTCTACTCTACGCAGTTATGCTTGGAGAGTTGCCTAAGAAATATATACTTAGTATTTCTGTAGTCATTGTGATCACAGCATCACAGTGAGAGATTCTCAAAAAAGAGACTGGAAGGGACTTCCAGAAGCACATCTAACTAGATCAGGTTGCTCAGAGCTGTGTCCAGTTGTGACTTGAACTCCTCCACTGAATTCTTTCATGAGGACATTCCACAGCCTGTCTGGACACTCTGTATCAGGGTTTGATGACTTTCATGGTAAAACAAAAAACAAAAAATAAACCTCGTTATATATAATCAGAATTTCCCATGTTCTGACTTATGATTGTTGTAGTTCCACTGTGAAGCTGCAGGAAGGGTCTGGCCCTGTCTTGTCTGTATCCTCTGCTCAGTCAGTTGTAGACAGCAATATGTTCCCCCTTGAGCCTTCTGTCCTGTGGGCTGAAGAGGCCCAGCTCCCTTAGCCTCTCCTTTTTAATTTTTTTTAAATGAATGATACACATCTGTCTTCACTTTATAGCTTTCTCTTATATATAGTGGATATATATACACATATCTAACTTCAAATTGGTTTTGATTTATTTTCTTTTCCCTCCAGCCTGGATAATTTAATAGAAACGGTTCTGGTAGCAATGCTTTTCCTAGTACAACCCAGGATGTCAGCATGTGGCAAGGACATGTTGCTGGCTCATGATCGGTTTGGTGTCCATCAGATCACAAGATTCTTTCCTGCAGACCTCAGGCCTCAGTGTGTAGTGCTGTCTGGGGTTATTCCTACCCAGGTTCTGGACTTTTTGTTTTCCATCGTTGAACCTCAAGAGGTTCCTGTTGGCCCATTCCTCTGCTTCCCTCTGAAGGGCACAATCCTTTGGCATATCGGGCTCTCCTGCCAGTTTTGCATCCCCAGGAAACTCCCTGGCTGTGTGTTCTGTCTTGTCACCTCTATCACTGAAGAAGAGAATTAAAAATTATTATCCTTGAGATTAACTCCATGGGTAGACCACTAGGGGCTGTCCTCCAGGTGGACTTTGTGTTGATGAAAACCCTTGGAGCTGGGCAGTTCAGCCAGCTTTAGACCCCCTCAATGTCTATTTACCTAGTCCATATTTCACTCCTTTGTCAATGGGGATGTTATGAGAGGCCATGGAAAATCAAGATAAACATTCACAGCTCATTTCAGCATAGGCGGCTCTCAGGTTGGTCCAACACGATTTTCTGTTTTCCTATACATATTATGTCCATCATTTCCTTGTCTGCAATACATCTAAAATGTTTTTCTGGTGGGTTTGTCCCAGGGCATGAGGTGAGGCTGATCAGGAGGCCCCTGGATCCTTCTTCTGACCCTATTGAAAGATGGGGCTGATATTTGATGTTTTTCCAGTCCTCTGGAACCTGTCATGTCACAACCACCTTTCAGAGATTACTGAGAGTGGCCTTGCAGGGACATCAGCCCATTCCCTCAGCACTTATGGGGAGATTCCATCAGGTCTCAGGGATTTGTTTATATCTACTTTAGTTCCATTAAATGTTCCCTAATCTGATCCCCCTCCACCAAGTCTAAGACTTCCCTGCTCCAGATTTAAAATATAAACTTGGACTGTTGAAAACATATGATGTGAAAAATGATTTCCATTAAGACTAAGCACCCCAAACCCCTCCATAACTTAAATATGCAATACAACAAATATGATGGTAATGACTTTGATGTAGAAACAAATTTTTTTTCAAGGAAAATATATATTTTTTCATATTCTCTATGGGACATGCTTGAACTGCCAATGGGTGATAGGTAGCCTGTTGTTTGTTAGGTATTTGCCTTTGTTTCCTTCCTTTTCCCACTGAGTTAATAAAGACAAGGTTAACTTATGATCCATAGCTCCTTAAGTAACGTTTCCAGCTTTCTCTGATTATTAACAATTAACGTTTTTAGTCATGTGTTATTTAAACAATGGCCAGATATTGAAGTGGGTACTAAGTGCACTTCAGTATATCTTAAATACGTTTGAACCACTTACAAATAGCCCTACCACATTTTGCTTGATAAATAAAAATGTCTTTCTTTTGGCTCCAGACTTTGTAGGCAGAAAAATAACCCAGATTGCCTTTGGAAAAGGCTTTATCTCACTCTTTTAAAGTATAAGCGTATGCTAAGAAGCATATCCCTGGCATACCGAAGCAGTCTCAAGTTTACAGCTGTCTTTATCTGTTCTGCCTACGTAAACAAAAGCTGATACACAGGTTGGTCTCTTGTTGGTCCTTCTGTAAGTGACAGAAGCTTTTAATCTTTATCTTAATTTGGTTTGTGTCCAGTATTCTGCATGGTTGTTTGATATTGTCAGCCCACTGCTGACGTTGAAGTTGGGTAATTCCTGCTTACTTATTATCCTCTTGAATCATCTTAAGTGGATGTGGTTTCACTGTATTCGTGAAGAGGATCAATTAAGATAATCTTGGATTAATCCCATTACACCCTTTGGTCTTGTTTATGGCTTTCTTTTTCATCAAATTCACACAAACTGTGAAAAGACATTATTCTGTTTGTGGTACTGTCATTATAATTTATTATAAAATTCCTTCCCTAAAAGGAATTCCCTCATTGCATTCCACTGTTCACAAATACACAAAACAGAGACACCAAAGATTTTGATGTAACTTTTAAAGAGTTGTCTTTTAGGCACTGATCTTACACATAGTAAGAAGTGAAACAATCCTGTCAAATTTGTGATGCTATTAAGAAAATTAACTTTAGTTTCACACTGGAGTTTTAGGATGTTCAAGAGACTAAAAAAATGGGAATTTCACCTGACAGCTCCTAGAGACCTTATTAAATGAGTCTATGCAAAGCAGGTGGATTTACCTGTTTCAGCTCAAAACTATTAGCATATCATTTATGGGATCATAAAAAACGCTTGTTGTCGAATGAGTGTTTTGATGAGAAAACCTGCTAAGAGCATAGAAGTGAAGGATATGCACTGTCATATCAAGTTTATCTGTAATCATAATTTTTTGATGTGTCAATATGTAGGGAAATAATCTGTCTCATTAAAAAAAAAAAAAGAAGTGAGTCTGATTCATTTTCACTGGGTCAATTGCTGTTGCTAATCCAGAGTCTTTGTCAGCTTGCAGGCTTTCTTGTGTGTTGTGTTTTTACACTTTTGCTTAAAAGGCAGGTAAGATGATACTGTTAGCAATTTCTGCTGTTGAGTTTTGTTTTTTTTTACTTGGAGCAATAATGTGATTGACTTAAAATAGCTGCTTTTAGCAAATTCTATTTTCCACATGTGTATTCATGGGGAGACAGATGGCCAGAGAAGGATAGAATGACTTTGATTTATTTGCATTAACAATTTTTTTTTTCTGTTTATGGTGTTGTCTTTAGTGTCATACAAATTCATTCATGAAATAAAAACTTTGATAGTCTTGGAGAAAAAAAAATTATTGCGCCCTCTGAAACATGGTACAAATATTATAGAAATGTAGTTTATTTTGCTGAGTTTTGAAGGAAAAAAATGCTATTTTGTGCTCTGAATATTTAACCAAAGGAAGATCTCTCACAACTATGTCCTGTCCGCAGCATGAGTTGATCTCCTGTGGTTTATATTTGGATTGCAGGAATGATTTTTTCTTGCAACTTTGTGCATATTTCCTAGTGGAATATCTTTGCTATATTTCTTCTTACTCATATCATGTGGCTTTAAATTTTGCGTTCTAATTCTGCCTATTTCAAACCAGGGTATTTTGTCAATATTTCTTAACAAAAGTTCATATAGACTCAAGTAATAAGTCTCTGGTTGTGAGTGGGAGTGTTGTCCTGAGGTATGCAAGGAGGTAACTGCTGAGTGCCTTGGATTTGCAGTGAAACCTCATCTAATAATATTGTTCCTAGCACCTGGCACACAAGAATATTCCAGGACTGGGTCCTGCAGGCAGTCAACATGATAAAGATGATTAATTCCAGTAAATGAACACATAAGGACTAAGATCTTTGGTAGTCGTGTACTGCTTATGTGTGCATAAACAGTTTATAATGATTTTTGTCTCCTAGATCTTCTTTTCAGTGTTTCAAACTGCTACAGCATTAGGAAAACTATTTGAGTATCCCGTCCCTAGTACTTAAAACAGGTGAAGTCCTCAGAGAACTAACACCATAGAGGGTGGCTTTGGTTTTGTTTAGGTTTTGTTTTTGTTTGTGTTTTTGTGGGGTTTTTTTGTTATTTTTTTCTTTTTTTTTTAAGAGAATATTTGAAAAAAAATTATTAAAGCTACTCTTTCTCTTCACTTTGGTAAGAACGTCTTGATGTTTCAGTGAGCCTTGAGTTGTGACAAAGGTGAACCCCAAACTGCACGTTACTCTTTAAAGGATTAAAAACCAAAAGTCTAGTGGGAAGAGCAGTCCTGTCTAATCCCATGGAGAAAAAAAACCCCAAACAAACAAACAAAAAAACCCCACAAAACAACAACAATAAAAAAGGCCAAACCAAACCAAGCAACCAAAAAACTCCCCCCCAAAAAACCAAAACAACAAAACAAAAAACCCACCAACCCCCTCCAACCTAAACAGAACAAAACATAAACAGCAACAACAACAAAAAGAAAAGCAAACAAACAATGAAAAACCCCTCAAGAAGCAAAGCAGTGTTTTTCCCCGCTCCTTCAGCGAACGGAAGCATCAGCTCTCCGCCGGCCCGGGCTGTGTTTGGTGGTCCCGAGTGTGGGATGCAGGAGGTGCAGCCCCTGCGCTGCCGGCCCGGGCTCTGGAGCTGCCGGCGCTGCCGGGAGCGCTGGGACGGAGCGGAGTACAGCGGGCAGGCTCTGCTCTCGGCTTTTCCCAGCCCTTCCCAGCTTTTCCCGTCTTTTCCCGGCCCTTCCCTGCCCGCGGCTCACGGCCGGGCTCGGGGCAGCGCTCCCCGGCCCCTCCGCCCAGCCAGCGGGGGTGGGGTTTTCTCCCCTTTCTCCCCTTTCCCTTGTCCTTCTCCTCAGCGCACGGGCGGCTTGAAAATCGGAAATGATCTTAATTAAATGTTTTCTGTACAGAAACAAGCAGGCTTTTTTTTTTTTTTTTTTTTTTTTTTTTTTTTTTTTTTTTTTTTTTTTTTTTTTTTTTTTTTTTTTTTTTTTTTTTTTTTTTGGCGAGGCGAAGGCAGCAGACCTTATCACAAAAGACAAAAGCAAATATTTATCAGGGAACAAAAGATGTCCACGGTTGCTTGCAGCGGGGGAGATTTTTCTCTCTCTCCCGGTGAAGATGTTTAACAGCGTAAGATGTTTATCGGGCCTCCTTGTTGAAATTCTTTGTTTCCCTGCAAGATCTACAAATGGAACTGTTTTTCTTTCTGAGAAGCACATAATGAAGCCCATGAGTTAAACTGCAGACAATGCAAACACCTGCTTGTCCCTCTGTTGACTTTGCGTTTCAAGAAGGTCTTTTCTGTTCCCCATGTTAATGGTTTGGGGGCTTGGTTTTGTTTGATTTTTTGTTTATCCTCTGTGGAGATAAATGGTCGTCTAGCCTGTCTTCACTTTGTGTCACTTCTGATGCAGCGATTGTCTCTGTTAAAGCAATACCATACTGTTAAAAGTATTCCTTCAGAATCCTGCGTGTCATCGAGTGAATTTTACTGCTTTACCTGCCTTGGTTTATTTTTGTATATTATTTTTTTCCCTTAATGCTCTATTTGATGAGCTACATATCTTACATTTTCAGCCATGTACAGAAATGTACACAAACAGAATCCATGTAACCCCTTCCAGGGCTTTTGCCTGTTCCTCTTAACTATTTCATACATGGAAACACAATATTTTAGATGCACTTGAATGCTGATTATCCAGTGGTTTCCTACAAATGTATCTCCAATACAATATGAGTTTTAAGGTGGTATTTGAAACGTGCAAACACTTTTATGAGTGTTCATCCTCAATAGCTGGGTTATCAGTTAACTACAGAATCTATCATAAATATTAAAGGTTTTATAATGTAAACCTCCACTTTCTTGTGAAGAGACTACTTGTGATTAAATTTATTCACATGGCAAATGTTCAGTCTCATAATAAGCATTGTAAGTTGATGTTTTTCCATAGATTGCTGGTACTGGACAAAATAATTCATAGTTGTGCCTGCAAGCAGTATTTGGGGTTTTTTATAGTTCACAGGATTTGAGGAATACTTTAAAACACTTTTCCACAGCAATTTAGAAAAGAGCTTTACAATGATGTAGGTTTTTAAGTACAATGCTGTAAAGTAAAAGTACTGTGTCATAACAGAAGTGCTATACCCAGACAGGGCTTGTTTGTTGTTTCAATATATTTTATAAATATTTTATAAATATAGGGGGGGATGGCTGGTTCCTCACATGACTATACTTGTAGATAGTACTATTTATCTGAGAAAACATATTCAAAGTGGGACTTCTGGGAGCAAGCACTTGTGGAATTTAAACCTTTCTATTTCACATACATCATTGCTTTTTAAATTAATAAAGTAAAATAAAGCTTATTGGGAAACAGACTGAAGTATAATTTTTGTTTCTTTATTAATGACCATAATATTTTTCTCAAACTTCTCTGAAGCTTCACAGAACTGCCAGTTTTAGAAGAACCATTCCTAAGTGCATTTGTAAATTATTTACCTTTGTATAAACAAAGGTATAAGTTAAAGGTATAAGTTTTAATGAAATGGAATTATTTTAGCTCTAATTTGACAGAATAGTTCTGGGATAAAGATGCCCTATGATTCTTTGTTTTCATACGTCCATTTCAATTCTGATTACAGAGCTTGCATTCTATTTTTCCTTTATTATGGAGTCTAGAGAGTTCAATACTCTTTTCCTAAAGTTGTTTAGTACATTAGATGGTCTTGGGACTTTCTTAGAACAGGTAAAAATATTTTTAATTAGTTTTCTTTCTCAGTTCAGCATTTTTTCTTTACCAGAGGTACAGTATGTTCTATAATAATTTGCAAAATTTCTCTATTATACTAAGGCTTTTTTGTATTTCTGATAATACTAGAGTGTATGTCTGGAAGCTAAAAGATAAATAGAATATATATAGAGAGAGAGATTTTCCATTTTGTCAAATTAAATGACTATCTAGGATACCTTGGATTGAACTACTATCATTTTCTCAAGCTCTTTGGCAAGACACGCAAGTACTTCAGCAGAGAGAGATTTATTCTTCAGAAACACAGAGTATATTCTGTAGACATACATTCTGTAAAATATTAAATACTTCTGCTCTGCTTTTGCCCTCAAGATAAGTTTTCTTCTAAAAAAAAAAAAAAGAAAGAAGCTGAGACTGCTCCAACTTTCTTTTCTAACAGACCATGCATTATTTGAGGATATTATTGTTTTGAGTTTTATAAATACTGTAGTGAATTATTTTTTCTGCAGAAGCAGGAAAGTAGGAAGAAGGAGAGGGAAAATAGCATAATGCCCAAGTTCACCAAAAAAGCTCATATTTTATGATAATTTACCTTCTTGCCTATTTCTATGTGATATTTTACCCTTTTTTAAAAATCTGTGTATAAAGGAATTTGTAATGGTTGACATGATCAACAACTCACTTATAATAAAAACCATACTGCTGTGGAAATAAATTCACTCCAACATTAAGAAATCAATTGTATAATGGTAATGCATTGTTGCTGGTGATAGCAATGCTGACCATTCTGCAGGGCAGCTGGTGGTAAAAAACAAATTTAAAATTTATTTTCCAATGTAAGTGAAGTACTTAGAAATGAAAGGGAAGGATATTAAAAATATGAGTATTTTTGGTACAGTTTTGTACAGATGAGACTGTAATTGGTGACATGGGAATAGTATATATACTGAAATATTTGAAATGCTAATTAATTTTTTACTTCACTTTTCCAACTGCCAGCTGTAATTATGAATCTCATTTAACAGATGCTAACACAAGGAGTAACTTCACTCCTGGGGTAGTCCCACTGAGACATGGAAGTAAAGTTAAGACTCAGGTGCTTCAGCATTGGTATAGGTACAGTTCTAGAAATTTGTTGAATGCTACTATTAGAGACTGTCTGGTGCCTAGGTTATAAACCATTTGCATTTTGAATATATTTAGTTATACATAAACTAAGTTATGCACTGATATTCTTTATCAAGATTAATGGAGGCCTTTAAATTTAAATTTATCACTGCTTACAGTCCTTAAAATTTCATTATTTGTTGACAGAGGTGAGTGAATCTGAAGTGTTTTGGAGATCCACAGCGCTCTCATAAAATTTGAGAGATGGATGTGAAATGGTTTATGAAACTATTTCAATTAGTTTGATATTATGCTATTTTCCAGTGGGATGTATTATATACAAAGAAATGTTCTAATAACAGTAATAGTGTGTCTAAATTTCCTCAAGTCTTCTTTTGGAATTTTCAAGAACATTTGAATAAAGCATCTGTTTAAAAGAAGCTGGGGTTCAGTGGGCAGAGCGAACTGAAATAAAAACTTAAGGCTTTTGTCAGCGTCTTCCCTCTGTGAAAATTATAGAAACACATCAAAAAGACAACCTGTTTTATTCTATTCATTGTTAAAATATAAAATCAACTTAATACTCTGAATAAATTTTGTTGTTTGTTTGTTGTGGGTTTCTCCTCTTATCAATATTTAAACATATGTATAATTTATAGTTACATTTTTATTTACTGGAAGAACTGTATTTCTGTTCAGTGGGAAACCCTGTATTATTCAATCCAGTTTGGAAATTTAATTTTGAACTTTCAGATAAAATTAAATGTCTTTGTAATTGTAAAATTAAAAATCATTAATATCCTGAATGGCTTCAGTCCCATGGGACTTTTCACAAGGGTTTAGTAGGAATGGATCCAAAAATAATCTGTATAATATTAATGAAAATTACTTTAAATTCTTTGTTGTGCAACAGGAAATATGTTCCTTTTATAACACTTTCTGGATGTTGAACAATTCTTCAAGAATTTGTAATAGTGATACGATTTTGTAAATTCTGGGACAGGGTAATATTTTTTCCTTCACTGTAAGAACAGAAAATCCTTACAGGACAAAGAAATAAAACCCTGAAGGAATGCACTAGATGGTAGAACAAATCCTCCTCAATTCCTGAAAAGAAACTAAGCTTATTACCTTGTGATGTTGTGGTATTTGTTGTTGTTGTTATTATTCTTTTCCTAAGTGATTTAAAGATGCTTTAAAGGTTAATGAGAAAACAGAAAGCACATTTTGAAGCAACTTCTGGATGCTTCAGAATAAAAGAAAGAACAGCCCGATTTTGTGCTTTCTTTTGAAAATTAAACTTGGGCAAAAGTGTTTTTGCATTTATAAAAAATGCCTTTTTCCTTTTTGCTTTGAAAGGACTGTAACTGAGCAGGGATTTGTCTTGATAAGAACTAATAGAAGTGTAATTATAAAAGGGTGAGTAGATATAACAAAAAAATTTAAAAAGAAGTGTTGTTTCAGGTTTTCTAAGTTGTTCAGTCATTATTTTTTAATGTTTTTGCTTTCCTTATTCCAGTGGAAAAAAAAAAAAGTAGATGTTAGTGATGCAGTACTTAGAAGGTTAAGGTGAATTTTCAGGCTGAATGCAAAAGTAATAAAAAGTATAACAGGAAATTTCATATTTCTTCACATTAATGTTCGAGGCTAGACTGTAACTATGGGAAGGATAACAGAGTGGGAAGTAATTTGCTTTCTGGGCTAATGTGGCATTTTTGAAAGGCACAACATACTATCTTTTTATGCATTAATAAGGATTAAGTGTATATATAAAAAATCCTTGCTCTGTCGACCACTGCAGTTTATTTGGTTGATTTTTTTTCGTGCGTTTTCCAAGATCGTTTCCTGTGCAAATTCAGGGATGGAACTGAGGTGGCTATTTCACATAGTTTTATGGAAGATAATCCCCCGTATTTTTCAGCCCTTTGTCCCTTCCATCTCTTATTATTGAAAGTTTTTCTTTTGATACTTAATTGTTAGAACCAAACAAATACAGGGGAGATCTTCATCTTGCTACTGTGCTTTGCTTTATACAGTCATGTTTGTTTTCTTGGTGTGAGTGGAAGGTAGCAGCAGTTTAATCAAGTCAGTGTATGATGGGCTCTGAGAGGTTTTTGCCTTAATTCCTTGAAGAGAAGGACCAATCACAAACCTGCAGCATCTGGGTACAAAATGCAGGAGGATACTCACCTCTCGGGCAGGATTTCCAACCAGTGGTGACTTATTCAGGCCAGAAGGGAAGAGACTGTGTGGAGTTTTGGAATGACACTAAAACTCCGGGAGAGCAAATGCATGGTTTTGGTGAACAGGCAGGAAGCCAGGGCAGGAGAAATTCCAGGATGCTTGCCTAGCTGTGAGAAGGACTTTGCGTTTAATGATGGGAAAGGGACAACGAAAGAGGGAGGATTCAGACATTTGTTTTCTCTGTAGCCTGAGTAATATCAGAAAGGTGTTTCTGTTTTGTATGCAACACCAGGAACAGCATAAATGTATTTGGCTTAAGGATGTCACCAGTAGCTCTGTTGTAGTGAAAGATGTTTGTTAAAAAACTGCATGTTGTGGGTAAAATTAGTTTTGAATTGATTTGTTTTCAAATTTGTTTAGCCATTCAGATTCAATTTTATCTATGACATTGAGGGTTTCTAGACAGCTCTTTCCTGAATAACACTACGGAGCTTTTTGGCATTATACGTAAATTAACAGCATGCTGCATCATTAAAAAATAAAAGAGCTGCAACTTTTTCTTGGCGTAGATTTCTGTAAAGCAATAAAATAATCCCTATGTTGATTACAAATATTGTAAAGTGTTTACTTTGCTCTATAAACTTGGAGCATTTCATGTTTGGATATATTGTATGTGGCCTCTTAGGACCTTTTCCATTGTCCTGCTTGTATCTTGTTCAGGTCTCATCAAGAGAGATTTTTGACAGACAAAACCAGTGTGCCCTGTAGGAAAAGTAAATGCAGTGAAGGTATTTGTAGGCAGGATACACATACTTTAGGAATCTTGCCTTTAGTTAATGCTGACTCTTTTAGTGATGGTGAGTTGCAGTTTTCCAGTGCCCTCATTTCTCCATATTTTAAAAAGGAATAAAATTGGCCCGGTGTGCAAACCAGTAGTGTTGTTCTTTATTGCTACATTGAAAGACAAGAATTTATTTGCTATTTGAGATTTGTTCACTATTAGACCGAACCCAAGTTTCTCTTTTTCCCGTTCTAATGTTTATACAGGGAAATCTCCAAGCTTCATACAGTCTAGGTGTTCCCACTTCTCAAAATTATTCGTTGAGGAACCCCATGTAACTTCCCAGTGAGGTGTGTGCACACCAAACCTCTTCCTGCACAGATCCACATGACCATGAATCTTTCCCCCAACCAGAAACTTCAGGTCCTATGAGTATTTAAAATGGTTTACAGTTGGCTAAAAGCTTCTCAGAAGTATTGACAAAAATGCCTTTTGCTGGCTCAGTAATAAAGGAAAATGCATGGATGAACTATCCTTGCCTTGGGCAGGAGAGGAGCTGGCACTGGACTTGTTCTGTGGGCAGTGCAGGGAGTGCTTTTCTCAAGTATTAGAGTTTAACTTCTCACTGGAGCTGGCTGAAAGCCAGGAATTTATTTTTAAGAAATAGTTTTGTGCTGTTTAATTTTGCTTTGGCATTTCATTGCAACAGAAGCAAGGTTTTCATGCCTTTTGGTGCAGCACATGGATAAAGGGTGCACCATATGGGAATAGGAGAAGACATCCTGGAATAGCTGGTGGACTGGAATCCATCCCATCCTGTTCATGCTACCTGGTCATGTGTATGACCAGGTCAGGGATATGGATCTGGATCACCAATTTTGTTATCTGTTCTGAAAATGAAAAAGTTCTACTTTAGAAAATATCTTCTTAAGAACTGCTCATAGTTTAACTTTTTTAACTATTTTTTTAAACTGGTTCATTGTTGATCACATTCAGTGGATTGTTTTTATGCCATATTCTACTCCTTTGCAGCATTATTTTCAAGATATCTTTCATGTTGAATAACACACAATTTCAGACAGAACTGACATTTATGAAAAATAGAAATATGAGTGCTAATGTTCTTAATGTGAAATTCTGGAGGCAGTTAGTAAGAAAGTTTAATCAACCATTAAATAATCAATAGTTACTAGTTCACAGAAGGTTTATCAAAATTTTAATTTCTTTGTTTCAAGGATATTGGAAAATATAATTTTCAACAGCCTTAAGGAGTTAGAAGTCTCACTCTCATTGAATTTAAAAGCAATTTGAACATTTTATTACCTCAGGCTTCCTTAATAATCCCAGCATGCACAAGTTGCATCTGTTGTACTTTTACCACTGAAGGAAGTGAATTGAGGATTCTAAATTTCTAGTTCTTCATAAATGCATAGATCTGGATAACAAGAAATGAAGCATTCTCAGGTAAACTTTGAATTCTTAGAAAACTTCATAGAGGGACTTTTGAATATCAAACAATGACTAAATTCATTTTAATTTTTCTTCTTGCTTGTCTTTAGGGTCCATCTAATTCTGTGAAAAAGATCATGTGTTAAGAATCTAATTTTCTTTTTTGTTAGTTGCATAATTTAGATAAGAGAATTTCTTTTACTGGGAAAGATTTGTTATGTGAAGACTCTACTGAAAAATATTTTTTTTTCTATTCATATTGCCAACAGAAAAGGTACTTGCCATCTCTATCTCTCTCTATAGATATCGGAATTTATCTTTGACTGCTATCTTGAATTACTCTGGAAAATATTCAGAAGAACTTAATAGTCAGTCACTATTTTTGTTTCATCTTATTATATTGAGTTAACCAGCCTAAATTTTCTGAGAAATATTTTCAGTGAACAAAATTTTCTGAGTATATTTGTTACCTTCACTTTTAGTATCACATGACTAATAATTCAGCCACCTTTCTCAACTCCTTGACTCTTACAGCTTCTAGGTTATCCACAGTCTTCTTTCACTTCAGAAGTGGTTCATATGGATTCATGAAATCTGTGAAATATGCTTGCAGGAAGAAATAATATATTATTGTGCTTCCCATTTTGGAGCACATGAACTAGTTTCATTTCAGATGAAACAAATGTGGGAGATTTGCCCCAGGCAGGCATTCAAACCACAGAGGCAAGCTGGAGTTGGAATATTCATAGCATGGGCATCAGGTCCTCAGTACCAAGATGTAGTCAGAATCTCTCTGTAGCCTCATAAATGGAGTGTTTCCTTGAAAAGGAGCTGTTCAAAAAGTGTGTATTGACCTCTTCATGCACAGAAAAGAAGTGGCTGAGCCATCATGCTGTCTGAGGAACTGGTCAAAGAGTCTATTTCTGTATTTAAAATAAGAAAAAAAGATTTGGAGGAATGAGCCGACAGCATTGCCCTTCCCTTTCCATGGTTAGCATGGCTTGTAAAGTAAAAATGGTACGGTGTAAGGAAACACTGCTGAAATCTGGCCCCTCTTCATCATCTCCTGAAAAAGGCGCCCTCCTACAGTTCTGAGTGAAATATAGGAGAGGTAGGATTGAGTCATGTCCTCAGTATTCCCTATGGCCCACCTGGACACAACGATCTGACAAACACGCTGAGGACTTTCGTACCATCTTCTTCCCTCCCTTCCTCCCTCCCTCCCTTCCTTCCAATCTCCCTCCCTTCCTCCCTCTGTCCCATCCAGCCTTTACTTCTGATAGAGTATTGCTGAAGGACAGAAAGGAGAAGGAGGAGTCCTCACTCTTTTTCCCAAGCTGAGACAAGCTCTTCCATCCCTGGCTGTGGGCTGTACAGCAACATCCCAGCTCCAGGTTGCTTGGCCTCCTGGGAATCGGACTGCCAGGTGAGGTGACTCAGCCTGCTGTGCAGTCCTGAGATTTCAGGAGGTTTGTGCTGGGCTGCTCCTACAGAATGAGTGGGAGGTGAGTTGAGGGTCAAACACCAGATTTAGAAATGCACAGTCCTAGTCAGTAAACAGCCTTTGTCCCTGTAGAGTATAAAGGCTCCCAAGTAATGGTAAAATAGGAACAGCCTGTCATTACCAGGCAGTAGGATGAGATCTGTGGGGAGGGCAGTTTTCTCCCACCAGGAGATGGGATGCATTTAACATGCATAGGGAACAACTGTGCCAGGCTGTGAATCTGCTGCGGTAAGCCAGAAGTCCCATCACCAGATTCTATTATGTAGAAACCCTTAAAAAATTCCTAAGTATCCTTCCATCTGCTCTGCTCCACAGTTCAAACTAAAATATGCTGCAGAAGACTGTCCATCCTGTCAGAAGTTGGCATTTTTAAAAGCAAAAAGTAGTAATATATTAATGATTTGTGTCTTGACAAACATTACCTTTTGATGATTAGATAATAGTAGAAAAATAGAGACCTTTCAAAGCATTTATAAAAAGAGGCTTCTTATTAAGCCCCAAATCTAGTCTAAATTCAAAAGACAAGATTGGGGTGCTTTAACTTCCTCTGTACTGTGGTTTGTGTATCACAAGACGACAGCTGTAGATCAGAGGACAGATGTGCTCCTGGCAAGTGATGGGTGTTTGTGAGCAGGAACTTCTTGGGAGATATTGACCGGGTCACGGGCAGCTGCTCGGAAATTTGTTAAGTAATCTATCTAATATGTCCAAGGAGTAGCACATCCGAATCAATCCATCCAAATGCCTCAGGAATATCAATAAAGAGATAATAAATCTGATAATTCTCTGTGATTTGCTCTGGTGTGAAGCTACTGGGGAAGCTTTGTACAATATGAAGATTAATTCTAGTACACATTTGTTAAGGTGACAAATGCTCCATGCCAGAACTGTGGCTGGTGAAAAATTCTATTCAAATTAATTTCAAACTTTATTTTCTGCAATAATCTGCTGTCATAAAACTGAATGGCAACAAATGGCAATTGCTGAGGATGTTTTCAAAAGGGAACTAGTCCCCAGGTCCACAGAATGAGTTTTGCAGCTTTTTTTTCTTTCGTGCATCTCCCACCTAATTTCTGTTCAAAGAAACATTTATTTCTTTGCTCTTGTTCTAAATTTTAAACCATAGTAATGATAACAATAAACCCTTAAGTATAACATAGCAAATACTAAAGAGATAATAAATATATTTAGATAGTTAATATTCTAGCCTGATTAGGTACATTAGGTATAAGTCCTTTGTGAGAAAGAAAGAAAAAAAGGGTCCCATCAGGCAAAGTCCTGAAAGTCAATATTGTTTTTGTTTCCATTGACTGTGGAAGGTATAAAATCGAGTATGTAGTCTAGAAATTATGTTATATATATTATAGACTAATTATAGTAATCTATAATTTATTTACTATATTTTCCATTTGTCAAACACCTTTAGGAAAGAATCCCACCTCTTCTGTTTCTGACTTAATGAGGTAAGAGAAGTACCATTTCTCAGGGCAAATTGGAACTCTAGGAATTTTTATAATGTTTGAAAAATTCAGAATTCTGTTTATCAGATTATCAAAATTACCTGCATCTTTTCAAATTAACTCCAGATTCTTTGAAGACCAAGACTAGTACTTTAGCCACCTATGACTTGGTCAGTGAAAAAAATTTGTATTCGTTTCAAAAATAAAGAGCAGAAAGTAGGAGTTGAAGTTTCAGTTTACAATAATAAAAGATGAATAACAATTAATGCAAACATAATGCTATTTTCACAATTTGCTAAATTTGGCATTTGGATTGTAGAATTTTTAAAACTTTATGGATCATTTTTCCCCCTGTATTCCTAAATTATTGCTGGACAAAAGTCTGATTGTGCCTTAAAATCAAACAGAATACTCTTTATCCCCTTTGTTCATGCCACCATCCTATCATAGTGTCTTCCTTTTGTAAATCTAGATAAGGAAAAATTTATGTAGAAAGCAAAATAGATGATGGAATGTCAGCATCCCCCACCCCTCTGTCAGTAAAATCTTGCTCCTCAGAAACACAGGCTCTGATGGTGCCACTTCCTAGGCACTTTCACACTGACTCTTGGAAAAGAGCAAGGGCCCTGCAATGCCTGTTCAGCCAGTGGTGGCTGTTCAGCACTGCACCAAGTGTGTTTTTTTAGAATATCAAATTTTCCCTATTTTATACACCATTTTTAGGCAGACCTGTGATGTTTCCTTTGTGAACACTTTGGAGAAAGAACAGCCTCCATCCCTCAGGTGCCGGTGAGAAGTTGCAGCCCAGAGAACACAGTGTTGAGGGGTCCCCTCTCCAGGGGAACAACTAATACAGGATGGGGTCACAAGATGGTTTGAATTGGACTGTGGGTGAGAGCAGAATCTTACTGCATCTTTCTTTTAGCAAATGGTTCAAACCACAGAATTCTTAGGCTTCATCTTCAAGCTTCGAAGATTTTACCTAACTTTTATTTTAGTGTGGAAGGCAGCAGGCCATGGATCTTTAATGGTAATTTGTTCCTATGACACTTACCTTAACTAAGAGGTTCTTCTCTTTCCCTGTCCAAGGAAAATGTAATAGCATTTAGCATTTAATGTCTCAGTTTCATGAAATTTTGTTTTGGTATTTTTTCCCCCTTCTATCAGCTCTGTTGTCTCTCAGAGACATTTGGTTTTGTTTTGCTTTAGGAACAAAAATTGTGATTCCCATTGTAGCTCTTCTTCTGACATCCCACCAGATATTCATTTCAGGGCGGTGTTTTGCAGCCCCTTATTAAAGACTTACACTTTGTAATTCTGAACATAACTTATAACTTATTATTCTATGGATTTTGATCCATCTTCCTAATTTATATATTAAATGGCAAGTTTGTTCAGCTATGAAGTAGAGAATGCTGGTAGTGGACCTCATTTCAGCATATTCAAAGTGGATTTGACCAAAGTTCCTTGACACAGACGAATATGTATCAAGTATTCTTCACAACTGCTTTTCCCCCAAAAGATCTGATTTATTTTAGGGCAGAAATACATGTTTCAAGTTATTCTGTGCTTTTTATTAAGAATGACTCTCACTGTGAATGTGAATAGGGACATCAGGTTATGCAAAGTGGTAATGAAGGAGAATGTCCTACTGTGCTATGAGTTTTATATTGAATGGCTACTACTTGAGGGACTGAAATTTCCATTTAGTCCTTAAGCCACATAGCAAAAATGACACCAGTGCCTGATGGCATTGAAATATGTATTTCAAAGACTAGAAATGTTGTGCAAAAAGTAGTTGAAACCCAAGAATTTTACTTGTGCACAGGTTTGTGTGTGGAGATATTTGTGCTTACTTATAAAGAAAACTAATTAGAAGCATGTCAGGCTTGTTTTCATGTTCAGATCTCATATTCAGTGTGTCCCTGTCTGATGGTTTGAGCCATGGCTCTCTTGTGGTTTAGTCTTGTGTCCATGTAAGCAGATACCCAGACATGACAAACATGTTGGAACCAGTGTTATTTGATATCTTCATTAATGACGTGGACAAAGGGATTGAGCACACCCTCAGCAGATTTTGCAG
>VZSR01003209.1:2091754-2137158 GCA_013398615.1 Brachypodius melanocephalos
GTGGCACAACTTGTGGTCATTTCCTCTGGTCATATTGGTTGTGGGGGGCTAATAAGCACATGATTTCCCACCATCTTTTTACAGAAAGTAAAGTAAAATATTTATAGGAAAACAAATCCCCCTAACATCTACTTTGAATGGCATCAGCGTAAATTTTGATAAGTATTTTCATACATTTGTTTTCATGCACATTATTTTAAATGCAAAAACTAGATTGTTTTTAGTGACAGTATTCAAGTAAATGTAGACGTTATTTCTCCAATAAGAAACATTTTATATAATTAACAAAAAAATCCCAACAAGACAAAAAACCAAACAAGTTGCTTAGCTGTGGTTTTGTTGTTCAAAGTTACACCCTCACCAGCAGGAAGGTGAAAGTGGGATTTTATTTAGTCTGTAATCTCATTTCGAAAGATGTGCTCAAACCTATGTCAATTAGTATTTTGAATCCATGTCCTTGGTCTCACTGTGTGTGTTCCCTGTGCAGTGCAGAACCTGGCACAGGTGGCAAAACCAAGGAAGGGCAAGTCCCCACTGGCCAAAATTGAGATGACCTGAGCCACATACGTGCCTCTGGCTTTCCTCCTGCCGAATCATCAGCTTTATAAAACTCATGAAAATTCACACCCACTTGATGTAAAGTCTGATTTGCTTCAGAATACACTCAAGACAGGAAAAAAAGTGTGTTTTAAGAAGAGAGGAGTTAGGAAGCATTGTTGGTTCTGTGTGTATTTGCTTAGTGCTTCAGATTTTGTTGAAAGACAGAGTCTGTTGTCTGTGTGCTTTGGTTACATTCAGCTCCTTAAGAAGGGATGTGTTTTGTTTATCAGCTTATTAGCTGACAAAATAGCATTCAAAGTTAATTTTAGAGAACATTATTGGAATATTACAGGGACATTATTCAAAATGAGTGGATAAGCCTTATTTTGTTGATGTTTTATTGGGGTTTAACTGTTTTAAGTCTCACAATTTTATAGAAAACGGTTTAGTGATTCATGAAGTACCAAAGTTAATTGCTTATATACTGATCTCAAGCTCCTATAAAAATAAATCTATTAACACGAATAATTAAATTCTAGTACATTATTAATATAAACATGTAGAGTGTTCTCTTACATTAAAAAGAAAAAGGAACCAATCCATCTTAGTATTTGGACCTTTTTAAGATCACAGATGCTCATGTAGGGACTATGTACTGTACCTAGAGTATGTATATGTAAGGTAATGTAGGAAACAGGAAGATACTGGAGAAAGCTGTCTCTTCAGTTAAGACATTTAGCTGGAACTTGCAAGGTGTGAATTAATTTGCTGAATCCTACTATGAAAATTCTAACATCTTTTCATGATTCCCCATGCAAAATGGACACTTTATTGTGCTGGGAGAACATAAGTGACAGTTTTAACAAATTGTTTTGCAGAGTCTGCGTTTTAGTAGACCTGCCTTCTTTTTATAAGATGAGGTTAATTTTCTGCCATTTTTTCCCCTTCACCTTTCCTCTTAGCTTATCTTATGGCAAGCCCATTAGAACAATCAAATTTTGTTATTTCAAATTGGATAATAGACAACAGATTTTAGCTCTGAACTGTATATGCATGATACATCATTTTTATGCAACTTCCTACTAGGATGTTCTCTTCCCTGTACCAACATGCACACTCAGTTTCAGTTTTGGTATGGATTTAATGAAAGGACATTATTCTGCTCTGCAGTTGCTCTCAGTTTTTGAATTTAGTGGTGTGATATGGCAGCTTTCCATAAAATATGAGTGAGCATGAATAAACTATCCAAGAGAAAGGAGTTTTAAGGAAGTGTTTCAGTGAGGAGGGGTTGCCCGTACAAAACAAAACAGAAGGGAAATTCTCTCAGTTTGTAGCCAGGTAAAAAAGGAAGAGGTCATTTGGGCAAGAAGGCCTGTAAACACCCTGTCACAAGGGTAGACAATGTGTTGAAATTCTAAATTCCACATGGCATTTGGTGTGTTCTGTCAGTGTGCACATACTGGTGTAAGGCAGCTCATCCTCTGTTCCCTCTGCAACTCTCCAGGGATTCATAGCATGAAGTCATAGCCATGCTAACCAGCCACCAGATTGCATGGGGAAAAAACCAATCTGCAACAAGTATTTGCTAGAAAAGTCCCATTAGAACAAAGCATTTTAACTGACCCCTTAGATAGATGCGAGCATTTGTGGAGAATTAGCAAACAGAAAAGGCCCTCTTTTCTCTCCAGCCAGGAAAAGAGCAGAGTTTTGTGCTTTGAGTGACCAGTCACGCATCGTGAATAACGAGTAGTGATTGTTCCTATCGGTCAGTTAAAAATTGTGTCACAGGGTCAAATATGTTTGCATACACTGCTCAAGGACTTGTGGATAACAAAGTAATTAATAGCACCCGTGACCTATTTGCAGACACCTGGTGAACAGACTTAAGGGTTCTATCCATTGGCTGTATTTCCCAAGGAGGAATTCCACCAGCCCTAGCTAAAATTGTGTGAAATCTAGACTAGAACAAACCAGTTTCATCATATAATAACAGTGTCCATCCATAACACCTGCAGTGATATATCCTTTATTGATAGGAAGGTTACAGGTGATGGATTTTGGTTTGGTGAGCCCATTCAGTCCAAACCAGGAGACCCCCAGGCCTACAGAACCTTGAAATACCTATATTATTTTAAAATCAGCTTTTGAACATGAGATCCTATCAAAATAATGATATCCTTTGATTAATAATACGCAGTAATGATTTAGACAAGCACTGTTCAGAGGTAGGCAAAGGTCTAATCTGCTTTTTCAGGAGTTTCTACTTACTGCAAGGATCAAGTTTTTTGTGGTCACCAGGCTGAAAAGGAAGCCTTGGTGAGTGAAATGATGAGCAGAATTGGTCTCACAGACTCAGCTTCAGCCTTAAAATGTTCCTCCTTCCAGTGATTACTGCAAACAGAAATATCTTCCCAAATGAGTATGACGAGGAGGGAGTGGAGGCCAGGGTTGGGAGCATGCAAAACTCAGAACCACAAGATTTTAAATTCCATTGTATATTTAGTGCAGTTATTGTTTTTTGGGGGCTGATGTGCTGCCCTAAAGAACAAGTTAAAACTGGATCAATCTCTGTGTCGTTGCATTTCACACAGATTTTACTTTAATACTCTATTATATTTTGTACCTTAAAAAAAAAAAAAAAAAACAAACCACCCCAGGTTTGAGGAAGGAGTAAAGGAAGTGTTTTGGTTAGAAAACAGCATGTAAACTTTCTGACATCCAGTTTTTAAAATCTTTAGTGTCTCTTTTGCTTTTTGTTCTGTAATTGATTACTAGCACCCCCTTTAACCCACCTTAAAGGGCAAGCAGGAAATTCATGTTTTCGGTCATCAGCCCATCCCTCTGAAAAGCGTTCAATATTAAACCAGTTTGCAAGGAGCAAAGGCAGAAGAAACAAGAGGCCCAGTTAGACCGTGGCAAGGTTAGGAGATGCATGTCTGCTGCCTGCAGCAAATATCGGCTCTTGTTCCTGTACAATTTTTGCATGGGGAGACCAAGTTAATTGGGGTATGGCTCTGTTCTTTCCTTCATGTGTGACCTTTTATTATCTCTGTGGCCTTGTAGTTCATGCAGTGTCATAAAGCTGTGGGAAAGTCTTGCAGCTGGTGTTATCAGCTGCTGGAAATTAACTTAAAAATTGAGATATTTGTGTTCCCTTTTGCCTGGAGGTGTCTGGGAGTTTTTAAATTGCTACGAAGGTGCAATTATTGTGGTCGTGATTTTGCTGAGCATTGCTTGTGCATCTTTTCCCCTTCTTTCTTGCCCCTTCTTTCTCCCACTGCTTTTTAGTGCAAGCTGTGGGCTGGCAATCAGGTGTTGTGTTGGGGGAGGGGTTACTTTAGGAGGGGGGGTTACATGGCATAATTCCCACGAATGTAGGAGGAGGATGAAAAAGATAAAGAAATTTTGTTTTTCTGAGCTAGAGGATTCTCTGCATGACTTCCCCACTGATGGGATCATGTGCTTTCAGGCTGAGATTTTATTAACAATTCAAATGGAAATTGAGGGCACAGGAGGAGCAGATTCTCACATAAACTTGATCTGTCCATGAATGCAGTTCTCTGTTTGCCCTGACCCTGCATGGCTTAAGACACTGCCTGTGAGGCCTGAGTGCCAGACACAAAGACCGAAATGAAAAGCAAGCACATTCCAGCAGTCTGCACAAAGGCAATGGAGCAGTTTCTAGCCGTCTCCCCAGGGAGAGATCTTATCTCCTCGCAGCTAAAACCCTTTAGAGTGTTTATTTGTACTCCAGCACCCGAGGTTTATGAATTGATATGGATGCTGATTAAACTGTAAGTTTCCTCGGTGGGTCTTTGGAGGTGTTCCGCGTGTAATTCCTTCCCCAAATTCCTATCTATAGTTATCAAAAAGGTTGCTTTGCTTTCCTGGAGAGTACTGAGGGGGAAAAGGGAGTCCAGAAAGTAAATAAAATATTTACGCTAGTAAATAAAATTCATCTCCGGCCTCGGGAGAGTTTTGCGGAACTTTTCCTTGAGGACACATCAGGTGTTGGTGGCGCTTGGAGCAGCGCAGAGGTTGGGGCAGCGCTCGGGAGGCCGCCCTGAGTGGCCGAAGCGATTAAATGCTGTGTGCAGCGGGGTGACCTTGTGCCAGCGAGGCACAGGGGGACGCGAGACCGGGCTGCTGTGGCCACATCTGGCAGGGACATCCATCGCTCTCCGCCAATGGCAGCCAGCATTCGCGGGATGCTGCCTGCCGGGAATTCCGCCGCGCAGGAGGGACGGGGGGTGGGCGACCGGGCTTTTGGCACTGCTTTGTGAGGCTGGAGAGCACAACCCAGAGCAAGGATATAGTTCATACTCCCTCGACGTTGATATTGTGTCAGTGTATTGCTGATAATGTCGGTAAATAGTGGAGATTCCATAATCAAACTATTAAACCTCGATACTCCTGTCTCTCCTAAACAGGCTTCCTTTTAGGAAAACTCCCCTAAAACAGTAGGAAGGCTGTAAAAAACCCAAATGTTTTGACTGTGTTAATTCCAAAGGATCACGATATTAATTGCCTTAGTTTTCCTTATTTTCAGCTACAAAAGAAAAAGATCCCCAAAGCAAAAGCCATCCACTTTTAGATAAGAAATCATAACCATGTGTTTTTCCATTTTTCTTACACTGTTTAAAAGTTTCAAACATTTTGATACTCCTGAAAGTATTTAAATCAGTGGGAAAAGATTAGCAAGAGATACTGACTCAAGTGGTTTTGGTCCCTTAATTTTATGGGTTTATATTATCCAAAATTAATGGTTGTACTTAGGCAAATTGTCAGTAATTGGTGACAAAATTGCTTTATTGCTTTTCTTTCATTTGATGCTAATTAATGGCCCTACATTATTAAGTTCAAGCCTCTTCTGTATTTCTCCTTGTCCATAAATATTCTTACTGGTAATGTGTTGGGCTAAACTTTTTATTTCAGTGTATGCAATAATTGCCTTATAGAAATGTGATAACAAACACATTTCTGGCATGATTTTTCCTGAAAGAATATAAATGTTATTTGCTTAAGAGCATGAAGTAATTTTGATATCAAAGACATGTTAGTAACATAATGTGTTAATTGATTTATGTGGTAAAACAATAGTTTTTCATATCAAAGTACTTATTAGTAAATTACTCAGCAGTTACTTTATAAAATCTGGGCTTTGTTTTGCCAGTTAAACCCCCCTTACCTCTCTCCTGCTATTTTAGAGTGTGTTTGAGAAAAAATGTTCTTTTTCAGTGGACTAGAATAATACCAAATAATTTTTCATCATATTTTCCACCTGTTAATGTAACTGTATTTGGTACAGAGCAGTATTTATCCATGCTTCTCCAAACGAAATTATTTTAATAATATATAAATATATTAAAGTCTAGAGCAGATGTAGTAAAAAGCTGCTTCTAGGTTTTTTAATACAAGAACTATGGAAAAAAACAGATGGTGTGTGTTTTTTTTCCTAAGAATTTTTAAAAAAGAAAAGTAATGAATATATGTCACAAAACTTGATATTTTTAACATCACATACTAAAGAAGAATGGTGAAGCTAAATATCAAAATGACTACTAAAAGGTAGTTCTAGTGGCCTTGTAAGAATAAATTAGTAAAAATTATTAAAAGGTTTTCAGAAATAGGAGGAAATAGTCTCTAAGCTTTTATAGTTTCACAAATTATATATATTTCTCTGCTGTCTAATCTTGTGTTGCTAAATTGAGAGAATGGTACCTTTCACTAGTAGAGGATGAAATATTGTCTCTGTAGTTGTTGACAAAGTTCTATTTATCTTTAATCTCAGGTATACTCAGAAAGTTTTCAAAATTGTGATTTACTAATCCTTGAAGTGAGTTTTTTTCATCTTTTGTCATGAGTTATGCTTGACTTTTTTTCAGTTTATATATTAATGAATATTTATTAATATTTGTTAATACTTCAGTCATGGTAGTCTTATTTAAATAAATCTTTAGAATCACTGAATTTCATAAACAAATTATTATCTCTTTTTGACACGATTTTTTGAAATGTGTTCCCCCCTAAAAGAAGCTTTGAGAAAAAAGAGAGAGAAATAATGAGTTACTTAGTTTTGCTTGAATGTGAAGATGGTATTGCTGGACTTCAAACTTCTATGTTTGTGTGCTCTGAGATTGACCTCTGGAGAGAAGCAGGTACTCCCTCAAAGCACCTACACAAACTTTATATTCTAAACTTAGGTATTTTGAATTTCATCATAGATAATAAGCTAACTTCAAGTAAACAGTACGACTTCTCCCAAGTAAGTGAAAGGAAGAGGAGAATAATTAGGATCACTAGAATTAGGCAGAACAGTGGCAGTCTGTGGTATAAAAATGTGAATTTAATCTTGCCAGAGAATCTGCCCACAGAATTCACTTGTCAGTGCCTGAAATAGTGCTGTCTTAAGCTGCCATTTGAGCAGCCATTTATGCTGCTTTGCTGAACCAACCACACTGAAAACCAATGAAAATGAAGGGATAGTTCTTTGGGGAGGAGGATAGTCTTCATGACAAAGATGACCTTTGAATGATAGCGGAACGCATTTGTGTAGGTTAGTAGAAAGCAAAATGACACTTCTGTAAATTGATGTTGATGAGGGATTAAGTTTATGGTTTTTTGTGTGTTGTGATGAAATACAGAGTCAGTTGGTAAAACATTTTATCATAAAGCACTGAGAAATTTACCACATGGATGGAATTGATTGAGGAGAAGTCTCTGTCTTCATATGGAAATCTGTGAAATTTGCAAGTGTTCTTAGAAATCCCAAATCTTCTAAATGTAACTTGAAAATGAAGTAAATTAGGATTTCCTTAGAATTTCTTTCCATTTCTTTTGACATGCTTGGGAGTATCTTGAGTAATTCATATTGCAGCTGTCATAAATGGTGTCTAGTTTGTACTTGGTTTGTTCCTTCAACTTTTGTCTGTGGTTCTTGTCCAATGATACGAGCAAGGAAAGAGGAGAGAAGGAAGCCCTCAGCCCCCAGTTTGCCCTGCCCCTTCTGTAAAGGAAAATTTTATATTTTCCCTGCCTTCATTGAGTGGGCATCAGGGTAAAATATGTGCTGCTTGATCTGTTTGCTCTTCATAGCAATGAAAGTGTTCCAGAGGGGCAACCACACCATCCTGCTTCTGTTGCACAAACTGAGTGTCTAATCTGGGCCTTTTCCCAGACCGTCTGGGCATCCTTCTTTTGACTTTTAGAGCAGCCATTTTCTTCTCACTGGCTCTGTAGGCACCCTGAAGCCATGATGTTGTTACTTCCATAAAACTGTGGCATTAGGACTTTCCAGCTTACTTCCCTTCAGTGAATGTTGTCAGCTTTTCTGGCAAATTCTATGATTTTGATGTCTAGCATTTAATATCAGTCATATACTAATAAGGCATTATCTGCTATATGTTGAAGATATTTCAGCTCTGATTTCTGTGGTTGGAAGTTTTCAATAATATCTTAGTTATTTTTGGCTTTTCAGCACTATTTTTTAAAGAAAATATATTAATCCTAACAAGTCCTGGTCAGTCTGGGTGATTGTAACCTCAGAGGACAGTCACTGAATTTAAAATTTCCTTTTATTTTTTATTTTTCTATTGTTAATTCAGGTTTAGATATTATCCTGGAAGATGAAAAGTATATACAGATTTTTTCAGTATACTTTTAATAATACCATCTATTTAGTGACTATTAATGTAATTTTGCTTTAAATTTGGTATATTATTGAAAATTAGTTCTTTTTGGGTCTGCTGCATAAATATACTTTCTAAAAAACCCAAATGAACTGAAACTAAAGTTGTTTTATGTTTAAATTTGTTAAATAGGGATGATTTGAGGAATCTTTCTACTTTGAGAAGTCATGGCTGTTTCAAGACAGTTTCCTACCACTAGCCAAGTCATATTGGACTGTTGGTACATGAAGAAAAGATAAGAAAAAAAAAAAAAAGACTGAGCATGGATGTAATAATGAAGAAACAATGCAACATAGTCAACCAGGCATGAAGAATTATGTATTGAAGCTAAGAGGCCAAGTGTCTCATCAGCTGGATTTTAATAGTGCCTGGCAGAAGTGCTTGTACTTGTACAGCAATTGTTTTAATATCTAATTGTGTTTCAAGTTGAAATATGACAGTCTGTCTTGAAACATGAAGAGAACATTTCCTGTGATGCAGTGTCTGAGCATTTCTTTACATACTAAACTGAGACCAGAAAATTGGTGATACTTGTGTTTTCAGGTTTCAGGGGCTTCCTAATTATGCATATTCCTAATTAAAGCTGTATCCTGTGCAGTTTTACTATTGTTAACTCTTTCCTCTTCCTGTCTTTATAAGTGATCTTGTTTACTTGTATTCACTTGGTGTAACTTGTTCCTTTTTTTTTTTTTTTTTTTTTTTTTTTAAATGCTATTAGCTGCTTCATTTGCTAATTAGCAGAATACCTAGTTTTGCTTGGGGAGTTTAGCTAGAAAAGTAATGTATAGTTTAAATATGAATGTGACTATAAAGCTGACATCCGAATTATGCTCCTGATAATCTGGCATTACCCTTACAGGGTCAGGAGTAAAAGATCATCGCAATTGAAGTTAGGAAAAAAAAGAAGAGTTTGAAAAAAGCTTAAATTTTTACTTAGCATGCATACTGAAATGGATGCAATACTCAAAGTGCAGCCTGGTTTTGAAATGGGCTTTTTTCATTTTATTTCTCATGATCGATTGGTATGTGAGGCTGGAGCTTTTCAGGAAAAGTCTGGGATTATGAGTGCGTCAGCCTCTGCTTTTAGCACAGCAACGAGGTTATCAATAATGCATTGGAGATCTCAGAATCCTTGAACGTAGGGAAATCACAGCTGGTGTGGGCTTATTGTTGAAATTGCAGATTTGCGCCAAGAGGTCACGACAACTGCATGTCAGACGGTCACACACACGCACACAGACATGTCTTGAGGGAATGAGGGGAATAATATCTGAAGAATTGCCAATGCCCGTGTTATTTAGAAACTCTTCATATGTTTCTATAGTTTGGCTTTAAATGCAGCATATTTAATGCTGCTTGCAGCAGCCTTTTGACACTTTGGCCTTTCCCAGTATTGTAAGTTTTATTGTTTTCCTGACAAGTTTATTCATATACTAACAGCTTGCTTGGCAGCAACGTTCAGACTCAATACTTAGGCTTTCTGGTCACGGTGATGGCTGGCAGTAATAGAGAGGGAGAATAAGTGAGTGTGGAAATGCAAAGCTGTCTCTTGTTACATTTTATCGATCTCATTCTGGTGTCATTCAATTAAGACAGAAATGTGATGGATAGTGTCTGCATAGATCCCTACTTTGCTTTCCAGCTACTCTATATAAAGCTTTTTGGGGGGAGGGAGGAGGAAAGAGAGTGTGAGGGGAGGAGGAGGGGGTAGCAAATCAAAGATATACTGTGATTTGAATTACAGATCAAACTTATCTTTTAAAAAAATCATTATTCTAAAGCTATGCTGAAAAGCAATATTAGCAGAGCTAGCATTCTCTGTTGTCTTGCTAATAAGCATGTGTAAATGTCCAGCACACTGTTCATTGCAATTGAAGTAATGTTGGTAGGCTGTGGTTTTTTTTCCAGATCTTGTCTGTGGTTTATGAATAAACACTTGATTCTTCTGAATTTAATACACAGATAGAAATGAAATGATTTACTTGCCTAAGAGAAGAGTTGCCTCCATGCTGTAGGGCAGTAATTCCAGATAAACATCTGAAGATACGAGTTGTTCATTTCAGCCCATTGTTTACTTTAAATATGGTGGGGGGAGAAAAATCAAGAAGCTCTCTTAGTGTAGTACAAAAACACAGAGATTAGCTCCATGGGCTTAAGCAGACCTACATCATTGCACTACCGAGTTTCTTACCCAGTCTTCACACAGTGGGAACTTCAGATCTAATAAATTTCTTTCAATCTAACTCACAGTTTTCTGCCTAAAATGTGAATGAGACAATCCTAGAATCCCTGGGTGATTTCCAGACTTATTTTTTGTCGTCAGACTTGGGGCAGGCTCCTTAAATGTTCTTTAGAATGTACAGGCTCTTTAGTTGCCCATGAGTAAAGCCTTGATGAATCTCATCTCCTGGTTTTCCTTCCCATCTTCTCTATTTGGAGGTAGAAGGTCTGTCTGTCCAGTTCACCTCTGTTCCCTTGGGACTTCCAGGGGAAGGGTTTGCAACTCAAAAACCTATGTCTGGGGCAGGTTTGGGATTCTCTGTTGAAATGAGGTTACCTGGGCAAAAGCCAGTTCACCGGAACCAAAGTACTTTGTGGATGTATATTGGCCAGTCCAACTATCACAAACAAGAACAACCAACCAACCAAAACAAAAGAGCAAACCAAGCTGTGCCACATTCAGCAGGTAGGGTTGGCATTCCTGGCTTTCCAGCCATTGTGGCTGTTGAGGATGTTCCATTTTTTACAGCCTGGCAGTCTTCCAAAGGCCCTTTTCCTGCCCTGGGTAGCAAAGGAGCCCTAGGGGCCCCGTTTTAACTAAAAGCCTTGGGGCTTTGATGTGAATTCGGGACTGTATTTTCCTTGCAACTGCCATTATTGGATGCACAGTTACCAATGTGGAAGGCATTAATTACTAACTAAGAAATAATTATGTTTTAAGGTTTTGAAGTTTTACGACATTTAAGATTTAATCCACACTTTACATATGACAAGGCTAAGATTTTAGAAATGAAAGCACACTTCTGCTATTCAGTCAGATGAGTATTCTGAATGCTTGTTTGTGTTTGCTGTATGCCTCAGGTTAACAGTAGTTACTTGGTGGTCTGTAGAGCCTGCAACAGAGTTATGGACCTCAGTTCTGGATTCATGGGCTTGAAGATCAAACATCAACTGGGGTTTGGGTTTTCAGAACTACAGAATTTGAAACGAGAAGTTAGGGCTGAGATGAACCAAGCTTTCTCAGAATAATTTGACCTTGTGCTATTAATTGGATGCTTCTGCTAAATCGATCAGCAACAGTTACACTGCTATGAGTATAAAGTGTCTTCCCTTTGTGCAGGAGTTCTACCAGGGGTCTACAACTTGTCTTCTGAGGACTCTTGGAAAGGAATCACATGAGCAAAGAGCTGCCTTCCAGACATGAGGACGTAAGAAAGGGCTCAAGCCCTTCCAGTCATTGCTGGTTTTTTATCTAAAAGCAAAAATATGCTCAGGACACTGAATAATTGTTGGACCTGCTCTTTGAGGGCTGCTCTAGAATGGGGATGTTGCCTAGATGAATCATGGATGTTTAATTCCCATTGAAATTTTTGAAGTTTGAGGGATATTGAGTATATACAGATGGAATACTTACTCTACTGCCAGTATCTTTGGAAATTACTTTTCATATATGACAGAGAGGTAGAACTCTTGCTATGCTTCTATCACCCCCTCAAAGTGACATTGTTTTTATTATTAAAATTAAATCATGGTATAACATGTAGAAAAGACAGCATAGTTTCTGCAACATCCTCTCTTTGTTGAGGAGATTTTCAGTGCTGGACCATTTGATAAATCATGCATTTGCCACTCGGGTATGAAATCAAAAGTATTAGGATGCATTTAAAGCAAATAATGTTACCCAGACTTTACAGGCAATCTGACAGCCAGTGCTGTTGGTATAACTGCTTAAAACAAAGTAGTTAAAGTGATTTCCTCATTTAACATCTTGACTCGGCATAGGTTTCTGTTTCTGCACTCCAAACAGAGTTTGTTTTGCTCCTTCCTGGATTTATGGGCTCACAGAATGTAACATATAAAATACTTTTGCATTTTTAATTACTGTTCATTTAACTGCAGGAAGGAAAATATTTGTGGCATAAAAAAAAAGATTTTTTTTTTTAATAATGTGGCTTTGTTGGAGGAGACTAAGGAGCCTTGCAGTAGCAACCTAAAAAAAATTTTAACCAATGTGAATTCTCTCAGGCTTTTTAAAATTTGACCATCTAGATTTTTTCAATCGTTCATTGAAGTATATCAGGTTCTAACAGCCATAAATAAAATAGCATTAGAAAAGACAACCAGGTCACCAAAATAAGCTCTACAAGGAAGCTTCTAATATAATTTGTCCACCACAAGCTTCTCTTTTCTCTGACCCAAATGAAGAAAGTCCATCAAGGTGTACTTTTGGTTAAATTCAGCACACTGACAGCTGTCTCTGGAGCTGAAACCGAACAGGCATTAAATTTATAAAACTTGATTTAGATGGTTTCATGTCAGTGTCATGCTTTTTGTAGATGGCTACATTTCATAATTCCAGAAGCAGTACAACTAGAATTACTTGTTTTGTAGAGAAAGGAACAGCTAAAAAAACACAAACCAAACTTGTTTTACGACATATACTTGAATTTCTAGTTTTGTTTCTAGACTTCAGAAATTCACAGAAGATTGAGGAGAGGAGGGAAGGAGGCTTCCTAAGCATAAGCACGCAAGTGGTTATGGCCTATTGTATTCTTTTTTAGAATTGAAATATTTCAATGGCTTGAAAATGAGCCAGACAGACTGTATATTATGAACAGGGGAACAAAAAAAAAAAGAGAAAAGGATAAAAATAAATAAAGAGCAGCTGTAGTTCTGTTAGCAGTGCAACAGAGTTAAAAGAGACCTGAAAAATTATAGCTGACATTATGTATACAAATCTAGGAGAAAAAAATCCTAAAGTATATCAAGTCTTGTCATATTCTCTTCTGCTCTGAACTGAACTTAGGGTTCAGTGTTTAATGTAGGAACAACATTTTTTTTCTTTTTCAAGTGCCTCTAAAGAATTAGGATTAAATATATAAGACACAAGGCAGAACTTTAAACAGCTTTCATGAAAACAGAAAAAAGTAAGTCAGTATCTGAGTCAGATATGTTTTTGACTATTATCACCTGTAGCAAAAATTTACAAGTAGTTGTCTACAACATGAGGGTAGAAATTATTAGTACTATTTGAGAAAAAAAATACTTTTTGTTTTGGAATTATTTTTGGGATTCACAGATTCCTGGATTTTACTCCTTGATATTTAACTGTTGGCAGAGTGGACAATGATGTTTTTCCAATGTGGAATTCACCTTTATCACTTCAATGTACAGAGAATGTCTAAGTATTGTTACATTATTTGGTAATTAGAATGTTTTAAGTGAGAAAAAAAGAGATGTATTCAGAGTCTGCTTGAATTCGAAACCTGTCACTCCAAAGTGTGACAAACGTTCATTCAATCTCTGTGTGAAGGTTGAATAAACAAATACCATTTTTCTTTATTGCACTTTATCCAGTAAATTAAAGATAGTAGAATAGCCTTGTTTAGCCTTGCCTTTTGATTTTTCAGTATTAAGTAGTCTTGTTCATTAATCAGAAACTGGACAGTCTTTTACAGACAGTGTTCCAATTGAAGAGGAATCAAAGGTGTTTATGTTTCTGTTCCACCTGAAGTTCAGTATTTAACACATATAGTAATTCTGATTGTCAGAAAATGTCATATGATAGACATAAAAAGAATCATATGCTAGAGAAGGATAAACTTACTTTAATCTAGGAAAGAATCAATAAATAGAGGTGGAATGTTTTATGAGTCTAGTCCTAATAATTATTTGACGTGGTAATGGTTATTGCCAAGATTTTGGAAGTCAGTTCGGGAATACAGTCATGTTAACTTGCTTTAAGGAAGACAAACAGATACCTTCTCTTCATCAGTTCTTGGGTTGGAACAACTGGCAAAACTCTTCCTACTGATTTTTAATATGCAATTCCGAAGAACAGTTTTTGTAATTCTGGGTTATTGGAAATAGAGACATAGTGGGGCAAGTCATGTTAGCAATCACTGAATCATCATAGAATCAGAATGATGTGTGTTGAAAAGGACTTCAAAGATCGTCTCATTCCAACCTCCTGCACTGGGCAGGGACACCTTCCGCTATCCAAGGCTGCTTAGAGCCCCATCCAACCTGGCCTTGAACACTTCCAGGGATGGGGCAGCCACAACATCTCTGGGAAACCTGTGGCAGTGCCTCAACATCCTCACAGTAAAGAATTTCTTCCTAATATCTAATCTAAATCTATCTACTTTGAGCTTCAATCTATCCTCCCTCTTCTATTACTATGTGCCCTTGTAAAAAGTCCCTCTCTCCAGCTTTTTTATTGGCTCCCTTTAGGTACTGTAAGGGGTTCTAGTGTATTTCTATAGCCTTCTTTCCTCTGGGCTGAACAATCCCAGTTCTCTCAGCCTTTCCTCCCAGCAGAGCTGCTCCATCCCTCTGATCACCTTGGAGCCTCCTCTGGCCTGGCTCCAACAGCTCCCTGTCCTTGCTGTGCTGGGAGCCCAGAGCTGGATGCAGCCCTGCAGGTGGGGTCTCAGCAGAGGGGGCAGAGGGGCAGAATCCCCTCCCTGCCCTGCTGCCCACGGGGCTCTGGGTGCAGCCCAGCACACGGGGGGTTCTGGGCTCCCAGCACACACAGCTGGGGCATCTTGAGCTTATGTGGACATTAATAGTGATTATGGAAAATATAGCTGTGATCAATGTACCCATTTTGTATTTTTATATTCCGGTAGGAATATTGCCTCTTTATTTTGGTTTTAATAGAACACCTCTAGTTCTCGGTGATCAATATGTGTTCCTACACTGTGCTCCAAGTGTTGGCAAAGAACCGGAGGTGGAGGTCTATGTAGCAGTGCCCTTGTCCTGAAAAATGGTAGTTCCCAACACTGTGGAAGGGGACGTGGGGGTCCTGGTCCATGGCCAGTTGGACATGAGTCAGCAGGAGAGCCACCTGTGTCCTGGGGGGCATCAGGCAGCATTGCCAGCCGGACAAGAGAGGGGATTGTCTTGCTCTTCTCTGGGCTGGAGTGGTCTTACCTCAAGTGCTGGGGGCAGTTTTGGGTCCCACAATAAAAGAAGGACTTTAAGATATTAGAGAGTGTCCAAATGAGGGTCACAAGGGTGGTGAAGAGCTTTGAGAGGAGGCCATATGAGGAGCAGCTGAGGGCACTTGGTCTGTTCAGCCTGGAGAGGACTGAGGGAGACCTCATTGTGGTCTTCAACATGAGGGAAAGAGGAGAAGCAGACCCTGATCTCTTCCCTTTTATTACCAGCAGTAGGATCTGAGAGAGCAACCTGAAGCTGAGTTAGGTTGGATATCAGGAAAAGGTTTTTCACCAAGAGGGTGTTTAGATAGGCGGTTCCAATGAACAGGCTCCCAAGGAATTGGTTACAGAACCATGCTTGACAGAGATTGGACAACATTCTCAGGCACATGGTGGGAGTTTTGGGGTGTCCTCTGTGGGGCTGGAAGCTGGACTCAATGATTCTGATGGATCCCTTCCAACTCAGCATATTCTATGATTCTATGATTTTTCCACAAATATGGAATACTGGTACTGTGGTTCTATTTTGATTTAAGATGGTGCCCACTCTCAAAACTACAGTAAAGATCTCTCTTTTAAAAGGCAAGATAGACTTTTTTAGATTGTCCACTTTTTTTTTTTTTTTGGGCATCTCTCTTCTAGCATTAGGGATTCCAAAACCTGAATTGTATTTTCCAGCAAATGCCAGATACTGACAGTAAATTTGAAAACAAGATAAGTTATTTATAGGTAAATAAAGTCTAGTTTCTACTATAATGGGTGAAAATTTTCCTGGGAGGGTCCATCTTAATTGAAAGGAAGAACTTTGAAGGATACATGGCAGGAATATGCATCATTATGTGTATTTCTGCTTATGCAATATAGGAACTCTTGAAGCTCTTTGCAATTTGGAGTCTCTTCTCCCAGGCATGGATAATAGGACACAGCCTCAAGCTGAAAAGGGAGAGGTTCAGGTTGGACATCAGGAAGAATTTCTTCATGGAAAGAATTGTTAAACACGAGAATGGATTGCCCAGGTTGGTGCAGTCTTTACAGAACATTACATGATGTTCCTGCCTGAACCCTGCTTGGTTCTTGGTACTTTATCATTCTTGACCTGCTACATTTTCTTCATTTCTGTGTAATGTCAGTCCTTGAGGAACATGGGGTAATTTTGTGTGTAGAAGAATAATATTGCAAATCTCTGAAGAGGTGTCCAAAATTATCAGGAAGTTTTGCCTATGCCTTTTATGATTGCTCAAGTCACAGAAAAACAGATACTTAAGAATAAGAGTGTGGTCAGCCTTAAAGGCTGTTGCTCAAGAGGATTGCATTTCATTTTCCCAACAGCACTGCTGCGTCCTAAATAATTTCATGACTTCCCCACCATAGGGCTCACAGAAGCAGAAGGGCACCCAAACCTCACCAAATCCTGCCAAAAGGAAAGATTGTCTTTGTGCAGGAATATTGGGACAAGAGCTCAAAGGAAAATACAGCTGTTTCCTAACAGTTGTCACAAATGAGATGTTTAGTCAGAAGCTAAACTGAAAGGAGAAGATAGGAGAGGGATTTTTTTTCTGTTTAATTTAATTTTCTGCTGCTCTGTCTTGGATTTTCTCACTGTGCTATGTGGCTGCTTTGTAAACTTGTGTGAAGCTTTTGCAGTAAGATGTTTGGGCATGCTCCTTTTCATTTGTTTGCTTTCCTGAAATTCTGACTGTTTTGAAGATTTTATTTCCAGAATAGTGTCATTGTGCCAAAATGAAATGAATTATTCTTGTAAGTTTCATAGCTGTGGAGGGGAAAAAAAAATCAATGATCTTTTAGTTTTTCTGCTTTCCTGTTTGGCTATGCTACAAGTGAAATCCAAAGAGCCCAAGATCATCTTCCGAGAATTAAAAAGAAAAAGAGATTCTGTTTTCAATATTCATTTCATAATTGGCACATATTCCTTGGAATTGCTGAGAGTAGAGATTTAAATTGTTTTTAAAGCTAAGATGCTGTCAAACTGCTAAGATAGGTGTGCAAATATGTCGTCATAGACTCATAGGCACCTGTAAGTTGGAAAAGACCTTTAAGGTTTAGTCCAACCTCAATGTAGCATTCCCAAGGCCACCACTTAACCATCTCCCTCAGTGCCGCATCTAAATATCCAGGGGTGGTGGCTCTAGCACTTCCCTGGGCAACCTGTTCCAGTACTTAACCCTTTTTGTGATGAAATTTTTCCTAATATCCCATCTAGACATTTTCTTGTGCAATTACAGGCTGTTTCCTTGTATCTTGTTATGTGGGAGAAGAGGAGAGCCCCCACCTGACTGCATCCTCTTTTCAGGGAGCTGTAGAGAATGATAAGGCCCCTCTGAGCCTCCTTTCCTCAAGGATGACCCACTCCACCCCCTTCCTCAGCTGCTCCTCACCAGACCTGTGCTCCAGAACCTTCTCCAGCTCTGTTCTCTTCTCTGGGCACACTCCAGGCCCTCAATGTCCTTCCTGCAGTGAGGGGCCCCAAATTGAGCACAGGATTTGAGGTGTGGCCTCACCAGTGCTGAGTACAGGGAGGTGATCATGGATACAAGCCAGGTGCCATGGTTTCCTGGGCACACCTGGGCTCATGTTAAGCTGCTGTTGATCAGCACTCCCAGGTCCTTTTCTACCACGAAGCTTTCCATACACTTTTCCCCAGTCCTGTGGAACCTCATGCAGTTGACCTCAGCCCATGGATGTGGCTTTTCCAGCTCCCTCTCTAGGGCTTTCCTGCCCGCGACAGATCAACATTCCTGCCTGATTTGTGTCCTCTGCAAACTGACTGAGGGTGTGCTTTATCCTCTCATCCAGACCATTGATAAGGATATTAAACATCAGCAGCCTTTCCTTCATCCATTATGTTGGTCAAGCAGGACCTGTCTTTCATAAGTCCTTTTTGGCTGGCCCTGACCCCCTGGCTGTCCTGCCTCTGCCACATCGTGGCACTCACCACTGAAAACCTCACATTTTAGTCCTGTACTGGATACATTTTTATCTATCTCTAAGTATATTCCAAATACTTCTAAGAAAATGTGGAAAACAAACTGAAGTACTAAGGATTGTGCCTTTTCAAAGAAATGAGAACATGGAACCAAACTTTGTTCTTTGTGTTTACTTGGCTGACATGTCGTACAGACTATGTACATTAGGTTTCTTTGAAATATCTTGGAGTGGCAGACAGATGGATGGATTAGATTGCTGTGCTTGTGGATACAAATATCTGTTTATAGGATTATAGTCAACATTTCTGGTCATTATTATAATAACATTTCACATTAGTATGTTAACTATACCTGATTCTATTTTATGCAGAGGCAAAAAATTAATATGCACAACTCAGAAAAGTAGTCCTAAGTTTGCTTCTTTGTGTAGATGATTATATATTAATTGCCTCAAATTAAAGAAATACTTGAAGTTTGTTCAACAGTAAAATTTATATTGCTCAGCTACAGGGATGATAGAGGTTCTGTTGAGCATTTCCAGATAAAGGAGAGCTTGGGTCAATTAATTTCCATTATTACATGTACCAAGATTCAGTCTCCTCATGCCTTTCCTCCTCTTTTCTCTATATATTTTAGATGCTTATAACTAGTTGATGGTTGACCATCTTTCTTAACAAACCAGAAAATCCTGAATTAGTTTTATTTAAATGTACAACAATGGGATGAATAATCTCTTACAAAATGGGTGGTCTGTAGCAATCAGTCTTGAAAACTGTTTACTTGTCTTCTTGGGAAAAGTGTGTGTGGGGGGTTGAGTTCTCTATAACAATGAAATAAAATTTATGGATATTCCCAGAAGTTTGATAGTGGCATGTAAATACAGATGCAGATATCATTAGGTGCTCTTAACATCATGGATCTCAGAGCTCTAGTTCCCTGCTCTAGTGAAGGCAAATTTAAATCTGAGGTTTCTGAGTGTTGATCTATTTTGCTTCTTTTGTTGATTATTTCTCTTTTTTGATTAATTTTATGTATGAAATTTTGACTCACAATATAAGTCCAAAAATTATGAATGAAAAAGGTATGGGTAGGAGTCTTCTAGATTATCATGCTGTAATATCATTTAATATTTCTGGTCCAGGAATGTAATACCTTATCATTGAGTTTAATCACATGAGTATTAGTAATTCATTTCCTAAAAATATAATGCCTCCCTTGCATGGAATTTTGAAATGGCTGTGTGTGTAGTCAAAGAGCAGTAATGTATCTTTAGGAAACCAAATCATCCTGGAAAGTAAATACTAAATGACATAGTATTGCATGAATTATAACTATGTAATACCATCTTTAACAGTCTAAGGAAACAGCAAGTGACTGGATGAGATGAGGACAGTAGTTTAAAAGCCCAGGGTTCTAGGAAGTGACTTCATCTTTGTGGATTTCTGCCTAAATTCAGATTTGGCTGAATGAATGTAGAAATATGTGCTCAGATGCTGCACTGCAGCTGCTCTCTTTAAGGGACTCAAAACCACATCTTTTTTGACTTTAAGTGGTCAGTCAGTTATTTTCAATAATTTCATCTCCCATTGCTTCCATAAGTAGTGGAGGAGAAATTTGTGGTTGTGTGATCAATTTTTACCTGCTTAGGTAAGCCATTGATCACTGATCTGTGCTACATGACTTTTTGTCAAATACAAAAGGAAAGCAGACTTTAACACCCTTGTGGTGGTGGTGAAGGGGATTTCTTGTATTGTGCTATAAGCTTTTTTTTTAGTGAGATTTCAGTTGCACTTGCATGCTGGTTTTGTTCTGGAATATCTTATTAAAGTTATTGATGCTAAAGATGTCATAATGTAAAGTTTTTTCTTAGAAGAAACTTTTAGACTGTTTCTATCATGTTGAGTGTCCAAATAAAGCAGAAAGTTATAAAATGAAAATTATTTACTTTATTCAAGGATTGATATGTATCAGTCTTGCTGGTCTTGTCTTACCACAACAAGCTTTCCTAAAAAATTAACCATATTCTGCAACAAATGAGTTACTTGGTATGTATAAAGAGAAAGGGCTATACTGATTTTAACATGGGTTTTAACCTGGAAGGGTAACTAATGGATATAGAATAGAATGGAATTTTCTTTCACATTTATTTTTAAAATACTTCAGAGTGCATTAGAATAATGAGCTAGTTACTGGTAATGGAATGAGAATAAACAAGGCCGTTTTTATGGTATGGCAAATTAGACATCAATTATGTGGCCAAGCAACACTGAAGGATGTAGCAGACTGGGAATTAAGCTGCAGTGTTAATTGATTATGAAATCATTTGATAGCCTTTGGTTTTATTGAAATGATTCTGAGAGTGCATCGTAAACTCAAAATCCATTACAGGAGAGGCACCACATTCTGTACTGAAGATAATCTTAGTAGTGAGACAACTTCTGACAACAGCGAAAAACTTACTTTGATTTTTGCATCTATTTTGCCGAAAATGATTAGAGAATTGGGCATCTTTCTGGCCGTAACTATGAGTACAATTTGGACCTACGTTCTTTAGTTTTACAACATGAATATCTTTGTTTCAGCTGTTGGTATACCTAGTTAAATGACATGTGCTCTTCATCTTTTATGTATATATAATTTGCTTCCTTAAATTAGAGGTAAATGTTCCAGGTACTTCTACCTGAAGAGGCAAGATGATACAGCAATAACTGATTAATACTGTTTAGCCTCTGTGCAAGGTGATAGCTCCCAGATTCTTTTGAATTTGATGAACATTGCACTTCTTGGGCAATTTTTATACCTCTTCCCAAGGTTTTTGCCCTTGAGTTGTGTGGGAGAGCACCAGGTGGCAAGGTGGGCCACTGGCATCCTACTGTGCCTCTGGGTTTTTTAATGGCTGTTCTTAGGCCAGATGTGGTGCCTGCTTTGCCAGGCTGCCCACTCCTTTTTTTTGTACTGTGTTTTGGAAGGTCTTGCTTTGTCTCCTTCACCAGTTCAGCCTTCTAAGGCAGCTGCACCTTTGTCATTTCAAGGTTAGAGTGATTGCCATAAATTCATAACACTTAAATTCCAAGTGGTTTATTACCTTCTAACATTTTTCTCTCTCATTGCTCCTAATGCAGGAGTCCCTGCCCTTTGCTCATGGAAGGGCTGGCCAATTTGACAGCCATACTCATTTTGACTGCCTCACCTCTGCCTGGCACACTGCTCTTCTGGCTGCTTTCCAGTTTCTTCTCCTAAGGGCAGGGGACCTAGGGCTGTGGAGAAGTCAGAATGTAACGATAAAAGGAAGGTGAAATGGCAAAAAACAGTAGTCTGCAGTGCAAAAAGCATAAAGAGGCAGACTATAAATCTGCAGCACAGGTTGGGGAAGACAGAGGTGAATTACATGGCCATTCAGGATAGGTGCACAGTTGTGCTCTGTGCAGTCAGAGTTTTGCTCTCACGTGAGTTTTGGCATTCAGTTTTACGGCTTTTTGAGAACAAATATTGTCCTAGACACCAGGGGCAATGTCCATTTTGCTGGAATGTATCAAAAGGTTTCAAATTCTTCTCAAGCAGCTGCTGGAGTCTGGCAAAAGAGGTCTCATTTTATTGACTAACTTGAAGAAAAGAAAGAAGGAAACCTTAGCAAAAAACCACACCACCAGAAACTTTTGTCCCCTATAACTCTGCTGAATGATGTTACCTCTTCATATGCACTTGTAGTACTGAGCAATAAGACTTCTGGGTGGATGGGACGAGGTGGAAGGCAATTGAGCCAGTCTGACATTATTTGGTCACTAGTGCATATAAACACTCTTATAGGGCCACTTGTACGTAGGTACCATACATATCTTTAATGGTATTTAACTGAGATTAAAAAAACTATTGGAGTGGATGCTGTGAATGCATATTAGGAATATTACTTAAAACCGTAAGCCTTGATATGATAAACCATAACAAGTCTGAAGGACTCATAATGGCTTATCATGTCAATAAAATGCACTTAAAAATCCCCAAGTGATTAGAAGGAGCCATTTCAGTCTATTATATCAATTGTTATATGCTGAGAGCATGAGAGATTTATTTTTCTTTTCCATCCTCTGTTTAAAAAAAAAAGAAAGGAGGAAATTAAATCATAATAAGCTATGTTCAAATAGAATCAAGGTACTAAAATAAACCCACAGAAGGCGATTTACAAATTATGGAAGGCAGTGAAAAGTTCTTTCCAAGAAGAGAATACTCTCATGTTACACTTGGTCTCTCATTTTAAAGCACCACGGGATGGCTGATGGGTAGACTGTGTGCTTGCACCAAAGATGTTCCTGTTGAATTGGCAAAAAGTGTAAAGTAAACATATTGTCACAAGAAGTCAGAATAATTTTGGCACATATGCCAAGTGGTGACCTTCAGAACTTGCACACAGGGAAAATTGAATTGACTTTACTATCCTATGTGGTAGTAAATGCTCAGCAACGGTTTTAGCAGAAGAGGGTGGTGGTATTTTTCCTTACCTCATACTTTTCCTGGCTGATTTTTCCCAGCATCTTCTTCAGGGGATGGGCAAAGGTTAAGGATGTAGCCTCCAAGTTCTTGAAGGCCGCAGGGGCCCTCATGTTTGGTCTTACCAGTCTGGCAGCTTCATCCTGGGGCAGTGGCTCTGAAACAGATGTTTGGGGGTAGTTTTCCATCCTGGAGGAGGTCTGTCAGACTGTGTTTTCCCCACGTGCTCCTCTGCCTCTTGTCCATTTGGTCTTGTTACCTGGACTGGCCGGTGAGGCTCACGTAGATCCAGCAGGCTGTGGCAGATGGCAGGAGGATCTGCTCTAACAAATGATCTTTGGTGAGGGGGATGAGCTGATTTTGGAGGTGGTTACTGTGCTGGTCCAGTGTGCATTTTAGCCAGGGGAAAGCCTTGTTTGTTAATTTACACACAGTTGAGTCAGGAAAGCTTGGAATTATTTTCTGCTGATAATAAGTAAAGATCCTATATGACTTGTTTGCGGGCTCTGATCTGGATTACACAGCCGTTCTGTAGCACATCAAACAGACCTGAGCTGGCTCTCTGGGGCCAGCTTTGCAGATGGGTCTGGGACAGTCTTAAAATAGCCCCTGGGGGCAGATTGCTGGTGAAATTGGTGTCACGGCTCCCCAGGCTGGCGCAGCAGTCAGAGGGAAAGGCGAGGGCTGCTCAGTGGCTCTGTGTCCTGCTCTCAGCAGACCGGCTTAACCTCTGCCGCGCACACATTTCAGCTGTTTAATGTCTGAATAAATGGAGAGCATTCTGGGAAAGTGAATTTTCCTCTCCCAACAGTATTCTTGCTATCTCACTTGCAGATATTACATCTTACATTTAATGTATCCCTCCAAACTGTCCAGCTTTGTATTCTCAAAGCCCGAGTTGTGCCTCTCCCTTCCCGTACAGAATTAACCTGTTCAATCCTGCACCCCACTCACGTGCTCAGTGTGCCCCTGGAACAAGGATGGGTGGGGCTGCAGATTTTGGGGCACCCTTCAGTGATGCAGCTGGCAGATAGGCGGGAGAAAGAAAATAAACAGGTTCAGGAGGTGGGGAAAAATGAGTTGGTGGAAGCCAGGGGAGGGAAGCAGTGGCAAGTAAACACAGCTGAACAAGAGGAAAAAGATGTTTATGTATGCCTGTTTAAGGTTTGCAGTGGGGATAACTGCAAGTCTGTCAGGACAGTTTCTTTCCTCACAGTGCTGTGAACCCTTCACCTATTTACATGCTGTTGTATGTGAGTAAAAAATCTGGCATAATGCAATTTTCTTTATGACTGAAATGCATCCAGTGAGGCTTGGCAGAGATAAATGTAAATGGTTCACGAGAGCCCCAGTTTGAGGCTCAGCTGAAATAAGGCAGAACAGACACATTCCCACCCGTACGTGCACACGTATGTACGTATGTGTGTGCAGGGCTGGCTTCTGCCCAAGAGAGGAGGCTGCTAATTGAATGGCCACTTGGCAGGGACAGTAATTTTAAGAGCGACTTAAAAAACATACATTGGATTAAAAAAGGAGATGGCACCCTAAGAAACACCCAGAGATTACATATCTCAAATTATCAAAGCTGAGGAACTGCTGGACGTGGAAACGCAGCCTCTGCATCTGCATCAGGCTGCACATTCTGGAGCAATATTCCAAGATTCATTTTTCATTTTCTGGTATCTTGCTGGGGAGAGAGACACGTAGTTGGACAATGTGATCAATAAAAGAACAAATAAGGAACAAATGCTAAGAATATTCAAGATAAGATTTTATTGTGCAGAAATCTGTGAACAGGACATTTTTCAATCTGTCCTGTTATTTTTAAAATATTTGCTTGACAGGCTTTTGTTTCAGGCAGGCAGAAAGATAAAATAATATTTTAAATCCCCAACCAATACTACAATGCCGGAGAAACTAAGTTGAGAAAGTAGGCTGGAAACAAAAGGAAACCAGTAAAATAAACCTGAATAATTAAAATAAATAAAAAATACCATAAATAAAAGAACTGTTTGGAGTTTTAAAATTTTAAAATCTGATAGTGTCTCTAGATTTTAATATGTTGAACTAGAAATGTTAAAGAAATTATGAACGTTTATTTATGAACATATGAAAATGTTATGAAATTATGAATTGTTATAAAAATGGCTAAATTGCATCTGTCCAAACGATCACAGCAAATTCTTTGGGAATGTAGGGAAAGATATTTATAATATTTTACGGTTTCTAAATACCTTGTCTTTGTGTCCCCTAGGAACTTCAGAGGAGCATTATGAGGGAGAGAAAAATGAGAGGGGCATGTTTACAAGTATTTGTAAGGTGATAAAAAATAGTTATTTAGGACACAGTGCTTAAATACATCATCTACATTCATCATCTATGTCTGAATGTGTGGACGTTGTATGGTTTATGTAGCATGGAGTCCTGTCTTATTGCAGTCGTAGAAATATTCGTGGCTCAGTGTGACTTAGGCACATAAAACTGTTCTTTAAGAGATAATTTGTGTTATTTACTGAAGAGCAGTACTTACACAATGGTGTAGTATTGGTAAATTAGTGTTTGCTTTGTTTTGGTTTGTGCTTTGGGCTAAAAACAGGTGAAGCTGGGATAAGTTTGTTTGTGAAAGCTTGGTGAATACTAATGAGAAGAAAAATCATCCCAGTCAAACTGAATAAATTCAGTGGATAGTATGAAGGATTTTCAGTGATCCATATTGTCCTTGGACTTGGCTGTTGCTTTGTACTTTAAATGGAATTGATTGTGTGGTTGTAATGAAAGTAACGGATTGATTTCTATACAGAGTTACGCAGAGTAAATAGAAAAATGTTCTTGTCTTGACCTGCATTCATAAACTAAAAATCAGTGGCTCTTGACCTAATCCTTAATAAAAAATGCAAATGTAATGTAGGAAATCGGAAGGTTTCTTTAATTCTTAGAAAAGCTACTGTTTATCGGGTTTTGCTTGCATGCTTTCTTGGATTTTAATTAATTTTGTTCAGGAATTCTAGTAAGTGTTTTCTATTTTCTCTTCAAGGAAATTGTACTTTTTTGCTATTCACATATTTTTGAAAAATATATTTGACTGTTTCCTTTTTTATTATTCCTTTTGCCTTAATTGCATGACATTTCCCTTTATTTGGGTGGAATATTTATGATTTTTAGTATCTTCTCTGTTGAACAGTGTTAGCATAGAAGTTTTGAGTGTGTGATCCATACATTTTTAGGTTGCTATGACGTGCACTACCATAGATTGTCTCTAAAAGATAGTTTTTTCTGAACTGATTATGCAGATTAACAGCATTATGTTATAATTAAAGGAGGAAAGCTGTTGATGGAAATAAGGTGCAACATTCTTTCCATTTGAATAAACATAATAAATGTTTATATTATTGCAATGATTATCCCAGTAAAAGGCCATAGAGATATTTATGAGCAACATCTATTACTCCTTTTTTTCCCTTTTTTGCATGTATGAGATTGTGGTTCGGGCCCCGGTAAAATGCGCAACCCAGCTGGTAAATTCACTCACTGAGCTGTAAACCAGGGCCACGATAAGCAAGATCCAAGTTACTGCATTCATCAGTTTCTCTGTGAATTTTTGTGACTTTATTTTTGGTGCTTGGGGTTTAATTTCTCGCTGGAGTAGAGCAGCGCATTGTGGCGCCACACAAACAAGAAGAGCAAAACAATAGAAACCCCAACGCACCGACGGCCACCGCTACTCCATTGTAGCTTCCAAAGGCACTCTATTCTTCCCAGCCCACTTGATATCCTGCAGGTTGTGGCAGTACAATTCACAGGAAAAGCTTAGACATTGAGCTTGCACGCTCCTTGACTCCATTTTAAACCCTTTGTTCACACCGGGGTGGCATTTTTTCACACCACATGTGGCAGCTTTGACTCCTATCCAGCTTGTCGTATAGAATCAAAGTCTCTGATTTCTTACATTCCCAGTGTTGTCTCCTGAGTTGCTGTATTCTTTGTTGCTCCCAAAATATTACAAATTTTAATTTCAGATGTAGGTTTTTAAAGCTTTATAGACTCTGGGATGAGATAACTGTACCTGCACACCTAGATTTGCTTAAAATCAAAGCAGTTTGCAGGGGAGGGGGAAGATCTCTTTTCCCCTCCCTCTTCTCTTTTAAAAAATCTCAACACTGGCAATTAAAAACTATGTGGTGAATTTGATATGTAATCATTCTGCCTGATGTATGTTTTGCAGAAAAGAATTAAAATAATGTATAATACTGCAGTCCTGGATTTGTAAATTATATGGTGCTTGTAGTTTGTTTCAGCATTAAAACATTATTCATTTTAAGAGATTCTTTTTTTGCACACAGGCAACATCTGTTGTGCTCTTTTTTCCCTACTTTTCCAAAGACTGTGTTCATCTTCAATTTTGCTGAAAGTTTTATGTGCCATGTCAATGATAATTATACTTGAAACTAATTTTGAATAGAACAAAACAAGTACACTGATATGAATGTCCCTAAAATATACATTTTTGAAGGTTTATTAATAGAAGATATATTGCTTAAATTAATGTCATTCAGTGTAGCTAAAAGGCCGCTTGACTCCTGAAACAAATGCTAAAGTATATATTTCTTACTAAGAAACTTTACCATGGATTGCAAGTGCAAAGTGACAGGGCAACAATAACATTTGGACAAAAAATTGTCACAGGAATTAATGCAACTTGTACTTCACGCCTTTTGATATATTTTTAAAATGATCAATGAAAATTAAATGGATGTATGATTTGAAAGAACGTTCTCAGTTCCATGTATATTTACAAATCTTTACATTCATTGTTGCTGGTTCACTCAGCTGAAGATAATAGAATAATTTCTCCTTGGCACATATGCTAGCCTGTACATTGACATGACACCCTAATAAATATTTTGACTTGAGAGCTGTTGTTTGTTGCTGTTTGTCAGGTGGTTAGAATGGTCTTTTGGCTGCCGCTCCCCTCGCGAACTAAAATATTAAAATGTATGCTTTCAATCCAGCAGCTTTCTTTTGCTGCATTTTATACATTTTCTGACTGCTCTTTCTTTCTTTAAAATATAGTACTGCTGTGTGCTTAATACATACTGCTTATTCACCAAAATACACATAATTGCTTATGGTGTTTATGAAATTCTTACATTGGTTTTATGTTTGCTTTTAAGAATGACATGCAATTGTATTTGTAAGAGAATAGTTCAGTAACAGCGTCTAAAAAGACAAAACAGCGCTGTTCTTTTCCGGTTTATAAAATATGATATGATAATTTCATGTGCTCGTTTTTATGCCATTTCCTTGCTGTTTGTTTATGGAACATTAGATGTTAAGTTGTTAAATTGCCTTAGCTTGTCTGACATGTAGCAGCACTGAATAACAGAAAGTCTGTTAATCTTTATTTTGTATTTCAGTCCAAAATCTCAAAGATATAAACTAAGCCCTAGTAATAGTTAATTTTCAATTAGAAGCACAGTTTTATTAGCTCTGGTCCTAAGCAGATTTTTTGTAATAAAAAAAATCCAAAATATGTGAAAATAAACATTTAGCTCATGGTTGTTTCAGGTTTTTTGTCTGTGATTTTACAAAAATTATGAACACTCAAAGAACACATTTAGAATCCATATCTAAAAATAGTTTTATTTTGCATATTAAATTATACAAAATTTATAGAAATGTTCTTTGAGAAGATCAATGAATGCTTTTGTAAAATTACATTAAAAAAGGATTTTTAAAAGTTACCTATTACTTTAAAAAGTAATTAATCTAAATTAACATTTCTATAGACAAAATGGGACATTGTTTATTTCTTTTTTGCCAAGCACCTTAGCAATTTCTGCAATTTAACTAGCTAAAAAGTCCAGACATTCCAGCAATTTTAGATCATACAAAAAGAGTTGTTTTATGAAAACTGAAAATATAAAAAAATGAAGGTTTTCAGAATGAAATACAGTAATTTGTGCTAAGTACTTATTTTCCAGAGCACGGTATAAGTAAACAAACATAAAATACTCATGCAAGCTTACCCATTTACTCTTTAAATATTAAAACAGTGACTCAGAAAAGCAATGTACACATACTTAGCAGAAAGTTATTTTACTATCACAGTTATCTACGTCTAAACTTGACATCACACAGCATTTTTAGAAGACTCAAGTATGAATTTCTCAGAAGCAAGACAAGTTCAGTAAGTGTATCAAAATTAGTTTACCTACTTTCACAGCGCATAATTACTGAAGAAAAGGCATGATCTTATTTCATTAAAGTGTCATGAAGCAGAAATACAGAATAAGCATTTGTCAATATCCATTCCAGAAAATCCCAACTTTTATTTCTCGGCATTTCTTACTTTTCCCCATGTTTCTTCAGACCCTCTTCATGTTAGTGTTTCTTCTATTTCCAGAAAAGAGAAAGGGTGTGTGTGGGGGGGGAAACCCCAACAACAAAACCACACAAACAAACAGCAAAAGCATAATTGGTTTATATTGCCTTTCAGCTTGTGGCCTGTCCCCATATTATTAAATCAGATCATACAGACTCCCCTAAAATTCAGCTTGGAGTAATCCTCTGCTACTTAAGGCTGGATGAAAAGAGTACTCATTGTGAATTATGTTTCATCTGTCACAATAACCTTCTTTATTCTTTAGTGCACCTCCCCTTTGCCTGCGGCAATTAGAGAAAATAGGTATGCCTTGAAGTGTGAGATAGTGGTATCTCAAAAATATATATACTGATGTCATATACAGACAAGGCTGGGTTTAGCAGCACCCTGAAGAATATATAAGCCCTTTTTGATGCAATCCAAATTTTGTTAGAACAGAGTAGAGGCTGACACATTGTACAACGAGTAAGTGCTGATGGCTTTCACTAGATTATTGTTTTTTATGACAAGCAGTGCTCATAGATTTTGCCATTCCATTAAAAGAAGAGTAAAAACTTGCTTACCGACTGATATAATTTTCCACATTAGCTACAATTCTGCTTGTTTTTTTTTAAATTCGAAGGTGTTAGAGAATCTTTTTCTTCACTCCTCCCTGAAATTCCTGGAGTTCTGTTGAACTCTTTGAATATTTCAGATACATTTTCTCACTGGTTTAGCATGATTATCATAATTTCTTGCAGTGGTGTGAACATTGAACTGTTTCTTCTTTAAAACAAAATACATATTAAAAAAAAAAAAAAAGTTGACCAGTGAGTATCAAAAATGTTTTTGCACTGGTGCAGAAGAGCAAAACCCCATGTTATCGGATATTAATTTTTCCAAATTATTTCTCTTTCTGTATCAAGAGAAAAAAAAGAATATAACCTCTCTTAGGATTCTAGTCACCACTGTCAGGTTATTTAATCTATTAGAATATCTGTCTTTTCTTTAAGACTATCTACTTTATTGTTTTTAACAAATAAGAAAAAACAATATTTTTGGATTTTTTTTCTACTTCTTGAATTAATTTTGGAAGCTTTCCAAGTTCATGTTTGTTTTACTCCTGTGTTATTTTTAAGGCTTTATGGCAGCAAGCCTCCAGTCTGTATCTTGTTTTGAAACTCCTCACGATTCTAAGCTGTTCATACCAATTCCAAATCAGCCTTCCTTGCACTTTAAGAGGGCTGATGTTCAAGTGGAAATGATTAAAAGAGATAGCACCTTAAAAAAAAAAAAATTAGGTGCTAAATCAAGCAGGTTAAAACAAAGAGATTCTGCTGTGAGACTGGTCTAACATTAAAACACAGTAGTTATTAAAGTTCCTAAGAAATTATTATGCTGCAAAAACCAATAATACTTGTGAATAAAGGAAGAGAGTTTGGCCCACCGCACAGGTTTGGGCACAAAAGTGCTTGCTAAGCTATCTATTTCACACATGCAACGACAGAAGGTTCGATATTCATTCGATCGATGACTGAAAAGGCACAATGGCAAAATCGGACGGACTTCTTTTCAAATACAGATCTCCGATGTCCCCCTACAGTCTGCAGTCGCACGGCTGGTGGTGTGGCACAGACGGAGCAAGGGTTACATCAAGGCTGTTCCCTGGACCGTGCAAACAGTCTAGACCAATGACCTGCAGCATCGTGCCCTTTGAAGAAGAGGCAAGTTCAGTCACGACGAAGGAAAAATCAAGGCGTACCCCTTTTAACAATAGGGAGCAGCTCGTGGCTGCAAAGAGGTAAGCAGGGGTAAGCAAAAAAAAGGCATCTGCTTCCATGGTTACAGGCCAAGCATGGGAACCTTGCTTTTGAAGAGGGACAGTTCTCAGGCTCCCTCACAGGCTATGTCATGCATTATAAGCAAAGGCAGGTTGAGCTGAAATCCGCAGAGTTATTTCAGAGTAAAATGATACGCGAGCACATGGCTGTTAGCAAAAAAAAAGTCACATGACTGTTTAGAAGCAGCCTTGTGCTGTTTCTGAATCGAGCCTTTCGTTCAGGGCAGTTTCATCTTCTTTTCTTTTTTTATTGTCCTTTTCTTTTTTTCTTTACCCCTTCGCTTTTGCAGCAAACTAAGAAAATTGGGAGGTTTATACAAAGCAAACATTTGTTTGATACACAAGATTCTGGCTATTCTCCTTCTCTAAACTGAAAAAAGGTCAAGGGTCAATGTTTTTTCGTGACAGGGCCACAAATCCTTTTGTTAATGTAGCTTCAGCAAATGCCATTTAAAATAAGATTTTGCTTTTCTTTCCAAGTGCATATTATTATTAGTTTGATAGAGTATGAAAGTAATTAATTTCTGTTTCTCTGCAATAACTTTTTTGTTCCAATATTTTGCCAGTTCTTTTTCATCATTTTTGTGCTCTACAATGCTAATTTTCAAGATTTGCACTTCTAGAAAAGACAACTAAAAATGCACACAAAATCAACACATAATAGTCCTGCCGTCTTCAAGGGGAAAAGAAAAGAGAATTATCTGCAGGCATAGGTGGTAAAAATGTGATCAGTGACTATAAGCCTGTGGTGTAACCATTAACCTTTTAAAATCATTATGTTTGTACTTTGTTTCTTATTGCTTTGTTATTCTTTTAGCTGCTACGTGTTACATTTTCTCCTGAAAAATTAAAATGTGCAGTATATTTGCCTTGGCATAGGTGTGCCTGGTTTTTGAATTGTGTTTATTACATCTGTTCTGTGACATATTAACTATTTGTGGTTGTTTGTAAATTTTGATGGCTTACTGTCTTATTGGAATTTTACTGTTCAAAGAGTTTGCTTTAGTAGCTTCTGTTACATACTATATGATGGTCTGTATTATTACAAGCTATAGAATTTGTCTTCTTATTATCAGTATGAGATTAATTTTACTCCAACTATTTTTGTTAGAACTGCAGGATGGGGGTGCACAGTGGGAGGAAAATGTCTGGCGAGCTGTGGAACAGAGTTTAAAGTTCCAGAAACACTAATAATTGCTCACATCATTTCTCTCTGTAGAGACCTGTGGTACTTGGTAGAATTTATATTGCTATCCTATAAATGTAATTAATATTTATGAGTGTATCAAGGGCAATATTTTCTCTAGGTGTATTCTGAACTTTTCTTGATCTTTAGGACACTTTAACTTCAGACTGAGGGCTGTGTATTTGATGTAAAAGGATATATCTGAACTAACTGTAAGTTGCCTCAAATAACAACAGGCTTTTTAAAAGAAAAGTTTTTGGCCTACCCTCACATTTATGGGACAAAATTATCCAACCAAAAAAAAACCCTCTCAAAACTGCATAGGAAAATACAAACATGCATAGAAAAATGTAAATATGCAATATAAGCAATTAAACATTAACAATAAAAAATAGGAAACCCATTATCTTAAAATGGTCACGATCTAGATTAATTAGATTCATTCTGGATAATTTATACCCTGCATATTAATTCACTTTTCAGCTGGACTTTGACATGATTGCAAGCTGTCCCTTTTCTCCAGAATGTCCATTAACTAGTCCCATTAGTTTGAGAGAAGAATCTGTTTGCAGATCTTTTGTGCTGGCTGTTAGATGTAATAAGACATTTTGATATTCTTGCGGAACGACAGATGTGTGTTAATGATGGCAAACATTTTCATATACTCACTGCACTTCACAAATTCATACATTGTGTGGAAATGTTGTGTCTTCAGTTTTATTTAGGCTATGTGAAATTCTCTCAATTTTTATACCTTCCGATGATAAATTAAAAGATCAAATAATCTGCCATATGTATGGCACAAACAGTGCAAAAGACAGTGCTGTTGTATTTGGTATGCAAACACTTCTTGAAATTATTCTCATGCTAGTAAAACATTTAGTTTTAATTTATTTTTTTAAAGAAAGAGATTTGCAACTGGAAGGAAGTTGTTTTTAAGTGGAAGGTTTTCTTGTCCATTTTAATGTAATTGATAAGAAAATAATTTTAGATTCACAGCAGTCTGCAGAGTTTACCAAGGGGAGGATCTGATCTTAATTATATTCATGGCCATTTCTTCAAATAATTAGTCCTCTCCTGTAAGGAGCTGAGGATAGAGCACTCCAAAGAAAGATGTGTAAGACTTGGTGTTGAAGGGAAAAGTTGCGCCTCCATGAGCAACGGTTGTGAAACCATTAAGTTTCATTTCCATTGGTGTTGCTGTGGGGTGGTTTTTACCATCTCTTGGTGTCTTGCCCCAAAGCACACATGATCCTTTCCCTCTAGTGTTGCTGACACTTAGGTTCTGAAAAACCTTTGGGCACTTGCTTGAGCCATGTGCCAACTTTGCACCTGGTTCATCCCAGCTAAAGTTCAGGCTGCCAGTTTCAGGCCTTTTACTCCATTTCAACCCGTGGTGACTAGGAGGCAGAGATTTCTCTTTTCCATTTTGAGCCATTCATTTAAATGAAGGAGTAAATCATCTAAACATCTTATTCGCCTTCTTAAATATCTTAAAGTGCCTCCAGAAGCACCACTGTTTTGCAACCTCCATTGTGATATAGAAGCCAGTTCAGCCTCTCTGAACCAAGGTAGAAAATAGGGAGGGTTTATTGGTTGGGTTTTTTTTTAATACAGAAGATGCCTCCTGACAGGAAAAATCCTGGATGTTGAGAAGTTCTTTTGTTTTCATAGAAGGGATTATCAGGCATAAATACTTTCATAAAAAGTGCAGTTTACACCTCTGTTATTGTCAGAAGAATTTTTTATTTTCCAAGACAGAGGTAGACAAAGGTTTTTGATGGTTTTCTTTAGGTAAAGTTTGCTGCGTCACCAGTTTATTTTATGGGAGTTTTAGACTGAATTGCTCCCTTGAATTAAAAAAAAAAAAAAAAATAAAAAGTGTCAGCTCTCTCATAGTATGCCAAACTAGGACAAAGAGACCACCATCTTCTAGCTCAGTGGAGATAAGAATTCTGCAGTTTGGGACTATCTTTAAGCAATTTGCACTCTGGCTTTAAGCAGTTTTGACGCTGTACTTTTTTATGATATGCAACAATGTTGTAAATCATAATTTCACGGATTGTAGTTTATCATGTTGCACATCCTAATAATCTACTGGATAAAGCAAAGGCAGCAAAAACTCGATGAAACCCCAGTTTTAGTCTGATGCTACAAGATGAATTACAGTTCACTAAAATTTAAGGAAAAGGCTCCTTTTTAACCCAATTTTTCTAAAAGGTTAATCCCCACCAAAAATCCTTTGATTTTATTCTCCAGATAATCCTTTTCTACATTACCTTAATGACACAGAGTATTCAAACCTGACTGTGGACTTGCTAAGAGCAAGGACTTGGAGAGGCCCATGGAGCAAAGAATCATCACAGATTAAAACTGTTGTTTGAATTTTGATTGCATGTGAAAGCCTCTAGATTTTCCTCTTTAAAATCAAGAGCCCTGATAGATCAGTGAAGTCAGCAGAAGTTATTTGCTTTTGGTACTGTGCATGGATTTGCTTTGTTATGAACTTGGGAATGAGTAACTGCATCCGCTTTAATTTAAGTTGCAAAAAGATTAAGTCTCTCTGGCTCTTGAGTATTCTTCTTGGTCCATAATCCCCACCACAAAAAGCCCTACAAAGTCTGATTAAGTTGTTGCCCCTTATTCAAGTCTTCTTCCAAATACATTGAACATAAATAACAGATACAAGACAAACTTTCAAGTGATCAGAAAGTCACCTTTTCTCATTCAGTGTTATAGTTCTGTGATGTTTTGAAGTGGAAGTTAGTCTGATTCCAGGAGCATCTCAAGTGTAAGAGGTTCTTTTCAGAGCTGCCATTTTCTCAGCCTCTGTTACTGATAAGTAGAAGTCCCTTTAATGCTTATATCCTGTTCACAGGAAAGGAATCTTTAATATTATGGAAATAATGTTAATCCAAAAAACAGCCTGATATTTCTGCTAGCTTTTTAACAGAGATATGCAGAACAACAGCAATAACAGTTTTGTTCTTGTGTAGAACTTGGCTAAGTTAAAATCACAACCACAAGTGATACGATCTCAGGGCAAAAATATTTATTGCAAAGAGCTGGTCATGCCATAGATCGCAAAATACTTTTGGTTGGAGGTGACATGAAAGATCACAAACTTACAGAACATTCCGAGTTGAATGGGACCCACAAGGATAACCAAGTCTATCCCTAAAGTAAATGGTCCACACAGGGATCAAACTCACAGCCTTGGCATCATTAACACCATGCTCTGACCAACTGGGCTCATCTCAGGGTCAAGATGATCTTGTTCCAACCCCCGTGCCATGGGCAGTGACACCTTCCACTAGACCAGGTTGCTCAATGTCCCATCTGACCTGGCCTTGGACATTGTCAGGGAGGGAGCATCCACAGCTTCTCTGGACAAAGCATGCCAGCGTCTCACCAACCTCAGACTGAAGAATTTCTCCCTTGTATCTAACCTATATGTATTCTCTTTTAGCTTAAGTTAATTCATCCCCCCCGATCTTATTGTTACAAGCCCTTGTAAAAAGTCACTTCCAGCTTTGTAAGCCTCCTCAAGTATCGCAGGGTCTCAGTAAGGTTTCCCCAAAGCCTTCTCCCCTCCAGGCCTGACACTTGCAACTCTGTCATCTTGTCTTCACAGGAGAGTTGCTCCAGCCCTCTGATCATTTCTGTGGCCTCCTCTGGGCTCTCTCCAACAAATCCACATCTGTGTTGTTCCGAGAGCCTCAGAGCTGGACACAAAACTCCAGGTGGGGTCTGATGAGAGTGGAGTACAGGGCAAGAGTCATCTGCTGGCCATGCTGCTTTTGATGCAGCCCAGAATATGCTTTCTGATTTGCAAGAAGATGCATTATCCTAAAGTAGAAAACAACAGAAAATAAGCAGAAAACAGTGGAAAACAAGTAGAAAACATGGTTGCTTTTTCCTTTCTAATATTTCCAGATGACCATTGCATTTTCCATTGTGATCAATGATTCTTCTTATTTAAAATGCCTTTTTCTCAGCACTTGCCACTTCCTTTTTTAATTTTATTTTCATATTTGATTTTCCCTTCCCTAACTAAAGAGTTAATCATGAAAGAGGGAGTTTTCAGGAAGAAAAATTGTCAGTTTTTTATTATATGCCAAAGATATGTCTTTGGTAGAATTATTGCATCCTATTTCAGAATCAGGGCTGGAAATTTGCCTTATATTTGTATATATTGAAGAACTCTTTAAGTTATACAATACTGACAAGAATAACTTGTGAGGAAATCTTGTAATACATTTACACTTGAAGGTAGGTACTTTGCAAACTAGAATAAGCATCCAAACTTTGTTTTTATCAGTATGTGAAAGAATACATAGCAGACCGCAACTGAGACTAGTCCTTTCAGAAAAGAGAAACTTCAAAAAGATCAGCATATATGCTTAATAATGCCACTGTCAAGGACATGTTTATGAGAGTTCTGCCCTAAGAAAATAGAATTTTCATAAAAAATGAAAAATCTGATGATTTTTCCTTTATGAGGGACATGATGGTTGATAGTTGACATTAAAAAAAATCAGAAATTACATTCGGAAAAAAAAGTTCATATTTCTGTGAAATGACATCTCTTTGATCCTTCTGTGACTGGATTTTGGGTCTGACTGGTAATCCATTTCCCTTGTAGTCCCTTGGCATCCATCATTTTTGGATGTGTGATGCTACAGTGGCCATCCTACCCGTACCCTTCAGTATCTGTTTATGGACATCCTGTCCATGAATTGGTCCATGAGCCTGAACTATCTGGAATTTAATCATTTTGGTATTGTGGTTCAAGGAGTGAAGTTGTTCAGTGTTTGCCTTTCTGAGAGTTATTCTGATTTTTGGTTTCTGAGCACCGGGTAGGATAACAAGTGCTCATAATAACTTCTGCTTTGGTGAATAACTCCACTTTGAATTGTTTGTACTTGTGTTCACCAATCTTCCAAATATTCTGTATTTTGATTGACAGTGATTTTCATGAAAATTTCCTTAGTTATCCCCTCTCATAAAGGATTTTATCTTAGCACTTCTTAGTCACATGAAAATTTTTTCAAATGCTTCTATGTAAGCAAGGTTGGTGATATGTGAAGAAAACTTTCATGACTTTGTATTGGCCAAGTCAAAACTCTTGAGATATTCAGTCCAGGCTGTTACTTGCTGCAAAACCTCTTTATCTGTAAAACTTATTTATCTGTACTAGCACTTCCTTCACAAAGAAAAGAAAAGTGGTATAGTGGTTACACTGCTTTCTCTTTTATAACTTTGGAGGATTTCAGATAAATTCTTAAGATTCAATAGTAGTCAATTTTTAAATAATAATCCACTGTGAAATCATGTAGTACAGTAACTACCTTGATTTGCCTCTGGAGGTGAGGGAAAGTATCAAATTCCTTCTGATTTTAATCTGTTCTTTGTGCAGAAAAATTCTGTAATCATTCCATTGGAGAAGATGATAGAAATATACATTTGTGCTTAGTTTTTGTGGGTTTTGGTGTTTTTTTTTGTTTGTTTGTTTGTTTTAATTTTAAAGTTTATCTTTTACTATTCAAATATTTCAAGCTTTTTGTTTAGTAGATGTAGTTAATGAGGTTTGGTAGAGATGGCAAAAAGCACCCTACCAACTTCCCCAAGTCTACATCCTTTCATTTATGATTGACCAAAATTCAGCATATTTTAAAACACCTGTTCCTCTCTTTCATGTGCTAGCCTAGAATATCAGTGGTCAAACTGTAATTCTGTCAAATCATTACATAAGCACTTGATTTCTGAGGGTTTTTTTTGCTACCTCTAGTTACTGTGGGTTCTGAAAGTGTACTTGAATATGCAATTCAAAAGTACCATCAATAGAAAAAACTTCACAACTGAGAGACTGTGGGGAATGGAAACAGGATGAAGTCTGAAATCTTAGTTATGTACATGGTTATGATTGCTTCTGCTATTATCTGCTATATCAAGAACTTTTTAAAGGAAACGAAGGAGATTACTATATTAATAAACCACAAAATGAGCTCTTCAGTTGATTCAGTCCAGCTGTCTCCAGCTGAGGTATTTGCTTAAGCATGGTCAGTGAAGAGTATTTCTAGGGCACAACAAATTTCATCCAGTCATTTCATGCTGTGAAGCGTCTCTCTGATTCTAAAGGACCTGCAGTGACTAGCTCAGAGATGCTGCTTAAAACTAGGTAAGAGTAATTTCATCCTAAATAACTGCAGCTCCAGTGATCTGATATGTCCATGAGCAAGGTTTATGCAATTTAAAATAGCATCAAGTTGGACCTTTCAGATAATGAAATAAAATTAGTAATGCTTCCATGTGAGGCACCACAGGAACCTCCCCAGGAATGTTGCCAAGCATTCGGAGTGCCCAGGTGTAGGAAGCGTGAACCCAGGTGCAGCAAACAGAGAAAGAAATGGGATTAAAACAAACAGTGGAAAGGAAATGGTTATTGTGAGTATACCAACAGCTTCATTTCTCTTCAGTAAAATAAAGGCCAAGAGAAAAGTGGGAACAGGACAAGTGTGAGTGAAGGAGAGCAACCTAATCTGAAGAGCAATGCTGGGACACAAATAATTGGCAGAAAACCAGACTGGAAGTTAGAATATTTCCAGCCATCAATGCAGGAGTGTTCTGAAGGAGACTCCCAATAAAGTGTTCAGGTTTTGTTTTTCCATACACATTTAACTGTTTGCAAGGTGGAAAATGATACCTTTATGAAAGGGAATGTGAAACACAGTCACCTCTGATAGCAGGAGCCTGGGCCGGATATGCCACTACTTTGATCCTAGAAGGGCATGTGTATGCATGACTGCACTTATTGAAGTGACAGTAATTATGCTGTAGATATGCCTATACTATCAATGTGAATGTGTTGTGGTGCTTCTTTAAACTTGTAATTAATACTAATTGAGCTCTCAGAAACTGAAGGGTTCCTCATTTAAAAATCCTGTGCTTTTCCTGAGTGTAGCAACAATTTTCTAACTTATCCCACTTCTTGAAAAACTCCATGTTAATGAAAGGAAGGCACTAAATATGATCTGTTGATTACAAACAGCTCAGAGGATTTCTTACTGTTTAAGCTAAATATTTGCTGCCAGCATAGTGTTTCTGCTACATGTGTTTTCCCTTAGTATTGTATTTATTGTACTAGACACATGATTGTAGATTAATACTTTCCTTATGTATTCTGCTAAACACAACTTTGTGTTTGCTGTGAAGATGAGAAAAAATATAGGTTTTGTGCATTAATTCATTCTACATGTTTTCTAACAATCCACAAAGAGAAAAAAAAAAGAATTTTCGGGTGCTAAAATTTAGTCTAAGAAATTGAGTTGGTTACTTTATAAAAGTAATAAAATTGTGGATTTATTTGCATGCAAAGCTCAGCACACAACTAAAAGTGCATCCAGCAACAGAGTGCCCGCATTTTGATGTGCTGGAAGGTTATGGGGCCTGCAAGACAGAAGATGTTGTATCATGTTACTTTGTTGTTTCAGCTACTGGTATATGACAATTCCCTTAAATTTGTTAATATGTTGAAGTTCATCAAGTCTTAAAAAAAAAAAAAAGCTTCCTCTTTTTTGTCTTTATACTGTGTAGTTGCAGAACATAACACTCTGTCTTTCTTTGAAACAGGCTTCCTTTCTCCATACCAGGTGAAACTCAGCTAGTTTATTGCAGGAGTCCTGTGTCCCTGTCCTCATGTGCTGTGTCTCTTCATTCCAGGTGTACAGCTGCCATTCCGGGTGTACAGCTGCCGTTCCATCTCACAGCAGGATTGTGTTTGCTGCTCCACAAGCTGCAGGTAAGCCCTGAGACCACCCCCAAGGTCTGTGTCCCAGTGACCATGACCAGCTCCTGGCATATGAGGGGGGCAATGCAGCTGCTCTCCATCCCACTACAGCTTTCCCAGGACAGTGAGAGGATGCTCCCTCTACATTTCAAATGGCTCCTGAGGAGCTCAGATGTGGTGCTTCTCCTCACAGCACAGGGCTGGGTTTCAAATCAGAATGGGCCATTGAACTGTGTAGTTTAAACTCTCAAGTTTTTACATTTTGTGCTGTTACTCCCTTGCATTTTTTTCTTTGAAGCAGGAAATTATTTTTTATTTAATCCACTATTTTTCTTCATAGAAAAAGTGATTATTTCGTGAAATGAACTATCAAAATTTGTGCCTTTTACTCAGTTTAAATTTGACCAGCTTCAGCTTTGAGCCGTTGTTCCATTGTCTTCTGATGGCACTTATAGATGGTATATGTTTTCCTATAATGACTGCTACATATTTGTTCAAACTAGCTAAAATAGATCTGATATCTCTTAAGACTCACTGTAACACAGTGTTCTCCAGTATTCAGTATTTGCATTTTTTCCTTCACCTCTATTTCTCCTATGTCATTTTCAAAATACCCAGAATTCTCTAAATGTAACTGTAGGATTATTACTGATCCTGCAGTTTTCTGTCACTTCTACTTCACTGTTGCTTTGAACATCACAGAGTTGTGCTAAACTTTCTATGCTGGCACTTTATGTTAAATGGTGAATGCTCTGTGTTTGCTCTGTGTTTACTCTGTCCCTTTCAACAATGACTCATCCAGTTTCTCCTTTCAAGCCAAGGATGGATTTTGAGTTCATGGTTATTCACAAAGGTTTCCATTCTCCACTTCAAATCATTTTGGTTAGGTTCATACTAAACATTACTTGATACCTTTAATTTTCCTCTCCCTTCAGGAAGATGAAATGATGTAAGAATGACTTATTTTTGAGGTGGATTCTGCTCATCTTCCAGCTGATATGGCTAAGTAATCTCAGAAGGATATCAAGCCATAATGAAAAGTTTATGAACAGGTCTCTTGAACTAAAATATATCTTAAAGACATCTTCAGTTCAAATGTCACTGATTTGGGATACTGCTTATCCAGTACACATCCATGTAGATGTGATGTGTATTTTGTTATTAAAAGTGAAATAATCAGGAATATTGCCCATGAGTGTGAATGACAAGTATTATTAGCTTCTTATATTTAATTAGTAGAATGTAGTCTCATATCACTTTTTGCATTATTTTTATGGTCTTTTCTTTCCATCACTGTACTTACTTGTTTGGTATATTTAGAGAAAATTTTGCTCTACTTTCTGCTGGGGAAAAAAAAAAAAAAAGGGAAGAAAGAAAAGAGATCTGAATCCCTGCTTGTAGGATGTTGGAAGCCAGCTGTCCAAACAGACTGCATATTTGGTCATAAATTTATTGGGAAATGAATGTGTTTTATTAATAAGAATGTGCACTTTTGGTGTTATCCTTGCAGTCAGAATAGAGCTGAATATAAACCCAGTTAATCAATCTGAATACTAATATTAGTAGAATGGGAGGGAAGTTCTCTTTTTTGTAATATAGGACTTTTTCTTTGGGATGTTAGAAGTTAAGGGGATAAAAAGGGAATAATGCTCTTTTGGTTAAAATAAATGAATGAGCTGCTCCTAGAGCTGAATATCCTACAGAGTAGTCCCAATCCACCAAATTACGTTATTTTTATGGTGCCTGGACTGGGTTGACAAAAACCTTCCTGGTTTTGCCTGTAGAAGAAGAAATTGTTAGCTCCTATATTAAGGAAAATTTAGCTGGTATGTAAAATAGTAGGATATAGATATATATATATATACATATATCCTGGCTGCAATATTTTTGGTATAGATTTTGCCCTGAACTTTTATGAGTCAAAAAGTCTGCACAATGAATCTGCACAATGTCAAAAAATTATGTTAGAGCTATTTATCATTTCCCCTCCTTCTTTGGAGTCCTTTAGTCTTTTTATTCATTAGCATATATTGTAAAAGTTTGTTTATTATATTATAGATATTTCTTTTTGGGAATTATTCTTGGAAAAAAAACCAGCTATTGGAAATAATACCTGTACTTCTCCAATTTGACAAAATTACAGCATACTAAAAAAGAAAAATGTGGAACTCTATGTGTTTAAGAAAAACCCCAAACCCTTGTAGAATATACTGATCAAAGTTTAGCTTAGCTATTAGTAGAACACTTTGCCATTAAATAGGAGGAAACTGGAATAACTCTACTGTACATGTTTAAAAAATCAACACTCCTTAAGGAAAAATCCCAAATACGAAGTATGCCATTGTTTGGTGTGCATGTGGTGACCAGTCCGGGTTATATTAAGTTGAAGTTACTGCCATCTGGTGGGGAAACGTGTGTTATATCCCAACAGTTGGAAGCGATTCTGTCAGGATTATGTCCTTTGCACCTGTGTGAATGATATGTGTATATGTTTGTATACAGAGGTATCTATCTATCTCTCTATCTATCTATCTCTCTATCTATCTATCTATCTATCTATCTATCTATCTATCTATCTCTATATCTAGATACAATTTTAGCATTTGGTTGCTGATTCTGAAAGAAATTTCAAATATTCAGTGGCACAGAACAACCTGCTGAATCGGAAAATAGTCAGGGGTAGAGAAATAAAAAAAAAATAAGGAAAAACTTCCTAGATAGAAAAGATAGATATGCAGTATGTGTGCTGTGGTCCTGCCAGTGTGTCCTCACTCCAGGACTAGATTAACACTGATAATCACATATAAGCCTTGTTCCCAGAATATTTCTTCACAGCTGGAGATTTTACACTTCTTCCAGTGTTTCATGTGGCACTTCCTATCATCATTTCATAGAAATCATAAAATGGACTGGATTGGAAGGGAACACTAAGATCACTTAGTTCCAACCCCCGTCATGGTGTAAGGGCATTTCCCACTATCCCAGGTTGCTCAGAGTCCCATCCAACCTGGCCTTGAATACTTCCAGGGATGAGGCAGACACAACTCTGAGCAGCCTGTGCCAGGGCCGCACCATCCTCACAGTAAAGAATTGCTTCCTAATCTCTGATCTAAACCTACTCTCTGTCAGTTTGAAGCCATTGCCCCTTTTCCTGTCACTCCAGGCCCTTGTAAATTGTCTCTTTCCCTCTTTCCTTTGGGCTACCTTCAGGTACTAAAAGTCCACAGTTCATTCACCCCAGATCCTTCTCTATTCCAGGTTGAACAACTCCAATTCTCTCAGCTTTTCCCCACAGGAGAGGTGCTCTGTCTGACCAATTAACTTGCTGGCCTCCTTTGGACCCTGTCTTAGAGATGACCACTAATTATTGCTGCAAAAACATCTGTGCTAAATCTGCCTCCATTCTTTGCTTAGACTTTCCTCTTTGGTCCAGTGAGTTTGGTCCACTTTGAGTCTTGACATATACCTGTGTTAATTATTGTCTGTTTCTTGAAGGATCAGCCCAACAGGAATGGAATTGTATGAATAGAACATCAGAGGAGTCTGTGGGGAATTTATGCATATTCAGTAAATTAGGTTTTCTCGAGGTAAAACTCTTACATGGGATGTAAAAGTCAGTGAAGTGAATGCTATGTGAACTGGTAATAGAAGTGAGATTCAGTTGTGGCAGACAGTGTCAAATGTCTATCTGCAGCAATAAATTGCTCAGTAACCCTATGGGAATAATACCTGGTGTCCAGAATTTGTTCTTATTTCATCATTGTGATGTCTTGAAGACTATAAACAAGATTAGATCTGTTTTATGTACAAATATTAAATAGGTTTTGTCCTTGTCATATGCTGTGTTTTCTCCTGGTGGAGAACAGTACAAGTAGTCCTTTTCTCTTAATATGTAGAATAAATTGCCATTTTCTCTATTAGGTTTGTATCAAAAGTATGTTTTCAACCAGTGTATTCAAAGAGTGAAGGAAAAGTTGAGGGGATCCAAAAGTCCCATGAAGTGCATAGTGGTGCAGTCAAAGCCCAGGGACAAAGTTACATTAGACTTCTCTTTAAAGAGATAACTAAATGTTGACACCCTATGCTTCTCATCTCTCATAGTTCTTGTATATTTTGTTTAAAATTATTTTTGCACTTGGTTGGTCTTTGCTGCCTATTGCCGATTTTTGTTTCTTTTTGTCTTTTTCCTTTTTCTGCACTCTGTAGGAGCCAGAATCCTGCTCAGATAACATCTGTCGAAAGGAAAACCATTGACCTTGTAATCCTGTCATTCTGCTCTTAAGACTATATTGTACATGCAGGTGTCTGATTTCTTCATAAGTTTTAGAGGAAGCAGTTTTTCATGACTTTGCAATGTAATTGCCTAATGGTTTTTCAAGGAGACAGACACTTTTCACAAGGCTCTTACTGGGAAGGTTTAACAGTAAGAGTGCTGGGTGGTTACTGAACACTTATTAAGTGCTTAGAACTCAAGCAGTTGAGCCATCCAGTGCAAAGGACTCTCTCTGACTCAGTCTGGTTTATGCAAGGCAGAAAAATGAACAGCTTTCAGAAGGAAAATGATCCCTGGTTCTCTCTTCCAGCCTTCAACTCAACATCAAGTTTATTTTGAGCTGTATGAAAGGAGGACCTAAGTTGTTTAACTCTTAATTACAAGACTAGCTGATTTTTATTTTCACTGCTGCTGGTGAAATGACCCATGTTGAAGAGTTCTTGAAAGTGTTGGTGACACTGAGATGCAAGCTTTCTGGAGTATTTTGTTCTTTTTGTCTAATGGTGTCTTTTTTTTTTTTTTTTCCCTCTCTATCCTCTTTTACCCCCTGTCCCAGGATAGCTTCATGTATTTATTTATAATCACCAGGGATTAATAAACAATTTGATAGCTAGATGGTAATTGCACTCTGTGCTTAAAATAGCTAAAAATTAAAAGAAGCTTTTGCAGGAAAAAATGAAGTAATGAGAGACAAATCTAGAAGGTTATATCTTCTGAAACAAAAATGAGCATCGTCTAGAGTGTCTGTTAGGGTGGGATAGAGTTTAAGGTTATATGATATGAGTTATAAAGTCAGAGTTTGGAATTAATTGAAGTATCTCAAATTTCACTTCTTTAAATCAAAACTGATTATAGAAATGTTCCTACTCAATGAGAAGTTGATACAGAAATGAGTGAGTCCAACTCTTTCGGTTCATTATGGAGGAAATCAAAACAGAGCACCACAGTGATCCCACATACCTTTGAAAATCCATGGGAAAGTGGATGCATGTTTACAGGAGAATTTTGATAAGTGTGATATTTGTATTTGATAATTGTGTCTCCATTCTTGGAACTGTTCAGGACATATCTAGATAAGCTGCTGAGAAACCTGCTCTCAGACCTGCTTCAGATGACTTTTGGATCTTCATTAAT
>VZSR01003209.1:2137258-2269805 GCA_013398615.1 Brachypodius melanocephalos
AAAGAGAAGGCTTTGGGGTGAGCTAATTGTGGCCTTCCAGTCTCTGAAGGGAGCCAACAGGAAAAATGGAGAGGGAGGTACATGACAAGGGGGAATGGCTTCAAACTCACAGAGAGTGGGTTTAGATGAGATTAGAAAGAAATTTTTTTCCTGTGAGTGAAGTGAGGCCCTGTAACAGGTTTCCTAGAAATCTTGTGGGTGCTCCATTACTGGAAATGTTCAAGGCTGGATTGGATGGAGCTTTGTGCAATCTTGTGTAGTGGAGGGTGTCCCTGCTCAGGACAGGGGTGTTGAAACAAGGTGATCTTTCAACCCAGGCCATTCTATGAAATGATTTCAATATCCCTTCCAAGCTCATTTGTTCTTTCATTCCATGATGTGAAAGCTAGCCTTCTGAAGACAAGATTTTCCCAAAGAATAAAGATTTTAGTATGAGATCATACTTTTTTATCTTGAAGGTGATGGGTGGCTGAAGCTATTTTTAAAAAATTACCTTAATTCTGAGGTAGAAAATCACTGTAATGAACACAGTTTATGCACACAGGAACTTTTTAGATTCTTTAAAAACCTTGTCTCCTCAGCCTTTCTAAGGACTGTTTGGGGTGGTGGGAGCCACTTTCCTATGGAAATTCAAGTGCAAGGCACAATTCTTTTTCATAGCTTTGTCTGTGACACAAACACATAAGTATTTATATGTGTTTACTAAAATAATAAAAGAGAAGAAACCTTACCAAGGCATGATATTTTATACTTAGTTTCCCCCTTAGGGAAAGAGGAAATGAACCAACTGTGACAGACACTACTAGTTCATAATAAACTACTGAGGGTACTTTGATAACCTGGTGCTAGAGGCAGTAAAAAGACTATACCTCTAACAGAGCACTAAATATTTTAATGGTTCTTTTTTGTGTATTTAAAGCAACTGAATTCAAATGTCTTAGAACTTTCAGACTACCAGTGCTTTATTTGAAAATTCTGTGTGCTAGCAATCTAAAAATCAGTAAAAATGCAAACAATAGTTTCTGAAATCCTTATATCATCATCTCTGGTTTAGAGGGAACACCCTCTCTCTGGGGTAGAAAAGTAATTTAGTGTAGGACACTAAGCAATTTTGGCTGTTCTTGAACAAATATCTCAAATAAAACAAACTTTTCTGTATTTCATGTTGTTCTTATTCCTATAATATTCAGGGAACTTCAAATCTTAAGTTATTCAGGTTAGCTGAGTTCAAGAAGCACTTTAAATTGACATATTGTTTTCTACAGAGGAGGTTAAGTTAAATTGTGGGAAAAATAAGTTTCAATAATGTGTCACCATGATGATATTTCTTTCCCTAGTGTGTTGTCCTTCCATTTCGAGAGGGGCACACAACACATCTGGCTTTAATTTTACCCTTTTTTTAGTCTTGCCTCTTAATCTAGAATGACCTTTATCCTTCAAATTAGTATTTTATTTATGTGCTGCTTTAAAATTGCTGAACAGAAGATGTAGGATTGATATGTTTTATGTGGTTTAAGTTTTTACTTTGGATGTCTTTCCCTGCACTCAGAATCACAGAATATTCCAAGTTGGGAGGGAAGCACAGGGATCGCCAAGTCTGACTCTTAAGTGAGTGGCCTATTCCTTCCCTTATTTCCAGAGCACCTAAGGGAGGTTGTAGTATCCCGTGAACACCTGAGAACTCGCATGACTCCAGCAAAAGAAAATAGGGGGAATGTGTTTTGAATGTACAGAAATGGGTACTGTGAAAAACATCTCTTCAAGAGAGGTTTGTTTCAGGTGCCCAAAACCTTGATAATTTTCTGCCAGTTAAAGCGCAGTGTGATGATGCTTTCCCACGCAATGGTCATGTGCATGGATGTGCTGTGTTCTTCTATCCAAAGTGAAGAAGGTTTGTGGAGTGCTTGGGTAGGACAGTATTTGCCAAAAAGCAACTCTCAGAAATTAATAATTGCATGTGAAGATTCAAGTAATTTGAAAAGTATCTCCAGTAAAGGAGTAATAAGACCAATAAAGATGTGCTGGAAAGGTATTTAGACAATGACAACAGTCATTCCTGGGCACTGAGCAATGTCTGTTTAGATTTTAAATTGTGTATTGTCCTGGAAAGACTGTTTTGCAACAAGAATATAAACCAAGACTTACCATTCAGGATTTCTTGTTCGTCTGTTTCTTTGTTTGTTTGTTTTTAAAATGCATTTTCATAGTAAATTATGTGTATGTATTATATATAAGATATATATTAATGTGTTCATATATAAAATAGCAAAACCTCATATTTTGAAGTTACTTTAATCTTAGAAAGTTGAGCAGCCAAAAATAGACTGTAAATAGGCACATCTGAAAATTAACATTTATTATATTTTATATTTCTTTAGTATATTGAATGCTTCAGTGCATAATTTTTCTTCTCATGAATATTATATTGGCACTCAGACTTGGATAGAAAATCTGAATTTTCTCTGTAGATGATTACTGTTCAAGGATCCTTTGGAATCTGTGGTTTTCATCAGCTTTACTATAAGGCTTCATTTCGACAATCTTAGAAATGATGGTTGATGTATATCAAATGAAAATTTGGAAGAAAACAAGTTTGTTTGTTGGGGTGTTTTGGAACTTTCAAGTCTCCCAGAAAGGTTATGTTCTTTACTGGAAAGGTTCATATTTTGATTTCTGAATAGTTTTAAAAATTTTGTGATTTAATGCAGCTCACCATAGTTGTAGTGTCATGGGTGTCAGTAGTATAATTTTTAAGGGATGATTTCAAGGTCAACATTTTTATGCATATATAGCCTCTAACATCAGCACACTATTAAATCTCTACAAGTAAATGCTTCATCATTTTTATTGGTTTTTTTTTCTGTATTCATATACAGAGATATTGTTTTATTCAGAGTGAGCTATGTAATTGTTATTGACATGCCATTCCAACTTTGCAAAGCCAAAACGAAGATTGACTCATGAAGTAGGTCATGGAGAAAAATGAGGAACCCTTAAAAGAGTAGGACATTAGGTGAAAAATTAAAACATTTTAAAACCAAAGTTAGACACTTTTCCTCCTTAATTTCATTCACAAGAAGGTCACAGTGCAGAAAAAAAGCCAAAAATTTGATTGTCTGATTTTGCTGATGAGATCTTTTCATGGAAGACTACTGAATATAGAACTCTGAAAAGACACAGATCTAAATGTAACCTAAATAATAATTAAATGTAAGTGGACAAGGACACACAGCTGGCCATGGGCTACTATTATAAACAGTCTGAGCATCCAGTTGGCACAGCTGTTCTCTCAATTTTTTGTAGTTATGTTAAATGAAAATGTTAAAAAATCATGATATTTTGATGAGAGAATCTCTGGTGGGAGGCTGAGAAAGTGATAGCGGGTCAAAACATATGTAAAGGTGCTTTTACACCTGTAGCTCCCAAGGACAATGGGAAGCATGTGAAGTGATAGAGAAAAATCTCGGATGAGTTTGAGCATAAAGGTTTGTCAAATCCGGAAAGAATGACATGGCATAATTGACACGTAATATTTGGTTGAGGATATAGAGGGGGAAGGCCATGCCTACAGCTGATGACATGGGTGTCCTACCCATAAAAACATAGAAGGAAATTCATTACTCCTATCAGTAAAGGCCAGCTGTTAGAGGTTTTAGAAAAAATGAAGAGGATTTTATGGAAGGGACTTCTGTGAGACCAAGTTTTAAATTTTTGTTTTAGTGATGCACAGCTTGAGTCGATGGCCAGATGTTCATACAGAGATAACTGAAAAGTAGTGTATTTAATTTGGATAGAGGAATGCTCCTTCTAAAACATTAAATATAATGGGAAATAGCATGAGAGTGTGAGTTGTAAGATGGATGTCTCCATGTATACTTTGCAGAGTTGAAGTGTTGCACATGTTTGTTTTTTCACTGATGTGAGTGACATCTGGTTAATTTTTTGATTGATTTCCTTGGAAGCCAGGTGGAGTTTGAGAGAGACCTAATACAAATGAATTCAACCATACTTGTGTTATAAACTAACAAATACTTACACAGACTAAAAAACTCCTCTTATTAATGTTAGGAAGACAAAATAAGAGTTCCTGGAGGAAAGCTGATTTCTTGAAGAGTAAAAAACCAAGTTCTGAATAATGATTAATGAGAAAACAGTGAAGTAGTTTGGTTTTAAACCTGGTGGCATTGACTTTGCAATCAGCTACATTCTGAGCTGTTGGGAAATGGCACAGACAGTGAGATGTGGCTCAGGACTGGGTGGTAGTTTAAAGAAAAAAACAGAGCAGGTAAGCAGCCATCAATTTACCAGCAATTTTGTGTTTTCATGTAGATATCCAGTGCTGGCCAGAATGGTAAAAGTGCGTGGTGCTGACATTTATTTGTCCTTTCAAATGGAGTACAGAAGATTGCTGGGTTTGGGATTTTGGTTTTTTGTTTTTTTTTTTTTTTCCAGAAGATGTTATTGTAAATGTTAGAGAAGAGTTACTTGTCTATTTTCAGCAAAGCTAATTTTTCCAGATCTGAGCTCTGTTGGCTTCAGTTATTGGAAGCGAATACCAGATAACCACAAAAAGCACAAGAATTCAGTGTATTATAAGAAATCAGTTCAAATTAATTTAACTGCATTTGGTTTCATTTAACTATATTTGAAAACTTTAAAGCTGAGGCTAATAGGCCAGTACCAAACTTTGAGTCTTGTTCATTTATATTAAACATACGTAAACTATTTATGAACAATTGGGTTCACTTTTTAATTTTTTTTCCTTTTCCCCTTCCCTTCTCTCCCCTCCATCCAATATGGCAAAATACCCAGTCCTGGCAAGAATAAGAAGATTACTTTGTTTCTTATTATTGCTTGGCTATCCAAATTCACTCTCAGCATCCAATCAAGTTGTTCCACTGTGGCGAAGCAAAAACATTCTCAGCTGCTTCATTGATGTTTTTGTGTTCCTTACATTTATGCAGATTTTCAATATAGCTGCATAGAAAATAACTGGATTGAATTTTTGTATTCTTGTGTGATTGTTCAGAAGGTAACTAAAGGTAGTTAAGGCTATGAACTGCTTTAATAGCCTCTGTTTCATTTACAGAGATTTGTTGGAAGCAGTGGGCAGTACCAGTACTCAGTAATTTTTGGGAGGTTTGCTCTTTAAGGCAAGTAGTATAAAGATTGTGCTAAAGAGACAATATAAACTCTGAAAAGTCAATATAAGGTGTCCGTGGTATATAAAAAATCTTTTAGTTTGTTGTGTTGCTGTGCTGAGCTGTGATATATATTTGAGTGGGATCACTTGCATCCTAGAAATCTAGTTTCTGCAGGACAAAGCTGCAGTCGCCTCCACTAAGAAAGAGGAAAGGACTCTGGGTTGTTCTGCTTGTGGGCATTGAGGACATAAATGCAGAGACTGAGTGACTGAGTGGCAGATGTATTCTGGATTGCTGCATTTTATGAATATTGTATTGTTCCAATTTTAGTTGTCATCTGTTCCCTATCCTTTGTCTCCTCAGTGTTTTCATAGATGACAAACATTGTCCAGAGGGACTTTGGAAACGTGTCTCAGCTTTGAACTTTGTGTTGAGTACCAGATAGTCATCTGAAGTGGTGTGTGTTAAAGCTTTGAGGATACAGTGTTTAAAAAGAGTAGGTAGGAACAGTGCTGAAGAGGCAGAACTAAAATAGAAAAGAGGATACTTCACTCAAGCGTAGTGAAAACTTGAAGCAGCAATAATGACAATCATAGAAGGAGCTGCTGTTTAAAATGAACAACATCGGCCTCTGTAACTGCATGAGACTAGGAGCAAAGAGTGTTTTTTGTTTTCTAGGGGGAAAAGGTAGGATGGTAGAAATTCATCTTCTGAGGGAAGCAAGTGAAAGAGACCATTGATTACTGATACAAATGTTTTTAAAGCCTTCTCAGAGTGCCATGACAATTTACTGTGTACTTTCTCCTCCAGACTTTCAATGAATGCTGGGGTTGCCTATTTTGCATTAAGTTATTTATGAATTTTCCCACCTCTATTTATATTAACTTATAGTTCAGGATTACTACACCTATTTTATTTATTTTATTATGGAAAAGGCAGACAAAGAAAGAAACAAAGAACGACACCAAAGGTGAGATCTTCAAAGTACCCAAACTCCATCAGGAAAGTTTTTGGTACCTTGCTGGTTTATGTATCTGTGGCCCAGCTGATAAAGTGCTCTGGACTGGAATGAGGGGTTCAATCTACATTTGCCATCTCAAGGCTGATGTCATAACCAGTAAGACCTCTTTTTCAGTTTTTGTTGTGTTGATCATATGTTCTTCCTATAAAATTAGTTTCAAAGTGTTGTAGCTGGTGTGCCATAATAGCTGCCATTTGAATTGCTATTTTTTTCCCAGAGGAATTTCACGAAAAGAATTGCCAGAAGAATTATGTCATGATTATGTCCAAACATAAATAGAGAAAAAAATTACAAATGGAGAGAATCTGTTTTCCAAAACAGATTCTGATTTTTTTCATCTTCTTTATACTTTCTACCTCAAATTAATTATTATTTTTTACAAGACTGTAATATTGTTCATGATGAAACAGGTGGAACTACCTGACCTTTTATTAAAAATTGTATAATGGCAGCTTTTTTTATGGTTTGGGGGAATAAAGACCAACTTTGCCACAACTTAATTTTCCATTCAGAATGCATTGTTAAACTCTGAAAACCTGAACACCTGAATCCACTTTAAATTCAGATAGACCTCTTTACAATAATGGTGCCCTAATGTTTTACACTTCCTAGGGCAATTTTTCCTGAAGTGTGATCATTATGGAGAATAATAAAAATTATGAATTTTTTTTTATTTTTGAAACTTGAAGCTTGTTGTCTACAATGGTTATTAAAATATATTCTGTTGTATAGGTGGATTATAAGGATGAGTGGCATAATGTACCTAATGGGTGTTTAGTGGCGTTTTCTAAGAGGAGCTGTAACCACCTGAAAAAGAACGGTAAAATTCTAGTTTCCTTTGTTCATAAAGTTTCTTTCCTAGAACAAGATGGCAAAACTACTGCAGTTGTACAAATGCTGTACTACATTCAAATTAGTCTATCTTTAATGAGGAGAAAAGTAGGATTGAGGGAATGTGATGAGACTTGCTGTTGCAGCAAGCACTATTAACTTCTGAGACCTTTGTCTAACACATTTATCTTCATTCTACAGCCTCAAACCTTCATGGCCATCTCTGGTCTGTGGTGTTTCAAGCAGGTATCTGAACTGCAAGCCTTCATGAAAACAGTTGTAGGGCAGAGCCAAAACCAGGTGCAATTAAAAAAAATGCATGCTTTTAGTTCAAATGTACATTTCTGAAACCATTCACCACAGACTGTGTTATGTACATTAATGCCATGGAGAATCTCTAATAGAATAACTCATTGTATAATGTCTGTGTGCCTGAACTGCACAGATGATTTTTGCTTTCAAATATGTGCATTTGGCTTTTGTAATGTAAGAAAATGTCTTCTCAAGAAAAATATGCCACTGCTTGCCTTTTGAAAAATACTCATGGAAGGCCTGAAAGGGTACAGAGAACATTTTCCCATCACAAACAAAATTCTTGTTATGTAATTTCTTTGGCTTCAAAAGTCAAGCAAGCTGTTTGGTTCTATACTGGGATTTTGAACCTGCCAACTCTGACAGCTCCACATAACCATGTAACTGTTGTTTGGTGGTGTCACAGTAAACCTCTCTGCTTAGTTTGCTTTAGCCTTGTCCTCTAGATGAGATTCAAAAAAGGCTTCAAAGGTGTATCTGTCAGCAATTAATGTGAAAGTCATATCATCTGTGCTCCTACAGAACAACTTACATATGGTTTTTGTTATAAGTGAAAAGTAGGTAAGATTTTGAGATTATGAATATAAAGAACGAAAGGAGAAGAGAATTTCAGGCTCTTTTGTGTGGACATTTGTGAGATTTTGGTTTGTCAATAGAGCATAAAAAATATAACTGAAGTATGTAAAGTACTATAAAAATTTATAGTTATTTGTATGTGAATTAAGATATTTTTATGACAATTACTCTAAATGGTTTTTGTTGTGAATCGCACACATACCATCATTTCATAAAAAGGGCTTCATTAAAATACTTACATGTGGTGTTTGCTGGGTGAAGGAGGAACTTTTTATGTTTTACAAAATTTCCTTTGTTTAATTTTTTATCTTTAAAAGATGATGTAAATAAAAATTGTGTTATACACAATCATAATATTCTAGGCACCCTGCTATAGATTTCAAGTAAATATCTCCTTAATAAATGTCTTTTCCAACATCCCAAAATGTGATTTATTTTCAGCTCTTTTCAAAAAAATAAGCATGCTAATCATAAATTAGTATTGTTTTAACTTTTCTGATTTTGGAATTACCATTTTATTCTCCATAATTTTTATTTCTTCTAAATTATTTTATTTAACTTTTAGTCAGTATCCTCATGAGGACAGTTTAATATTTCAGGAGACCAAGTCCTTAGACCTACTTTACAATAAACACAGGGAAACGTCCTTATCAGCCAAAAACTGGGGTTTTTTTTTGGTTGGTTTGTTGCCTTTTTCCAGTTTTAAACAGACCAGACTCTTCCCACATGGGTGTGACTCTAAATCCCTTCCAAATTAAACACAGAGATATAAAACCAGTATGCAAACAATGGCAATAGAAGTGCATCTTATTAATTCCTTCTTGCTTTTCTTCATGAGGATCCTTATGTGTGGCCTTCAAATACTCTAGAAGAGAGAAATGCACTCAGATGCACATCCCGCTTTCTCATGTGACCTGTATTGATTAGAGTTTTAATTGTAGTCATTTAGCAGTAGAACAGTGGTTCCTATTCTTCCTTGAAGTTGTCATCTTTGGAGGGAGCTTGATTAGAAACATCTTTTACCCCATCAATTTCTTTGCTTAATTTCTGAGGGGAAAAAATGTAAATTGTGATTTAACCTGCTTTTAGAACTTTTGATCTCTAAACATACGTGGTTAAGTAGCTTTCTCCCATGTTCCAAACTGGTCCTTTAAACCCCTTCCTCACCCATCCAGAGACTATGTCACCTATCTTATGATTATATTACTAAATAAAAACAGTTTTCTCATGGTAATGATAGGAATGAAAACAAGGCCTATTCCAAATCCTACAGATCTGACCACGTCATGTAGCTTTTTGTGTACAAGTATCATCCATGCAATTGTTAATTAACAATACTTCAGGAATATTAGTTTCATTTAGCTGTGAATTCTCATTGCAGCTAATACGAAAGTCATTAAATTAGTTGTGGTATTTCTACACATGTATATCTATCTCTAGGCATAAATACATGGCAACTGAAAGGTTCTGAGCCTTCAGTTACTATTTGGGGGGCTTTTTCCTCCTCAAATGTGGTACTATCAGATCCTGTGATAGTGAAGAATAGCAGCAAAAACCAGAAGCCTTAGAAAATGTTGATAAACAGGTAACAGAACAGGCAAGATTTACTTCCCTACCATGACCACAATGATTTCCCAGGCTGGTATATAAGTAGAATTTTGGAAGACTCTTGGACAGTTGCCACTAGTTAAGAATAAAATCATTCAAGACATGGAATAATCACAAATATTATGCTAAATCTTTCAAATTATCTAGCCATGATATGCTGGAAGGAGAAGGTGACTGTGCATTATAATATTGCAACTTTTTAACAGAAAGCGCCTGGAGCTGATGAACCAGATTGGTGGTTTTTAATGAAAGGGAACACAGTTAATCTGTGTATACTTTCATTGACAAGGTTCTGCACTTAGGAGTACAGCACAGATGGTATAAGCAATGAATACTTATGTCTGACTGTAATTGATCCTATCAACAATGACATACCTTTATAACTGGGTTGTATCACTTTACGTCACATATGGTTAATTAAGTAAGAAGGGCCCAAATACGCTAAGGAGATTTTTATGTTTATACTTACGAAAACAGTCTAGACAGGTGTTAATGTAAATGAAGTTAGTACTTGTCAAAGGTGAAATTCTCCATATGTAGCCCTGCTTCAGTCTCCAAATAAATATAATTTGGCTATGTCTACATTAGCAAGTAGTGAGTAGCAATAGGACCTGATCTGCAGAGTGAAACAGTTGGTACTGAGGATCCTGCTTTCCCCACTGCAGGGATCGGTGGGAGAATGGGGGTTCCTTCTGCCTGGCTCTGTTCTGATCCCACTGACAGGACATTATAGCTGGGTGCAGTTATGGAGGGGTCATTTGGCTTGGGGTTATTCTTTGTATTTAGTACCTTATGCATATCTTGAGTAGCTACATATTTTCATCTGTAAAACAAAGCTTGCCCTTGATTTCCAACTTCCTCCAACCTCAATAACTAGAGCTTTGCTTCCCGAAATAAGCTTCCTGATTCCTCCTTGCATGTTTCCTGAATCACCATCACAGACATGAATTGTCTTTCATATGTGTAGATGTCTGTCCCATGAAGGTATAGCACAACATTATCATGTAGTAGAGTTTGTTAAGTTACTTTAACAAACACATGTGCTCCATTTGTGTTGGCCCTTAGTTAGGCAGTCTGTCACTTGTCAAAGTACTGTTGGAAAAATCACATGTCCTAAATTCTTTGCTTTTATGGACTGTATTTTCCACTGCCAAGTACACCTTCCCTTTGCTTTGTCCAGTATGGAAAATGATATGACAAAATAAAACTTGATGTGTTCTCATTTTGGTCCTGGAGGTCTCCATAGGTAGAAATTCTTTATAGCAAAAATCTCTAATCTCTGTGTTTACCTAATTTCTGCTCTACATTTTAAATATCTTGCAATAGTTTTACCTGCAAGTCACTCAATGTGTAGTTCAACTTCCACATCAGAATCCGCTGGCCCAGACAACTGGGTGTCCCAGAAGAAAATCTCAACCATCTTCTGAGATGTGCCTGCAATAAATGCTGTTGTCATTCAAATGACTGCTAAACTAATAACCTTATTGGCTGATTGTTTTTCCAAAACAATTATTCCTACAGAGATTCTTTTCTTTATAAAAAGAAAAGGAAAAAAAATAATCAAACCCTTTCTGGCCTTACATGTACAGTTCTAGAAAGAATAATGTTTCATGCCACCCAGTCCTTTTTAATATCAAGGTAGGTTTTTGTTTTACTTTGTTCTACTGGATATATATTTTACTTTTGCTTTCCTCTAGTAGGTTGCCCTTTCTTTCACAGCAAATTCCTGTTTCTGTCTCTCTTTATCCTTGGCCCAATTTTATGTTCTGAAAGAGATCTCTGTTTCACCTCACATGATTTTTACCAGTTTTTCCCACTTGAAAACATTGCAGCTGCTCGAAAACCTTCATTTGTCACTCCTGAAACACATACTTTGTGGATGTCATGCCTAAACTTTCCCATCCATCCCAGGTGGCTGTGTAATTTCCACATTTTGGTTAGCATCATCAGTTTTGGAAACAGAAACGTTGATGTCATTCTTAAGCTGACATTAACTTAGCTGTGATAACCATTAGCCCATTGCCAACATTTGATTAATCCAATGTTTCTTTGAACATTGTCAATGTTATAAATTGATATGAAAAAGTTGTGCTCAAAATTATTTTACTAACACCTTCTATTTAGCAGCCTGTTTATTTATAAAGTGAAAACATGCATAGTTGCTTGGATTAGGATTGCATTCAGTTTATAAATATATACTATCAAAAACATTATGAAATAGGACACACAAGATTATTGTGGAACATGGGATCGTATGTACACTAGAGAACATCATTAGAGAACAGTTACTGAATAAAAAGTCCAAACTCCTTCTACCCTTTAAGAAACTGATATTAGGTAATTATGATACTTAGTCCTGTCATAGAATTTTTTTTCCCAAGAGAATATAATTTAAATAATATGTTGAAAAATATTTGGTTGTGTATTTCTCTTTAACTTGCAGGCTAGCTTAAACATCACAGAGCATTAACGTAGAATTTAGAAATAAAAGAAGTAAGCCCTAAAAAGGGAATAGGCTCCTAAAGGCACATTTTCATTCCTGCTTATTGTAGACTGTTTTAGATCTAGCTCTTTTATTTCCATTTGTCTTTTTATGCTTAAAATTATTGCAAAAGCTCTATTTTTCTTCTTTTCTGTAAAAATAGCTGGCGTTTTGTCAAAGCTTGTTGTAGCGTTGCTTGTACATAGTAAAAGAATAGCAAGCATAGCAACCTAAAACATGGACTGAAGTAAATTAATTCCAGATTTAATGGGATGTTTTGATATACAATCTGGAAAAGAACATGTTTTGGGGTGATCTAATTGTAAACTTCCAGTACCTGAAGGGAGCCCTCAAGAAAGATGGAGAGAGGCTATTTACATGCACATGGAGTGACAGGACAAGGCTTCAAACAAAAAGAGTTCTAAGACACTGTTATTTTTTCAGTATTTTTCAGACCATTTCTAATCATTTAATTGGAGTGCTTGTGTACTACAGAATATGCACTAAGGTATCTTGATAAATCAGTTTAAATTGAAAGGTTTAGGAAGAATCTTAGTAGTGCCTGAGCTCTAAGTATTTCAAAACAGCAATAAGAAGTCCTATATTCTATAAAACACTTCTCTATGCTGTGTTACTGTGAGGCCAGTCCTTCAGTGCCTTGTTCACATTGAAGCAGTGTCTTCACTGTAAGTTTCTGAATAACTTTGGGAATTATATCAGCCAGAACCCTCATCAGAGTGCAGCACTATTCCTGAAGGAAAGGTTCGTGTATGCTCATAAGAGGCTGGCAATGGGATGGGAGGGGAAGAATTTTCTGGTATAATTTTTCTTCCATGGGAACTACTTTGTTTTCTCTACTTGAAGATGACCACTTAATTGACTAATTCTCATGAGTTATGGTCTTTGATAGAAAAAAGTAGGTTTGTAGATGGAGCAACAGACACTAGGGCAAATTTAATATTTATGTTAAAAGACTTTTCTATAATCTTCAAAATATTTTATATTTTGTTGTTCATGGTTAGCAAAACCACTCTCCATGTATATGTTATCAGATGACACAAAGAAACGATGAGAATCATAGAAACGATGAGAATCATTTCTGTCAAATCTGAAACCAAGCATTATCAGCCATGCTGCAGGATTTTCTTTGCAGTGCTCATGAAGATGCAAACAGAGCAATTCAATGCAAAAGTACAGTCAGGAATAAGAGCAGCAGCTTCTGAGCTGAAAGAAAAGTCTGTGGAGGTTATTAAAAAGTAGAAGAAAAAAACAAGTGTATTTGTCTATTAAGCATTTTTTATGATTTATTTGGTGCAATATAATGCTTGTGTTCCTTGGACTCAAGTGAGAAAGAATGGAAATCTGGGAATTACATCTATTTTAGAAAAAAAAATAAAAGTAGAATCAAGTAGTCTGACTAATCTTAAATACTATTCCATGTATCTGCTAAAGATATTGTTGATCTGATATTTAGAAAATCATGGATTTTGCTTTGTCATATTTTCTTGTTTTGTCCATTCTATTCCAGTAAAAATAGGAATATTTTCCCAGTATTGTGTGTGTGTATGTGTTGATAAGCAACTAACTGATAGCAAAATAAGAAAGATTTTATATATTCTCATGAAGTTGCATGTGCACTTTGCTTTTAGGTATCTTTGTATGAAAATATCTTCCAGCTAATTATTAAGGGATTCACACTGTTTAAAGGGAGAAGATTCTTTAAAAGAACTGAAAAAGAAAATAAATAAGTAAATAGAAACAATGTTAAGGAGAAATATCTATAGGGCATTTGTAGTCATTGCCCATCAATTTTGTCTAGAAAAGAAAGAAACTGATTGCATGTGGAAATCTAAACCATTTGGTTAAATATGAAATATTAACTGCTTAGCAGGTCAAGGCTACAAAAGATATATATAAAGCTTCAAAGATAAGTAACATTTGCAAACATCTTATGTGTACTCCACAAAAAAAAAAGTGAGGTAATTTTATTGACAATTTAAATGCAAAACAACAACAACAAAAAAACCAAACAAAAACCAAAAACCATCAAAAAACAAACAAAAAACCAACCCAAAATCTCCAAAATTTCCCAACACATAAAATGCTGAATAATTGTAACTGGTTAAAACAAGATTTTCTTAGAATTCAAACATGAAATTTCGTATTTTTTTAGGAAGAATTTTTTTAAGGTTTCCCCCTCTACTCAGGCTCCACATCCAGGGGCTTCTTCACCATTCCATCTTCTCTTCACCTTGACTCGTTGTACCTTCCTTACATTTTCCATCTTGTCGCTGCAAAAATCAGCACCTCTTGCTCTGCCAGTGCCTTCTACCCTCTGCTCAATTCCCTTCCATTAACAAGAATGTTACTCTGGTGCAGCCAGAACCTTTGAAATACTTTTAAGCTCACCTAATGCACAGCCTCCACCAAAATACACAATCTCATTGTGAACATGGAACTGCCATTTAACTGCAAGGTTTGGCAATTATTTGTGCTCTCAATTCCAAAGTGGTCGATTTTAAAGCTTCATGATTTGCAAGGAACAGACTTACATAGAATGAGTCAAATGAAGAGCCAAACAAGCTAAGCCTTTTTTTTGTTTTGTTTTGGTTTTTTTCTCATTTTCACCACTGAAATTTGAAATTACTTGGTTTTATTGGTCTTGATTGTATTCTGTGGCTTAGTGATCACTATTAGCTCTGGGGCCTGCTTGACTATGGTCTATAGAATGGTCTTCCAGGTTCTTAATTTCCAGGACAATTTTCTGTGTGTCTACCACCATGCTGAAAGAGTAAATCTGATGAGTGGTTGACTATCATTCCATGTTTATAAGATTTAGTCAGGAATACATCAATCCTGGCAATGCCCCTTTTACATATTTTCCAAATGGTGAAATAAAAAAAAAATTTGGCCCATAGCAACGAAAAAGGAGCTCTATAAAAATGAATACTGAGGTAGATGGTCCTTAATAAATGAGCAAACCCTTCTGCTGCCTCTCTGGTTTGAGGAGGAGTAGGTTTGTGGGCTGTTTCATTAAAAAAGAATGTTCATAAATCTTATACATTTGACTGAATCACTAAAATTGCAGCCTCAGGACTTTCCTGAAGTATGTAGGAAGAGAGGTAATTTCAGCTATTATGTTCATATTTCAGTTATATGTGATTCGTATTCCTTAAGTTTACCTGAAATACCATTTTTCAGACTATGATAATCTTTTGTCCTTTTTTAAATATGAAAATAAAGGCTAATATAATGCAGTACTCAGTACAGGAAGGAACACAGTAATGCTACATTTGGAAATTGAATTTACAGTTGCTACTTTTTGTCCCGTTTCCTCTATTCACCCTCCCAGTCCCAGGTATGGTAAACTGTTTATTGTTAGATATAAAATAAAACAGTGTTTATAGCTTAAGTATACATTTAAGTGAAATAAAATATCAAGAAAAAATTAGGAAGTCACACTTGAACACATTAGGGTTCACATAGAACCTAAAAAATATCTTTTCAAGATACTGATGGAAGAATGGTCCCAGAACTGTTTGGTATTTTTATTGTGTTGTCATTGTGTGTTGAATTCTGTTTGAGACAACTATGAGAGAACTACTTTCTTTTTTTTTTTTCTTTTTTTTTGTTTTCCTTAATGTTTTAATTTATTTCAGCAGAATGGTTTTTGTGGAGGAAGGGCAGGAAATACTTTTAAATTTCTTTTTTCAAAGTTTTCTGGAAATTCCTAGGACATTTATCTAATTCTAGAACTCAAGTACAATTGAACCATTGAGACTATTCCAAATGAATGTTGTGACTCGCAAAAGTAATGAGAAATATATCATTAGTTTTAGATATAAAATATTACCTTTGTTTATTATTCTGCACTTGATGGATTTTCTCTTTCAGCTTCTATTGTAAACTATATTTAGTTTACTAATACTAGTAAACTAATTACTAATAAATTATTATTAGTAAACTAATATATTTATTTACATAGAGGTTTAAGAACCTGGCTGAAAAATTTTTGCTTTGGCTGAAAAATACTCTCAGCTCTAGTGCTTGGAATGAAGTTACCCAAATTTTGAAAAAAATTGTGGGTATGAATTCTGTATTAACTCAAGATGTTATTTAGTGCTTCTATCACTCAAAAATATATTTATGAACATTATTTTTTCTGTTACTATCACTCAGTATATTGAATAATCATTAATAGCAGTAGAATTTCCCATCATAAATCAAGAGAATCACAGTATTTAGAATTAACCAGTTGCCTAACTCTTCAAAGACTGGGATAAGAGAGTTGTCTTTTCTTCACTAGATACATGTTTAGTACTGCAAACAAGTATTTTCTAGCAAACCAAGGGTATGATATGTTCCTCACAGAGCTATCTTTGCAGTTGCATTATTGCAATATGTTATTGACCACTGCTTTCAATGTGCTGAGCTGTCATTGCCTGTTGGTAATGACATTTTCCAAACCAGTGTAAAAATGCCTGAAGCTGAGTGTGCTCACATTTGGACATCCTGGGAGGTAAAGGCAGATCCTAACTGGCTGTTCACTTTCAGCACAGGGGTCTAGTCCTTCCTGCTGCCCAGCTGAAACAGCCTAGGGCTGCTCTCCAGGCTGAAGTGCAAACTGATGAGTAAGTCAGGAGTGGAGGAGAAATCTTTGAACTTGACCCATATCCTGCCATGAGCAGCTTTCCCTCTCCTATCAAGCTCACTTGGCCGTGTCTGGTGACCAAAGACTGTGAACTATCTTCATGGCAAGAAATGTAAAGCACTCTCATAGTTATGTGCCGCAAAATACTGTGCTGGTAACACTAATGTCATATTTTTATTAAATTTCATTGAGTAAATTTTAAAAAGTGTCCATGAACTCTTTCTTAGTAAATCCTCATGGAATTCTTTTAAGTTTTTTCTTCTCAAAGAAATTAACTCTGTGTTATGCTAGAATGAATATCATACTAGAATGAATATTAAATTCATAACAGGTATTAAAATTTTAAATCCTAGATATTAAATAGATATTTTAAAGGAATAATCTTTTTAGCAACATTTCTGAGGTTTAAAATTCATTATTGTTATGGGTTTACTTATTAAATTAGCTGCTGACCTTAAAAGTATCATTAAAAGGTGATCTGTTGGGAGGGTAATAAAGCAATCAAGGTATCATTTGGGTTGGCTTCTTATTGCTATTGAAGGGGTTTCTTTAAAGTTTTAACTTCACAGGCAAATCTTTTTATACATGACGCTGCCATCAAGTGGCTATTGAGTAGAACCTCTGTGTTACCCATCTCCAATTTAAATGTTTGGTTTTTTTTTTCTTTTAATTGACAGCTTGGTTTTAATTTAATATAAAGAAGGAAATATTCTAATTGCTAATTGAAAGGAAAAAAAAATATAAGTTTACTGCTGTCTGGACCAGAGCTGTAGAGGTAGATGCTCAAAGATGCTTTGAAAGACTGGGATTTCAGTGACACCATATTTTGAAGATGTTGATTTTTACATCATCTTCAACAGACATTAGGAATCCCTCTTGTGAACTATTCTGAGTGTCTTTTTGAATTTTCAGGCACCTTAATATGCAGTTAAATCTTTTCTTTTAGGGTCTCATTTTAATCCATTCCATCAAAACTCCAAAATATAGATGTAGTCTCTTGATTTAGTCAAGGACTTCAAGATACTGGATCTAAAAGGCCAGAATTAACATAGACTCTAAATGTCAATAAATTTACCCTTGAATCGAGAAATGATGAGTGATTAAAACCATATCTTTGTAACAGTCCAGCAATAGCATCTCGTAAAGTAGAAAAAAGCTTTAGATTTTCAGGTTTTGGGATGGTAAAGGCAGCAACCCAGCCCCAAATGACCACTTGCAGTTCAGTGGAACCCAAATATTGGCATTCACCAACTACCCCCAGTTCACTTTCAGTGGTATGGGGCTGTTAATCCATTTAAAGCAAGTTATGATAAACATCCCCATTCTCCTGCAGATCATTTGCCTTCTTTCACCCTCTAGAAATAATAATAGAAAATCATGTGCACATTTGCATTTGTATTTACCATGTTTGAATTAAAGCTGCAAACAGCTCTGATTCACTAATAACTGATGAAAGTGTCTCATTATTGAGCTACAAAACCTCCAACAAATTAATGGAAATTGCAAATCACCTTGAAAATTGCAGGCTCTTTAGTCCTATATTGAGTGCTGAGAAAACTGCATAAATAGCTTTGTTGCTTAACTCTTTCTTTTGAAAAAAATAGTTTTCTTATTACATTTTTTAAAAACCATGGGTTAGTAATTAAGGCATGGCTAAGCAACATCTTTTTTGTTGTTGTTGTGTTTTGTTTTCTGTACATGAACATTATATTATGGTTAAATATTGCTATGTTTGGTTTCTTCTCTTTCATATAATATTTAGGACCATGGATTCTCTGCCTCTGATGCTAAGCACATATTTTGGCCAATTTTCTCTCATACCCCAAATTAAACTACAGGATTTTGCATGTTCTAATTCTTTTCTGTACATAATGAATTTTTAAATATATACACTCATGTTGTTTTCCCACAAAATTAAAGCTTAATTAGAAGAAAGTATTTCATGAAGAGGAAAGAAGTCATGCCATGTATTTCTTTGTTCACTCTTTGTTTGATTTTTATTCTTTCTGCTTAACTCCAAATCTAAAACTAGTGCATGTTCCTTGTTAGGAGAAAATAATGTATGGGAGGTGATCTCCAGCTGGTATAAAATTTGGTAGCCTCACAATCTTGGAAATGCACTTCAAAAGAGTATCAGTTGCATTCCTCCAAAACGACAGAATGGTTTCTGCAAAGTTCTAGATTCTCTTATACCCCACTCCCCAACCCCCACCCCCTTCCAGTTCCATATTGCAGCTGCATCCCTGAAATAAACCTATTTAATTTAAAGGAACATATTTCAGTTTAACATAGATTCAGGATAAAAAATCAGCAGTTTGTAATTTTGTCCATTTTGCCAATATGTGAGTCATCATTAAGCTTGTGATGAGTAATTTGTCATAGCTTTTTGCAAACAATGGAGATTTTTTTTAAAAAAAAAATTAAGGCACAAGAGACAATCTTTTTGTGTGTAAAGCTTCCTATAACTTTTGTGCTAGTGTAATGTAACTATGGAGGTACAGAATGGGCACTCAAACACTTTTTTTTTTTTTTTACTATATTTGAAGTCACTTTTCTTACTGGAATACTAAAAGTGTTTTGTGCTGAAGCACCCTCTAGTTATTGCTAAGAGAAATTCCAAAATTTAGCAAAATCTTTGAACCTCCAGGAACACAACTGCTGCTATTAGTTGGCAGGTGCCTTTTACTGGGAAAGCTTTTCTGTGACTTTCCAAATTGGTTCATTCCTAGGGCTGAATGACCCCTGAGATGTCCATCATTAGCTCTCTCCAACAATAGATCTTGAAGCAGCAAAGAATTGAAGTTTCTGTTTTTCCTGCCTCATTGTTGCAGACTTGATGAGTGAGGAAAAAATGGTCCTTTTCATTTTCTCTTCCTCTTTTTCTTCCTTCTAAACCAACACCTTCTGTTTTTTCCTTTTGTACTCTCTTGGTATTATTAGTAATGTATCCATAATTCTTGTTCACCATTTTCATTCTACTCCACCACCCCAATTTTGGTCCTTCTGCCCTTGGCCTCTATCTTTATGTTTGATAGCAGCTTGCTAGACTTCTGCACCAAATGATGAAAGATGAAGTATTGCTGCATTTTAGCTTCTTCATGTCCAGTCTGGGGACTCAATTACTACCCCCAAAAGCTGTGAAAACATTAGTGTTCTTTTGTTTGAAGACCAGAAAAGATTTTTGCTTTGTTCTGTTTCTATGTCCTCTCTTCTGTGTTCTCTCCACTCCTTATTCAGATGAGCCGTGGATACTTGAAGCTTTTGAAACACTATTTAGCTGAAGAAAATTAGTCAGCTTACTGTCCAAGTCTTTGCATGCACTTGTCACAGTTTTGAAGTAGGTTTTGTTAAATATGCTGAACATATGTAGGAACCAAATGCACCTGGAGGAACCATCATTTCCAACATCAACTCAAATGCAGGTGAATTCAAACTAGCAGGATGCTGTCTTTCTTTTCTTCTTACTGTGCTGGTTTTTGGGGATTTTTTGGTGGTTTGTGTTTTTGGGGGGTTTTTGGGGTGTTTTTTTGTTTGTTTTTTTTTTTTTGAGGATGCAATGTTTGAGAAAGATTTGGCATGTGTAGAAGTTTGAGAAACCCATTCCTGAAATATTGGCTCCTTAAACATTGTGATGTCAGAAGGATTGTTACATATCGAGATCGTACATTACAAATGTACTCAGAGTTATAAACAAAAACTCTATGTCTGATGATTCATGATATGTGATTACTCAGGAGACTCAAGTAACAAGCATGTGTTCTCCATCAGGACTTGCATACAGCTATCTAATACTGATGGAAACTCTGTGTGTTGAGCAGATGGGACAGACCATGCTCACAGCTTGAAAAAGGTTTTGCAAGGCCTTCATCATAAAGTGGATTCCAGTTTTCTGGGTTTCACGTTGGAATGGTAACCTAACTTCATATAGAGTAAATGTAAACCAACTTGTGATGATGTGACTAACTGCAAATTACTTTTCATAGCTGCTACTTTTTCAGCTGGGATGCAGAAGTTGCCTTAAATTAAACTTGAAACTTCTCCAGTGACAGTAAAGTGCTTTCTAAAATACCTAACAAAATGCAGATGGGAGTGGAATAAAAGCTGTGTTTACACATAAAGGAGGCATTATATCAGGAAGGGTAGTCTCTATACATAGGTTAATATTTGTATAAATAACTGTTACTGAATATGAAGTACAAATTTAATCTATGCCAGCCATTGTATTTCACAGAGCTTTCACTTGACAGTTAGTGGCAGGCATGAAAATGTAGAACATCAAAATAGTATGACAAAACTTATTAAGTACATTTTCCAGCATAGTATTTTATTGCTGTTGTTTTGATGAATGGTCAATTACATTGCTTTCCTCTGCTTCATGTCCTTGTAAAATCTGTTCTGCTATACCACAGACCTAAGAAAAACCCTGTAATGTTATGATTTTTTTTTTTAACCTAGTCAAGAGGCTGGAGCTGGTGTTCTTTTCTCTTGGGCTGTCATAGATGTGCAATAGTAACAGATAATAGCTAAGCTTCATGAGCCATTGCTTATTTGTTTAAGTAGTTGTTGGCAAAGACTAAAGGATTCTAGAGGTGTACCATTTGTCCTGTGTTGGATTTGGAAGAAGACTCTAGGCAGCCAGTTTTGCATGAAGAATAAAATAATGGTATTGTATATGTTATTTCAGTTGCATGTTATGTTTCATCTACAGGCGATTTATAGGTGGATTTATATTATGCAAATAAAGGCTTTAATTTCCAAACCCTCTGATGTAATATTTTGGAAACCTGGCTATTTTGGTGCAGGATGCACATGAACACCAGCTATTTTGATGTTGGATATCTAAAGAATTTCTTTCTTATTGCCAGGTTTAATTTTGGTTGTATATAAATGTGCAGAAGAAGAAATTCCTGCAGAGCAGGATTTTGAAATCATCAATGTATGCAAATCCCAAGTGGCTTTTTTTCTCTCCAGTGTCTGGAATAGAACCCAACACAGGTTTTTTCAATATCCTGGTGTAACTGGTAGAGTCTTCTGCTTGATATTAAAGTTAGTACCATCGTGATTCCTAAATGAGGTGATTCCTTCTGTAAGTCATTGAAAGGCTGATAAACAGGCCCTCCCCCAGACAAGAGCAATGCATCCATTTGTGCTGTGTCAGCTGTACTTAAACAGGTGAGACTGAAAAACCAGGAAGTGGTAACTCCTCTCCATTTTGGTTGTGTAGGGTCCTTGTTCTCTAAGAGAAAATTTTGTCTGAAAAGTTTATATTAAAAAAGTGAAAATATTTAAAGAGTCAACACAGCATTGACTCAAAGGCATAGGCATTGGCAGAGTGACTGGTTATTTAAGTTTTGCAGTGAAGCAAGTAGCTTAAAACTCCAGACATTAATGCTTAGGACTATCTTTGTGAAGTATGCAGTGGAAAACTAAATCTGATGCCCTGTCTCTCCAATTTCTACAAAAAGGGCACTTCAACCAACCACAAGTTTTTTCTGGATATTCAATTGAACATTGTTTAGTATTTATTTCTGCTCTAGATGAACATTATAGGCAATGAAAAATTTAAAAAATTACAGGCTATGAAATTAAATTCAGTTTACATTAATTTGTGATTAAATGCTTAATTTGATTGCTGGAAAGGTGTATCTTAAGTCACTTAGCAAGAATTAATATTTTTCGTATTACTACATTATTACTTGATTATAAATCAATAGGAACATTATCTGCCACAACTTCAGAGAAACTAAGATGTAGACAAGCAAAGGCTTTACTTTGCATGTCCTTTCACATGCCTTTTGAGCCTCGTAGCTTTTCATCAGCTGAAACCTAGAGCAGAGGGGGTTGAGTTATATCCCATGGGGTACTCATTGAGCCAGGAATGGGGCTAGAAATAAGCACCAATAATCCAGATCTCTAGTCACCTCGAGCTGCTGTGACACACTCCCCCTGGTACTACTCGTGTCCCAGTACTGTGCAATGCTGTAAATAGGGGTGTTTCTACTATTTCTGCTATTCTAATATTCTACTATTCTAAATCTTCATTATATTATTTTTCTTGATTTTTTTTTCCCTTTTATCGTGTTTAATTGCTTCTTAGAAAAAGTAATAGAAAGTAAGTCCATGCAAGACATTTACCCACAGGAACAATTGGGAAATGTCTCCCTTTTTCAGAAATCATAACTACAAAAGAAATTATGGTGGTGGGAGAACAGAGCTAAGGTTGTGTATGAGCTCAGGGATCTTATGTGCCAATGTTGAATTTGACTGACAAAAAGGATGATGTTTGAGACAAGAACTGTCTTTTTGTCTGGCAATACAATAGGATCTTCTTCCTTGATGGATTCTCTGCACTACTCAGTATAATAATGTGATAATTGGTCCCAAAGAAGGAAGGAGTAAGATTGGATGGTGGTCTTTGGGGGCCCAGTTGTGTTATATCTAATCTAATTATGTTTGATACTGACTTTTTAATACATATGGTAGCTATTTCTTTGGCTTGGAACTAAGGCTTATATGCAAGCTTGATATTTGCTTGGTGTCTGTTCTAAAAGCACACAATTTTTTTTTTCTTAGGAGAAACCCCAGCTATATCTGTCTCATGTCATGCTGTATTCTAATTCAGAACTAAAACTGATTGGTTCCAGAAGATGTCTTGAAGCATAAATATGTTGTGGCTTGTGGAAATGTGGGAGGTGTGATGGAAAGAGCAAATGTCTATAGATTGTACTTCAAAAAACCACTGCAACTTGCTACAGAAAAGACATAGTAAGTTATTGCTGCCTTGGAGCAACAATCCTCAGCAGGCATTCACCATTTTGCATGAGACAGTATAAACATTTTAGTGGATTTATGAGCATAAAGGAGCATCTGGAGATGATGAGATTGTGCAAGACTAATTTTAGAGTCTGAATTAAACTAACTCCATAGCTACAAAAGTCATTGCCATGTTTTCTGCTCTTGTTTAAAAGATGTCCATGGACAACAGCAAGCCCAGATTTCCTAACCAAATGGAACAGAAAAGCCTAGTGCACTACTGCTGGTGGTGGTGTGGTGGGCACTGGCTTACTGAGAGGATTACAAAAATCCTTCATGAAAGATAGTTATGCAATCGAATTTCTGAGGCAAGTTTCTTCTCAGCTGTTAGCATCTGGGTTCCATTTTGCCATGAATAGGTGACTGTCTCTTGGATTTATTTATGTTTCTCACTTTTTAATAGAGAGTATAGCATGTATTCCTATTTGCTAGGAGGCAGCTGTTGCTTTTTTTCCTTTCCTTTTCTTTTTCCTCTTGTATTTCACCATTGTTTTCCAGCTTCAAATAAGCAAATTATAAATGAAACATTTTAATAAAATTAGTGCTGTGTGACGTACTAATGCAATAGGTAGGGAAATAAATTTGTTTGAAGTCAGTTTTGGAAATTTTACTTGCTCCCCTGAAGTATCTGAAACACTGAAATATATGTTCTATTTTGTGTTTAATTTCTTCTTTTTTCTCTTTCCCCAGTGACTTTTACTAGTGAAAGGCTTCCAGCCTAGCAGTGATGGTTATTGAAAGTTCAAATAATAGAAGGCTCAGTTTGTGAAGAAACACACAGCCTTTTAGGAGCTCAGAGACTCCAGTGCCATTGACTTAGTGTCATGTCATAGTTTTGGCAATCATCTCTTCCGGAAGCGGCTGATGCACAAGTGGTAGCTGGAAGTTACTGATCACCTCACAGCCTGCACAGTTCGCTACATGCACCATTTTCTGAGACTCCCAGACAATTTACTTAAGGCTTGGGGATGAAAAAGATAAAATCCTGACTCCTTTTAAATCAATTAGAATTTAATAATTAACTTGAAGTAAGGAATCATATAGTCATAAAGTACTGGAGCAAAACTATGTTTTTATACATAGAAGCAGTAAGTTTGAAAATAAGTCACTCTAATTGAGTAATTGAAATAAAAACACAAAAACAAACAAACAAACAAACAAAAAGGCTTTGGATGATATGTTCAATATTCTTTCTATCAGCTCCCCAGGAAAAGAAAGATAGTTCATGACCAGAGTAGCCTGTTTTCCTGTGAATCCATTTTGTGAGGTTAACAGAACTTTGATATTTAAAACAGTATGTGGGTCTGGTGGAAGTTTTCTCCATGAAGTAATGAAGTAGTTAGCTCTTTTTCTTCCACAGATTTTCCATATTTACTCTTCGGAATGCCAACTAAGTTTCACTCCTCTCTTCATTTGACCTATATTTTTATGGAATAGAGATCTCAGCAGTACTGAGTTTCTAGAAAGTACACCTGAAACCTCTGATCAAAAATTTGATCAATATTGGCCAACAGTTTGAAGAGGTGTAGTTGGCATAGATGCCCGTGGTGTAATTGCATACACACTCAGCTCCCAATCCTCAAAATCAAGGGAAGAAAATGGATGTGATATTTCTAACAGAATCCTTTTAAGAACAACCAGAGGTTTTATACAGCAGGAACTGCAAATATACTTAGCTGTACTAATGCTCCATTTATTAGATAATAAGAATTCTAAACAGCTTTCTAGAATGAAAGAGATTTGTATTTGTCAGCTCTACTATTTACTGGTCCCAGCGCTTCCCTGTGTTTCTTAATGTGTTGACTGAAGCTGAAAAAAATTTGTTTAAAAGTGAAAGAAATGTCAGATACCTTCCTCTTCTGCAGCCACCCTGGAGCAGTTCTGACAATAGGACCCATCCTTACAAACTGAAATGGGAATAAATTTTCAATGGACCCTTCAAGAAGGAGAAGGTTGTGCAATCTTTCTGCTAGTTATACTGTGCTTGAATGAAAAGCATTTGTGTTCCACCCTTAAGTGTATAGTCTTGTCTTCTTTTATGACAGTGTTTAAAGTGTCTACCCACCATAGTTTATCTCCATCCTGATCTTGTCCTGTCTTGGATGTGTTCCTCGTTGGCTTCACTGAGAACATCCTTCCCTTCCCATCATTTTCAAATCTTCTCTGTTGATTTGGCCATATTGCCTTCTCTTCTGCCTCAAGGAGCTGGCAAAGCTCCACTCCAGCCTGTATTTTGCTTTTTATCTTCTACTTCTGTTCTTTTCCAGCCATGCTAAATTCAGTGTTGCTAAAGTATTTCTAGTGATATTGCTGCAGTTTTACCTTTAGTGCAGGGCAAGGTGAGGTGTGAGTTCACAGGACAAACACCTTCCTTGCTGAGGAGTCACATTTTCTTTAGGGGGCCTGCAAATTCATCTTGTGATAAATATTTTTCTGGAGAGAGAGAGGAGAGGGACTGCAAAAACTGTTGTGTTTGCCTCACCTTTCTGCTATTTTAAGATTTCAGACTTCCCAGGTGTAGGTAACTGCATTTCTTGTAGCAATTTCACATTCTTTCATGGCGTTTAGGACATAATACAGGTTTGCTCTTCCATTTCAACTCTCATGTTAGATAGGAACATTGATATTTGTTGTGCTAGCCATTAGTCATTTCATTTGTAACCCATGTTCATTTTATGGTGGGTTATTTAAGATCTTTTCCAGGATCTTTTTTAAAACTGTTAATGGACTTAATGACCGGTGAGAGGTGAGGGTAGTTAGTGAGATTTGAACTTGTGTGATATGAATGACTTCCACTGGGTTTTGGTAGGAGGCTGTAGCACAGCTCCCGGAAATCTGTTGGTGCCAACAGCCTGTGACACAGAAACAGGCTCAGCTTTTACAGAACAGGTGTTTTTGGTGGCTTTTTTCAGCTATTTTTTTTTAATTTCTGTTTAGTAATTTTTATTCTCCATAATCTCTCTTGAGTATACGTATTGAATTGGAAATACCCAGCAGTGCTTACTGAAGGCATTCTCATGTCAGGAGCCAGACCTTCCACACACTTTCATATTAACTATAAGGGGTTGGGTTCATTATCTGTGCCTTTTGCTTTTAGGTGGGTGTATTCTTCTAATATTTTTTTTACTGATTGAAGAAGTTATCCTGACATGCAGTTTTTGAGACTAGCCAGCAACCTTCTGTGGCAAGGTGAGAGGAAACAAAGTTTTGGCTTAAATACTGTTTCTAAGTTTAGGTGTAAATGCTGAAAACCTGTAGGTGCAATGTTGAACTGTGCAACATGCTCAGAAGCCTCCATTGATTTTAAATGTATATGTGCTTTGTTTCTGTTGCTGCAACTTCTCTTTGACTTTTTTTGAATTAGAAAAGACGCGCCAACCTCCATGCCATACGCCTGTTACTACTAATGCCCATGGTTTTTTTCAGTCTCATATGCTTTCATATGTAAATTTGCTATCAAATTCCACCCTTGGTTTTAACCTGTAATAACTTCATTGCTTACAGTGCAATTTGCACTGGCGTAATTTAGATCAGAATCTGGATGCATATGTAAATGTGTGCTCTTATGCACACAATTAATGCCTGCTTTTTAACATATATATATGTATATGAACTTTCTTTTTACAGTTGAAAATGAGAGGGAGAATCTGTCGATTAATTATATACTGATCAATTTTAGAGCAACTAGCAGGAGGAAAATAAATCATTTGAAGTAGTAGGTGGATTTTTGGAGTCGTGTACACACACACACATCCCCTTTTGCAACGTATTCTGAGTCTTGCCTGTCCCAGCCAGGAACTTTTCTTCTTCCCCTAAGTTGCAATTCTGAATTTTTTGCGAGCCTCAAAACTCATTTTTGGTTGACTTTGGGGAAAATGGAGGCAGGGATATTGTTTAAAAAAAAAAACAAACCAACGAAAAGGGACACCCCCCCACACACTCACACTAAACAGCTACCCCATTCATGTTAGCCCCCACTTCTATACCACCAGCCCAGACATGGAATATATTTTAGCAGAAGTGCCCCAGCTCTATCATATGTGCTGTGCAGAGTCATCATGGCCATGGTGCATAGCTGAGAGCCGGAAAGCAAACAGCTGCTGTAGCCTGATTTGAGTTAAAATAGTGTCAGTGTTTAGTCTGGCGCAGTGCTTCAGGAGAGATTGGCAGCTGGGTCAAACAAAGTCATTCCATTGGCTCCCTTCCCAGTAAGCTTCTGCTAGTATTTAGGTACTAGTGCAGCCTAGGCCCCTTTTCTCAGGGATAGCCTAACATCTGACCGCACCCTCTTTGCTTTTTAAAAAATGCCTTTTCACTCTTTAAGATAAATCCTCTATTATACAATCTGCCACTAATTGTGTGTTAAGACTGTTTTTCTCTCGAAAGCTGACGCATCCTGCTCTCAACGTGGTCCAGAGAGCGGGCTGTTACAGTGCTGGATTAATAAAAGGGGCCTTTATGGTTTGTGAAAGAATATCTCTGTGCTTAGGCAGGAAACTTTTTGATCCACAGAAAAGCCAGACGACATCTAGGTAAGGCTGTGTATCAAATCTGCTTTATGGGAGAGTGGGGCAGTGAGCACTGTTAATTGCAATTGCTTCAAGTTTGCATGCCCATTTTCATAAGCTTTTTAGAAAGTTTAGGAAATAGCTACTCCTGCGTCTCGAGCCCTTTCTCTCCTCCCTCCTCCTCACTCCTCCTTTACTGCTTGCAAAATCTTGTAATGATCTGCTTAGCTTTCGCTGGAATACGTGCAGACGCCTCGTTTCTTTTTGGAGAGGGGTTTCTTGCAGAGGCGCAAAGCAAAAAAGTTCTGCTGTCGGACCCAAACGCTGTTAGAAGTGGAGTGGCTGGGGAGAATTTACAGGGAAATCTTTCCACTGTTACAGACTGCCTGTGCAATCATTTAAAAGTAGTTGAAAACTGCTTTGAACTAACAAGGGTTTAATTATGGAAAAGTTTAACGTGGCGATGGAAGGAATATTAAGTAAGTTGTCTTTGTCTCATACTTTTTAATTTTAGTTGTTGCTTTAGCCTGTTGGGTCACATTTTTTGTCAGCGCTGAAGGCTGCCATGAATTGGTAATGAGGGCCCCTTTTGCACATGATTTTGGCACTTGGCCAAAATCAACTTCCCAAGGCAAGCTTTCTCTAAAAGAACCTGAAGCATTTTTTTGTGATTAGGAATCATGTCTGAAAGCTGCCACAACCAGTTGTGTAGGCATGTCAAAATGACTTTATACAGTATATCTGAAGCATTCGGGGGGGAGGGTCTGTTTTTTCCTCGTGTACCAAATTGTTGCTATTATTATTCTAAATTTCCGCAGCTTACGCACCTCCAAAAACCAGGCTACAGAGAGCTAAGGCATAATGAGGATCGTTGGTATCTTTGTATTTTTCAACATGCCAAAGCAGCACTAATTGTCACGTTTAAGCAGGATACAGTATTAGGGGTTGCTTAAAACACTTGTGGATGTAAAGCAGATGAATTTTAAAACTTTTAATCTCAGTAAATTATGCTCAGTGAACAGTAAGTAATGATATTTTCGAGAAGTTTCTTTGTTTGAACTGTATGAGTGGAGATTTTTGATATATCTATTTAAAAAAAAATACATGCCTGGGTCCACTGGGGGGGAAATTTGCAAGGAAAATCTTGGATATGCCTTTGGATTTATCCCATTTCCTTGAAATCTGGGTATGGGTCTGATCTGTGAGACAGGGAACAGGAGCTGGGTAGTCCTTTGTTGTTAAAAAGGGGGAAAGGGAGTTAGTCTAAACATTAGTAAGGAGCTGCAAAAGTTCACGTTTCAAATGTGCTCGGAGTTCTGAAATTTGTGGAGATCATCAGTGCAATAAATGGGTTATTATTCCTTGCGGATATTACATAAACAAGTTTGGCACTTTAAGTGAATACATTATTATTGTACACTTGAACGTTCTGTGGATTTACTCTGTGAATTGGAAATTAAGGACCTCCTATTACATGCTGTGTATGCTCTACTCCCAGTGTCGTTTCCACGTGTGTTCAATGTAAAGACAAAACGCATTAGGCAGCACTTTTGTCAGGTATTTTTATTTTACATTTCTGCACTTGTGGCTGCAGCTGAGGAGCTGCTGGTTCCTTACTCTGTGTGTTGTTTATTTATAAGTAACCCCGTCTTTCGGCTGGAATATCGATACGGAACAGCCTTTTCGCACCTTCCCTGCCCCCTGCCCCCAGCCTTGATCCTTTTTGCTGCTGTTAAAATGGGCTTTGCAGGTATTGTCTTTCTTCTGTTAAACTGTATTTTCTGTAAGGTGTTGGGTGTGGGGGTGTGTGTTTCCTTTATTACATAATGCAAGACGCAGCTACATCGGGGGAAAGCTCGAGCTTTGCAGACTCCATGGAATTGTACTTTCATGTAACTTGGCTGGGAGAGTTTGTTCATTGTTATGTTGCAGCAGACTGAGTTAGAGTACTCAAAAGTCTCCTACAAGTTTAACTATAACACCTTGTATTTGCAATGAAAATAAGCAGTCAAGATGAACATGCTGCAAAAGAATAGGTGGGAAACTATAGTAAAATAAAACTCACATAACTTAATTGCATTTTTCTGGGGCTTTTGAACAGTTTTACAACAGGGGGAAAAATACGTCACAGTTGAATCCTATTTTAATGTAAAGCATTGCCAGAAAATGATCATACTTGGTGCAAATGTAAATGTGATAGTAGAGCTTTTGCAAATCATTATGGAATTTATTTGCTGGTGCGTGGAAGTAATTTCTCCTGGGTTACTGAGTTAGGTACTGTTAATTTAAAATATACACATGCCCACCTTGTTACTGCAAAAGTAATTTTAAAATGTTTTAGTGTGATATTCCTAGTTTTGCCTAGAAAGTTTTACTGGGAAATAATGTACACGTGCTAGTGTACTACTTCTAGTGGTTTTCTTTTCTTTTTAGGTTGGTGAATGGTTGTGTTATAAGTCATGGCAAGTTATTCTCCAAAAACTTTGTGAACAATTTTTAAATCCAGATTATTTTTCTTTTTTTGATAACATGACTGAAATGTAAAATCTAATATATGAAGTAACAAAGTTTTTCTTAAAAACTTAAAACCTTGTAAATTTGGCTTTTGATTGCAGACACCAAATTAACATTTTCCTTCATGAAAAAATCTATTGTCCATATGAACATACAAAAAAGTCATGTCTTCATCAGATAAATCAGCATTCTGTATTTATAAGTTTAAAGTTTGAAATGCATAGACACGGCATTATATTTTTAAGTCCAAACCTAGTAGATTAATGTTGCTTTATAAATAGGTTGATAAATAACTGGTTAGTTACTTTTCCTGACATTAAAACAGGTGAAGAATAAAAAGTATTCTCCATTGTGCCATCTTTATTTTTAACAGCCCTCAGGAATAATGTGTCATTAATCTTCCTACTTGCAGGGCTTTATGTTTTCTATTTGTTTGGAAACACATCATGAAAGAGTGTAATTATAAAGCTTAACTTTGCTGTAATTTTTTATCTTAGATTTTGTTCTATAGAAAGGCTGAACTCTCAGTTACCCACATCAGTGTAGTAAATCAATATATTTTCCATTCAGAAAACAAATTCTTGCTTTTTAGTTGGTATTTTTATTGATCATTAGACATTAATATTTCATATCTTAGTAGTGCATTGTAAGTGGTTTATATTGTTATGCTTCTGAATAAAAGTTACAAATATATTTAGAAAATACTTTCACTTATGTGAAAGAAAAGTACTCTAAACATCGTGGAACACTTTCAGTTTATCAAGAAAACATTGGTCTTGTAAAAATAGCTTTATTTCTCAGTAAATTCTGCTGCATTTAAAAACTTTAGAAGTGAACCAGGGCTGTTTTGTTTTGTCTTATGGGTTTGTTGTTTTTTTTTGGGTTTTTTGGGGTTGTTTTTTTGTTTTTTTGGTTTTTTTTAGAAAGGATTTAATTCATATAAACTAAGCACTTTGTTCTATATGTCCTAAATTCCAGCAATGAGATAAATAAATTGCTGGATTGGATGGAACATAATTATTGAATTTTGGCAGAACTTCAGTGAACTCTGCCATGAAAGATTAATGTGCACAGTGCGCTCTTAGATTCTAAAGTAACAGAGTAAGATAAGGGGAGTGCATAACAGGCTCCAACCTTTGTGGTTTAGAGAAAATAGAAAACCATGGGCAAATGTTAACTTTTGGTATAAACTGCTAATGATAATGTTTTGTCATCTGGGCGATAAAAGCTACAGGAGTAGACAAGAAAATCCAGTTTAACACAAATTCTCTCCCCTTCTTTCCTGCTCTGCTTCCCATTTTTCAGTATTAGAATCACCACAGTTGCTCTGTGTTCGTAGGAAAAGGAGAACAGAGCAGGCAGGGTACTTGCAGTATCCAGTAATGTAACGTCCTGATGGAATCCCTCCACGTCCGCACGTGTCGTACGTGGGTTTTTACTACAGTCACAATTCTGGTTTGTGATTATGGTGCATTGATTTCAGCACACAACTAAAATTGTGCTGGCTGGATGAAGGCTGCATGGAGTCATAGTAGTGGTTGTTATTATTCCCTCTCTGTTCTTTCTCTACCAAACCTTGATTGTTTAAAACATTTGCTTCAATCGACGATTTGTGGTTATAATCACAAAATCTTATTCCTCTTGGCTTTTAAATAATTACTGCACCCAAATAATGTTTTTAATTGAGAACAAAGATGTATATTGTCCTGCCAGTCAGGCTCCCTTGGCAAGACCAATAGGACTGCAAAACCTTTTTAGTATTTTCCGTGTTTGCTATAGGGGAGAACAGGAATGACATCCACCCTGCTCTGGGGAAAGTGCTGCTGCTTTGCCGACTGCTCCCTGCTCCTGGGAGCAATCCCTCTGCCTGCTCAGCCTCCCCAGCACCCTGAACCTGAGCCTTCATGTTTTCTGTTCCTCAGATAAGTGCAGCAGCAAGTACTAGCCCCTGGCCCTGGAGCTGGTTTCCAGGAGGGCTCAGGGATTGGCAGCACAATGGGCAGGCTCCAGCATGGCTGCAAACACAGGGGCTGCCTGCCTGACTGGCTAGGCATGGGGATATGGATCAGTGCATTCAAAATGCCTGGAATCAGAGGGAGTGAGGCAGGCAGGACGCAGGGTAGGATTTTTCCTCTTTGCTCCTTGTTTCCAGACTGTTAACCTGTTGCTAAAGCTGGTTGTGCTCAGCTCAGTGTTTTAAAATGGCAGGTATCCAGAATCTTGGATATATTTCATGACTTCAAAGACATTTCTTCTCTCCTTCCCGGTCACATCCTTAAGCTCATGATGACAGTGTTATGGGTGGGATAGTTAAAGAGGTATAAGGTCAAGGGACTGATTCAGTAACCACTGCAGTCGGCAGAGAGAATCCCCCTGACTGCGTGTCTTTGGATCCCACACCCTGTGACCTGGCTGCTCTTCCCCCTTAGTTCCTGGTGGCACTGGCATGACTAACATTGTCATCCTACTCAAGTAGCTTCCGTGTCTTCATTGGCAACTCCTCAAAGAGGAAGGTTTACTGAGTAAAAGATTTGAATGTGTCCTCCTTGTGTTGTAAAGAAGCAGAGTCTGAGTGCTTATTCTGGCTGTTTACAGTTCTTTTCCTTGCCTTTCTCCCCTTCTGGAAATGACTCTTGTTCCTGACCTTGATTTATCAATTCATATCACCATTTCAAGTGGAGTTCAGTGTGTGCAGCTACCTGTCTTGTAGTGTATCCCCATTAAAATGCTCCATTTGTATGTTCATGTATGCCCATGATGAAATGAATTTATATTCTAGGCCTATTGTTTTGATAATCTGGCACAATGTTCTTTCAGTAAGGTTGATTCCAAGATACCTTCATCTTCAAACAAAAAAGGGATACTTTTATCTTTTTTATAGAACCATAGAATGCTTCAGTCTTTGTTTGCCCTATAAATGTGTTTAGTTGGAAAACCTTTAACAAGTTATATTCAGAGTGTGTCTGTATTTCAAAGTAGACAACGATCCTTTTTTCTTTTAAGTAATTCACAGAAATGAGCACTGTTTTTACCAATGTAAAAATGATAACTAAAGAACAATAGTAGGAATATCGTGCCTTCTTTGCATGGCTAGTAAACATATTTGCCGTGTGAAATCAAGTTATGCTTTCACAGCAGTGGGGTTATGGACTGTTAAAATAATCAGTCTTAGAATGTTATAGATATTTTTGCAAAAGTTGTATCTACGACCCAGTGAACACCTCCTGTATAACTTTAGTGCCTGGGAGTTGGCTGAATGCTGAAATGCCTGCCAGGTGTCACGTGTGAGGCTCTGAGGTGACCAGACAAAAAGGTAGATGAAAGTAGAGCCTGCTGTTCCCTCCCTGCTGGCCCGGGGAGCCCTGCCAGCCCCAGGAGCAGCAGCTCCCAGGGGTGCTGGGCTGGGGGCACCGGGCCCCTGCCCCGGAGCAGCTGCGCGGAGCAGGGCGGGAGCGAGAGCAGAGCCAGGGCAGGAGCCAAGCCGGGGCTCTTGTGACTGCACAGAGCATTTGTCCTGCCGGGTAGAGAGGGAGCACAAGACTGGTTTGGGATCTGAGCTCTGCTCTGAGCCTCTCTCAGGGCGGGGCCAGTGTCTCTCAGCTGCCATCCCAGAGCCCTTGGCAGAGTGTGAAGTTACGTGGGCAGAGCACCGGGAGAAGGCTCAGTCCTGTGAGGGATCCGCTGGGGCTTCATGAGTTACAGCAAAATTTAAAACCTGAATTATATGCGCAAAATATGAGACAGGTGAATGTGAGTTCTTAGATCTATAATTATGCGGAAACCTTTCTTTCAATGGTAATGGATTATTAAGCAGTATAAATTATACTGAAGAGATGTTTGGGTGCTTTTTAAGTTTACCTGCAAATTGCACAGGTCAGCAGAGCAAATTATCCTAAAACATAACCTGTAAAATGAAGTACCTTGTGTTTTACAAATTTGCACATCCTGGTGTCCATTTCTGAGGCGTCTGTCCCTGGGCACGCCACATCTCCCAAAGGCTGAGCATTACGAAAGTTTGACCTTTCCCTTCCACTGTGACGTACCAAATCTTTCATGTCAACATTACAGTCTTCCAAAATATAGAAAGAGTGCTGTGAAGAAGAAGATTTTTGCGGACAACTGAAACTTTTTTTTTAATTGTGAGAGATAAGGAATAGTGATGTAAAAAAAGCATTTACTTGGGTGGGGCAAGAGGGAGTAGGGGAGGAAGGTTTGAGTTTAGAAAACCCAACCAATTGGTATAACTCACAATGTTTGCAACCTATGAAAATACTGATGACAGAGTTGAAATTCCATTATGCTGGCAGATCACAGCTGAAATTGCTTTTTGTGGTCTCAGAGCATGGCTGAAGCAGCAGAATATTTGACTAAAATACTGCTGTATTAATAGTATGAAATAAAGAAGTACCAGAAAGGAATTCCAAATACCTACAAGGTATCTCATTTGGGGATGTGCATTAGTTTGGTGAATTCCAATTCCCAGACTGGCAATAATGATTGTTACTGTATACCCCTTATGACTTTCAGAGCAAGAGAAGCCAACTTGAGGAGCATGCATATTGTGATAACCTCAGTGGTAAGTACCCTAACTGCAATCAAGTTTATTACATTTTTGTAGAGGGAAGGCCTTTTCAAGACCACACTTGATGCAGCTTAGTCACACAACAGCTTCAAATGGCATTCTGGAATAATAGGGCAGTAATGTGATACAGTCTATAATGAAAATCAGTGTAAAGCACAGGTGGTTGCAAGCATTTGTGTGGTCAGATATAAAACCTTCACCATGGGTACAAGCTACTGCTTTCCCTCTTGAGGAAAGCATAATTAAAAGTGGTTTCCAGATGTGCTGGCACACATCTGCTGTTTTTAAAAGGGAATTTTGCAAATACAAATGGAACTGTATTGCATTCATCGTTATAAAGCTGTTGATGGTTTTTCAGGTAATAAAAAGATTGGAGGCATCAACACTCCCACTGTAAAATCAAGGTGTTTTTAGACAACAGCATTTTGTGTTCACATTGTGTTAGGATTTTCTGTGAGTAGTTTGTAGCTGAGCTGAGGCAAATATGCAAAATTTTTCTGGACAAAAATTAACACTTGTTTCATGAAAACATGAGAGTTGATTCCTTGCTGATGATTTCATTTTTTATCAGGTAGATGTAGCAAATTTGTATGGTTTCACGTGGTTTCTTTGTTTTCAGTGTGGTGAATAAATGATTTTGCAAAACAGCAGGATTCAATTTCTTTAACCGAATTTTCAAGATGTGGTAACAATCAGGAAACAAGAAAAATATGATATGTTGAAAATAGACCTTTAATTTCACTTCACACAGAAAGCAGATAAAACTCTACTTCCATGAGACATCCTTTGTTGAACTATCTGGAAGAAAATAAATCAGAAATAAATTAGAAAAGGTGATAGGCCTTAAAATATTGCTGAGAGAAGATTACAGATCTTTTGTTTTAGCTAAACAAACAGATTGTTTGTTTATGATCCCATTATTTTTGGTAAAGTTAGTATTTGCTCTGGAAAGGTTGTTATTAAAATAAAATCCCTGTTTCAGAAGTAAGTTTTTGCAGTTCCAGAAGTTCTGGTTACTGCTGCTGCTTGGAAAGAGCACAAGGGAATAATGTTGTGCCTGCCACCTTTCTACTGACTCTTCTTCTAACATTACAGAGGTAGTCATAACTATGATTTTGAGTTGATTTTGAAAAAAATGAAGGATGTCTTAGACTATTGGCCAGGCTGCTAAATTATGAGAGAAGGTTTTTTAGGATGTCCTGTGTAATATTGCCACACCACTGCACATATTTTCTTTACTTACTCCCACATATGTGATTTGTAGGCTCCCTTTTCAAGTGAGAGTCTAATCTTTAGCAATTATCTTAGGGAAATACTGACACTGAGTAAATCAAATAGATTTCTGGGTATTTCCTCCTAGCTGGACTCTTTCCTAGAGCAGTTGCTTTTTTCATTAAAATCTTTCTTTCTTGACTAAGCATAATCTAAAATCTCTTTTTAGGTGTGTAAATGTCCAAATAATTTACAGAAGATTTAGTCATAAAAATGGCTACTGAGATCAAATAATTTTTAATATAAAACTTAACATACTGTCTGTACTTTAGTTTTTGGATTAGCTTTTCTGTCTGATATCTTTTGAGTTCTTACAAAGGCATTGATGGATTCAGTGAGGGGTGCAAAAAGCAACCTCGGTAGCAAATTGTCCTGTGTGTTTGATTTTTCTGGAATAACATAATAACTTGGTGCTGCTAAACAAGAATGCTCTGGCTTTAATAATTTCGTGCCTCTGAGACAAAGGGGCCAGATCATCTCATTGCATCTGGTCTGTGAATGGAGGCTTCTTGGGGATGCAATGAAATGGATGGCAATCAATAAAAGGATATTAATAACGTCATAGTGAAAATGCTGATTTCATCAATACTGCTAGCACATCTGACCTTTTTCTTTTAATGTGTATACATTGTGATGGCTCTGGTATAATATAAATGTTCTATTGTGGCATAAAGACTTCAAATTCAGTTTTACAAGGATATATTTACTAACACATACACATATGTTTAATATTAAATCACATTTAAATCACTGTATGCCCAGGAGGTAGGATTTTAGCATTGATGTTTGGGTATTTTTCTGGTGAAATGCCATCTGACATGAAACTTAGAAAGGTCTAAAAGAATACAGACATTCAGATGTGAAAATGTGCAAAATGAACACTACCTGGCACTTAAATTGCACTCTGCTGCAATTAAGACTTGTTAATAGTCACTCCTCTGAACCGACTGCTCACATCAGAGACCAGCCCTGGCCAGACCCTCACAGTTTTGTACATAACCATTTTGAACAAAGGGTCAGTTTCCATAGCAGGTCAGGTGGGTTAGACAAAAGAAGTAGCTCACTCTAAAAAAGAAATTATTTAAATGTTGGAGAGGTTGCATCCTTGGCAACTGCCGAATTTTAAGTGGGTTTTTTTTGATTATTACTACTATTTGAAAAGCAAAATGCTGCATAGAGTGGAGGAGATGTGGAAAAGTATTTTGGGGCTGTGCATCAAGGGGCATGGAAAAGGGGCTTAATTGGATGGCAAAGATCCTGCCCTGACCCACAGATGCAGGAGACAACCCACCAAAGATGTATCACCCCTCAAGGGCAGCAAACCTGTCCAATGTAGCTCAAACAGATGAGGCACTGCTCCTCTGGGGTATGAACCTCTTCCAGACACACAGTACAATTCTGTAAGAGGCCAGGGAGTTGATGGCTGTGAGTGGAGAACCTGTTACATACAAATGATACCATTGCTGCTCTGTGTTGCCAATTTGGCAAGGATTTCCTCTTCTGAACATCTATATCCTGTTTTTTGGGTAGTGTTCCAGATTCAACAAGAGCAGCGCTCCCTATTTCACCCAGAAAAAGAGTTGAGAATCCCTGCTTGATGCTACATTTTATCTGTATTTAGAACTTTTTTTTTTTTTTTTTTTTTTTTTTTTTTTTTTTTTTTTTTTTTTTTTTTTTTTTGTCTTGGGCTTTGAACCATTGATGTTAATATTTTCTTGTAAATCAGTAGCACCACCAGCACTTTTTAGGCCTCCCAGACACCCATTCTTCACCTCAAATTAAAGATTTCTGGCTGTGTCTTCACAATCAGTTTCTGTAAGAATATGGTCTATAATGTTAGAAGTCTTGGCTAAGGTCTTGGGAAGACAAAGCCACAGGAAAGAGAAAAGAATACTCTTTAATATTACAACCTGTTTTTAAGAAGTATGTCCCTAGGATGAAAAAAATCAAGGAGGGCAAAGATACATTCAAAATTTTGCTAAAAAAAATCTTCAGGTAATTTGATGAAATGACTTTACAGAACTTGAAGACAGATCAAAAGAACTTGAAGACAGATCATGTGTGTCAAAATTTTTTTTCAAGTTTCATAGTTTTCTGATCTCTGAAATAGAAAAAAAACATAAACTATCATTCACCTTATAAAGGTCAAGGGGAAGGTGAATCAGATCAAGTCATATATTTGCTGTCAGAATATACTGAAATATTTTATTTTGTCTTGTTTTTTTACATCTATATTAGTCTTTGTGAGAAAGAAAACCAAAAAGATAATGTTGAACTTAAAACCAGAAGGTTTTGATCTTGAAAATATTTAAATAGAATAATTCAGCAATTTCAAAACCCTCTCTGCTTTTTTATATGACAAGTAAATTGGCACGTTTCCTTGTAAATAACTTTATTTTTGAAGAAACAACCTTTTTTGAGGCAAAATTGTCTAAAATATTTCCTGCTTACTCTATCATGTGACAAACATATATTTTGCACTTCTTCAATTGTTGTGCTTGTGATTTTGTACAATGTGAAACATTAACTAATTATCAGTTTAAGCTGTGATTTTTCACATTCATTCTTCGAGAATGAGGTACATGATAGTAGAAATATATGGAAAATCTAGTTTCAGAGGCTTTGGCTGTAGATAAGCTTCATAATGCTCATGAAAATAAGACCACTGAAACCATCAGAAGTGGGGTGCTTAGTGATTTACTCGAGGTCAGTATGTGTTACACCAATATAAATATATTTTATGAGACAGTGCCTGGGAAACCTGTGCAGTGCATGTCTGTAGCCAGAGCTGCTGAAGAGCAGCAAGACAGAGTCCTTGAGGTACCAAAGGTGGTTTCCAGGGAGGCCCCATATCCTACTGTCCAGCTGAGTGGCTCTAATCTTGTGACTTGCCTTCTCCCAACATCAGCCCTCCATTAAACTGGGCTGAAATCCCTTGGTATTTTGCTGCTTCCTAATATCATCCTGTTGAAAAGTTTCAGGGTTGTTTAAGGAAGGCTTAAAGACACAGCTCTTAGCAGGGTTGTCATTCAAAGTGATTATACCCTGCTTTTTACAGGTCTTGTGAAGGAATATCTGCTTTCAGCCAGAAATGTGAGCACTGTGCCTTCTATTCTTGTGCAGGGTCATGAGCTGTGGCAGTAGCACTGGAGACAAATATATCCCCTCCTCTCCTGTCTTGCACAACTATCTCTATTGTTTGCTAATCGAGGGCTTCAGAGCTGAGGTTGTTTCTGATCAGTGCTGATTCAACTACTAGATGTACAGAAAAGGAGATATGTTCTGAATATTATTTTCACTTTTCTGTGAGGCAACTAGGAGAGGCTTTAATTTTGAGCTATCCATTCTCTTCTAGAACTGCCTTCCAAGTCCAGACGATTAAAGGGATATTGTATACCTCTGAGAAAAGAGCTTTGGCTGTTCAAGGGCAGCACATGGGTTTCTCTCTCTGTCAGTAGCTCAGTAAAAATGCATGTCTGTGCAGTGTGTGTAGTTGCTGTTGACAGACACTCCCTGTTGGCTGGGACCGTGTTGGTACTCTGGAGTGTGATATCCCATTTTGGGCACTGGACAACAAGAAGGGGACAGAGTACAGTGACAATAATCAGAGATCCTGAAGGTCTGATTTACAAGGAATGTTTGAATCAAGTGGAGTGATTGGCAAAATGTTTTAGGAAGGACAAGAATAACTGGTGGTGCCTTGTGGACACATGGAAATTCCCTTGTGTTTTCTTTGGCCTATCTTCCCATTTCCTCCACCATTTCCCACATTCCCTATTACTTCACCCTGCCCACCCCAACACACGCAGCTTTCTAACTTTTCAGGGGGAATTTATGCACAGTGCTTCTAGTGGTTAAACTCATAGAGAGTTGATCAGGAAAATTTAACTTTCATTACAATTAACGTCTCATGTTCGACAAACTGATTTGTACAGCAAGAGCTGCTTCAGGATATGACATTGTTAAAAGAAGTCTTTTCATCCTTCGTTATTGCTCCTATTTCCAGCTGTATTTCCTGGTGTAGTGCCTAAATACTTCTTTCTGAAATAACAAGGAACAACATTCCTGGAGCTCTTGATCCAGGAGCAAATTCTCTCTGCTTTATTTTTTCTACATCCATTGCTCCCATGGGCTTCTGAAAATTCAGTGTGAAAGTCTTGCTTCAGAAAAGCTTAAATAATGGGAAGTTCTTATCTAGCAAATTCTGGATAGATGACAAATAAGAAAAAAATAATAAATAAAAAAATTCAACCCCAAAAAACCCCAAACCACCCAAACCCGCAAAACCCAACCAGTTATAAATATTTCAGCTTCAGCCTGGCAGCTTCCTAAGCGGCTAAGAAAGTGGCCATGGGAAGATCCTGTGCTTATAGAATAGTTGAAGATAAATTGGGATTTGAACATTGTGGTAATTTTGTTTGGATTTTATTTTAGCCTTTTCTTACCTCTAAGTGAAACAGACATGTACAAGGCTAAGAATGTGTGTCTAATGCTAAACAAATCCCTTTGTACATAAATCATGAGTACATGGAGTCTGTATTTTGCCAATGGATTCAGTAACATACTATAATTAAGCTTTGAGAACACACAAATGACAGAGCCTTGATAAAAATGGTGACCTGCAAAGTCTTACTGTGTAAGCTAGAGCTGCACTAGGATACTTTTTCTTCCTTTAAAATATGATGGATATTGGACACCAAGAAATGCATCAAATGCCATCAAAGTTATATAAATAATTCCTTGCCAAGTGTTCACAGTAATGTTCAGATTTTCTCTTTTGATGTGAATAGAGGGAGTTACCAGAGCAGAATTATGTCCCATAATATGATAATAAACACCTGTTCCTCTGAACAACCAGGTGTCTTCCTCACTAAGTGCTGACTGTTTGCCTCAGTGCTCTATAAAGCAAATTTACAGACTCTGTCTGCCAGGAAGTTCTCAAACATAAGACAGAGACAAAATACATCATGGCATCCAAACCAAGTCTGTTAGAGCAAATAGAAAACATCAACAAAAAAATGAGTGGGGGAGCAGAGGGTGTGTTGGAGATGTTTACTTTCTTGAAGAAAATGAAGAAAAATCCAATTTGTGGTGTTTTGAATACAACTGAGGGGAAAAAAAATAGGAAAAAGAAAACCCAACTCTATGAAACACAGGAAAGAAGGTGCTAAAGTAAAGATATAACTCATGAAAGAGTGAAGACCATGTGGTCTTAAAACGTGGCAAGAATGTGGTGAAGATAAGGATCCTAGAAATAAAATTTAGGTAGAAGTAGGTTTCATGTTACCTACAGATCACAAGGAGAAGAGGTTGCGGAGTAAAAGGTGTGCACTAAAATCTCTGTGTACACTAAAAACTGGAGTTTTCAAAGGAAAATAGAACTCTTTGCAGTTAAAGACATGTCTAGATAACATTAAAACATTGCCAACTGCTCGCCAGATCCTGGTTCATAGTTGGATGTAAATTTAGTAAAATTTATCTTGTTGAAGCTGTGCAGTAGTACCACAGAATGTCCAGAGGAATCCTGGAAAAGATGTTTTCCTGTCAGTACCTCCTTATTTTTAAGCACTGTAGTGCACTTGAGTAGTGTGGACTTTGAAAATTCTTTTTTCTTTTAATCCTCTCAGGTGGAAAATTTTCTGTTTCTTTGGGTTTGAGTTTCAAAAAACAACAACAAAAAAAGGGAATAGAACAAACTATTTTCCTTCATAAACTGTTTGATTCCTTATCAAGTATAGCCCTCCCAAGTTTTTCCAGCTTTTCACTGCTGAATTCAGCACAGGTGGTTTTTTCAGTTGTTTTTTGTTGTCAGACAACAGACAATACATTTGATGTTGCCTGCACCCTGATTTTTTTCTGGTGTGTGGTTGGTTTGCCAAGGTGCTGAAAACTTCTATTTGAACACCTTAAATATGGCAAATGAGGTACTATGATATAAACAAAATTATGATACAACCAGTGCAGGAATGAGGCAGTATCTGGTCTTGCTGCTCTTCCTCTGTACTGAGTTTGTGTTTAACTCAAAGCATAATTTGTCTTCCGAGCACAAAACTGTTGGGTTTTTTTCTTTTCTTGTGGCAAACTTTTATTTTTATATTGCTTTTAAAAATCAAGGAAATGTTGAGAAGACTTGTTATTGCCAAAAAATCTCAGAGGATCAGCGTCCAGAATTTAGAAATCTGAGCTTAGAGTGGGATTTGGAGGACACAAGAGTGTCTACAATAGATGTCAGGTTTGTGATGAGATTGTAGAAATCGAGTAGCAGAGAAGGAAACAAATGGGGGTCTGTTGTGACCAAAGTTATGAAAGAGAGAGGAGGTAGGGACACCACAAGGAGGTGGATAATCCTGGGTAACATTTCAAAGTTTTCAGAGCACACCCAAATCAAACCTCTGTCGTCCTTGACATTTTGCCTGTTACAAACAGTGCAGCATTCCACCTGAGAAATGTATGATGAAAAATGTGTTTTAAACTGGAATACTTCGTTAGAGTGTGTTCCTGAGTAATGAGCCAGTAAGGGGTGAGGAATTACACAGCCTAGGAAGTGACTAGGGTGGCATGGGAGACTGATGACGTACATCTGTCAGACCAGAAAAACTGGTGGATGAAGTTGGAAGTGAAATTGCTGTTTTACTCCATCTCTGAGGTGGAATTTCTATGAAACAATGAATGCAAGATTTTTGGTACTAAGAACCTGAACTATGCTTCCCCTGCCTGCCAAATCTCAAGTTAAATGTCAATATTGCTTTCATAGATACAATTTTTAGAATGTCCTGGACTGAATTTTGTCATCTTACAGAAAGTCTTCCAGCCAGACCAAAGTCGTTTTCCCCCTTATACGCAATATGGGTAATAAGCCACAACTGAAAACAGGAAAACAACTTTCAACGGGAAACATAGGAAGTACTTGAAAAAATATTTACAAAACAGAAGAGGAGGCATCAGGCCCATTATCCTAGAATTAAAGTTCTAGTTCAGCAGTTTTCTATTTATTTTCTAGTCATGAACATTGGTTTCTGGTTTTCTTCTTGCTAGCTAGACGTACCCCAAACCTCAGTTAAAATAAGAGAACAGACTCTGATTTTTTTTGTTCTGTGGACTGTATAACAACTGTTCTCTTCTCAGCAGTTTAATGTGATATCACATTCGTTAGAAAAATTACCTATATAAGATTGTGTTCCAGATAGCCTGGTGGAAAATACACCAGAATAAAGTTGAAAGGATTTATTTCCAATGTGCTACTTGAGAAGAAGTTGAGAGGAAGGAATACTGGTCTTGTTGTACAGACAATTTTCATTTATTTGGATCTGCTGATGATCAAACACTTCAGGCTTTACCTCTGAGAAGAGAAAAGTATCAAAGTGATTTTCACCACCTTATTAGCAGCAGGCAAGCAAAAGACCTTGGTCTTAAATTAAGAATTCAGTTTTGAAATAAAAGATTTCTGTAGGTAATTCCCATGGGTTTAAAATTTTTTTCTTCTATGTTTCTCTATAAATTACTGGTTTAGCTACTGCTCTTACTTTTTTTTTTTTTCTTTAGAGCTCTACTTCCAAGAGAACGGTGCACTTAAAATTCAGCATTAAATGAATAAAGGCCTTCCATACTGAAAATCTTTAGTGGCATCACACTTGGTTTTTTTCTGTTGGCCACATCTTCATTCTGAAATCCAGTTGGGAAGTGGTTTTTCTGGATTTTGAAACTGTCCAATGCTTTGTGTTACATCACTTTGGGGCATCTCATTTTTGTCCTCCTTCCATTTGGTCTGTTCTGCTCAATCCCTTCCTATTGCTAATTCCCAGTGGTATTCCTGCCTCTTTTTCCATGTTGGAAACCTTTGCATCACACATGCACAAGACACTTCTCTTTTTGTTTGCTGATCTTTGATTGTTGTTTTTGCACAGGTTTTGCTAATAGTGGTTATGAGGCATAGTTTTGGGTTGTTTTTTTTTTTTTTAAATAACAAAGTGGCATAAGGATTTTCTGTTCAATTAAATTATTTGAAGTTTATGTTTATGCAGGTAATTAAATGAGATCCTTGTGTGTTTTACTTACAGTGCTTTAGTTCAGCTGAGTCTGTCTCTGCTCATGCCACACAGTATTTTCTAACATTTTGAATTAATTTCTTACTCTTATAGTTCAGTTGTAGCTTTTGAAAAATTTCCTGTGATTTCTAGGACGAAAATTTTACTTACTGTACCCTCAGTGGAGGCAAAAAAGTAGAAATTAATAATCATACATTTAAATCTTTTATTTTGTTATATTGTTCTCAGGTACCAACTTTTGGAGAGTTTGGGAAATATTTCCATAATCTAATGTTAAAAGACACTTTAGAAAATGAGGCAATTGGAATTTACCTTTGGAAAAGCCTCTCTCTGTCCATTGATGAACATGGAAATGTGCCTTCTTAAATAAGTAAATCAGATACCAGAAGCCAAGCTCTAGGAAAATCATTGCCCTTTGTTTTAAGCTCTTGGAATGTGTTCTATTAAGCTTGAGGAAAATTAGAGGAAGATTCTCATGACTGGCCTGAAGTAAATTTCAAAATTTCCATCTCACTCTCTTCTCCAGTTGTTGAAGTAGTGCACAGTCTCCCTATGCTTTGAAATCTTCATTGTCTTTTCTTTAGGGACAGTCCTGCATGACTGCAAACAATGACCTTCTGTATTTTAATCTAGGGAGAACGAGTTCTGTTCTCAGAGAACATACTGCCCCACGATATTTGCTGAAAGTTTAAACATGGCAAGGTTCTCTTTTATGTATCTTGGCATAGATTTTAGTCAGTTTTATTCCTGCAGACCAACTCCTGCATCGTTACAACTTCTATTATAAATCTAAGAAAATGTTAATATTCCATCTGAAGGATGAAGCTAAATGTAGAAGTTGGGTTGTGCTCTACACTTACAGTGCTCCTCCTATGAAGGATGCAAAAGCTGCCATTTTTGTGTGTTTCAAAAAACAGCCCAAGAATATAAAGTAAGAGTTGAAAAGGAGATTTGTACTCAAAGAATTCTCCTGTGCTCTTCCCGCATAAGGTTCATCCCCACTTTTTTTCTGCTCATTATGAATACACAAATGGCATCCTACAAAGCCTACTGTAATGCATCTCTTCTGAATGCCAGCCAGGTAATACATGAAAAGCTCTGCCTCATATCAGAGATGGGACTGGAGGGGAAAACCAGACGTGGTTGGAATTGCCCTTGTGTAGCTGCAGAATGGCATTTCAGAGCAAGTTGGCCTCGTTAGAACCTGGGAGCACATTTACTGTATCTGTAGGCACTGTCTCTCTCTAGGAACAGTGATTCTCTGGTGGTTTTTTGGGTGTTTTTTGTTTGTTTGTTTGTTTGTTGGTGTTTTTTTGCTTGTTTGTTTGTTTTCTTTTTTTCCAAAAGAACCAGTTGTATTGCTTGTAAAGAATTTCTAGTATTTCATTACTGTGATATAAAAAAATAAGTAATTTTTCTTTAGATGTGCAGGTATAAGGTGGAATTAAAACTCTAGCAGGTGTAGGTTTGGGTAAATAATGCATTATAAATGGCAATTTACAATTGCTAAATCATCAAACAAAGTATACAAAAATTTGGGAATGGCGGGTACTGAGGTGTGTGTATATATATATTTGTATATATTGCTTTAGCAGTGTTTTCTTGATATTTTTTCTCATAAAAATCAGTGTTTTTAAAACAGTTTAAAATAAGGACTATCCTGGACTTATTATATGGAGCCTTGGAAGTCAAATCAGCACAAATTTGGGGAGCTGAATTTTTAAATTATAATATGCTGTGTGTGATAACTTTTTTTGTGCAGAGCTTATATTTACAGGTACAAGTAGGGCAGTAGATAGAGCTTGTAGCTGTGCAAAGTTTTTATAAATCCTATAGCAATAATTAAAGCTGATCTGGCTTTTCATGCTAAACATGGTTCTGGGATTTCAGTATGTTGAGAAACATTGGCTTCGTAAGCAGTCATGTGTTTCTAATTCAGCAATTCTAGTTACAGGAAATTTAATGATAATGAATAGTAACAAAAAATAAAATATAGAGGGAAAAAAAAAGACAAAAGAGAACTTAGTTTCCATCCCAAGAAAAGAAACCTTTTAGTAATAAACTGGTGGCTTTACATTGGAAAATTCATTTGTTGTACTTAGAGCATATATGTTAACTGTTAGCAGCAGTCTTTTATTTTATTTTTGCTTTCCTTTTTATTTTCTCTTTGGTTCCCTGGTTATGGCTACAAATATCTATTTAATAATTGGGAAAACGTGATGGTAAGGCGTGATCCCAAACAGGAAGGCAGCTGGTGCCTTAAAGAGTTTGGTAATAGGATATCAGATTTTGTTACTGCCGTAAAATCAGTAATAAACTTAGGCAAGATTTTGGCCCTGCTGAACAAGAGTTTTGCCATTGATTTCAGCAGAGTCAAAATTCCATTGCTGGGGTGTGATAAATAATACCCTGAGTCAGAGTCTGTGGCAAGCAGAGGAAAGCTGCCCCTGCTTTGCCTGGGCTGAGCTGTTTGTGCTCCCTGTGTCTGTATCATAGAGGGGTCCAACCTCTGCCACTTGTGCCTTTCCTAGCAGAGTGTCTGATGATGGAACAGGAACAAAGGTGTGCACCCTTCTGTTGGGTTGGTTTCCTTTTGTTTTCCAAAAGTGGTGGAAAATACTGTTTGAAGCAGTTGCTGACGCTCTCTGCTTTAACTTCTAGTAAATAAGACTTTGGTATCCCAGTTTTGTAGGACATCGAAAAATGAAATAACTAAGAAAAAAATCTTCAGCAATTGGCACCAAATTGAGCGTAAAGATGACAAAGTGTAGGATCCTAGGCCTGGAAAACTGGCCAGTTAAAATACCAAATGATCCAATTAAAAATAAAGGACAAATTCATGCTATTGTTAGGGAACTTTGAAGGTCATTTGTTCATGGTGGTTCATTTGGCCAAGAGCAGTAGTGGCCTATATTGGACAGATTTAATTCAAAATTATCTTTGATACAGAGCATAATCAATTAACTATGGTGATCCTCATGTCAAGTGTTATAGCTGATAAATTAGCTGTACCTAACCCCGTTGGTAGATTTATTTATGGGCTGCATATCTTGGCAACATCTGTAGATTTAGGGCATTAAGAAAAAAGTGAACTGCTAAGCGATGTAGCAGCTTTTCTGGTAGCCACCTTTTTGGAAATAGAACCATCAAGTTTCAAAAATACAAACTTTCAAAAGACTGCAAATTCCAAGTAGTGCCTGACAGTCACATTCTTAATTTTCTACACCTTTTTAGAAAACATCTACTGAGTTAATTTTGAAATTGAATGCAACTTCCATTTAATTTCAGTGTGATTCTACTTCCAGTTTAAGAGATGTTTCTTCATAGCCCTTCTTTTGAAATATTCAGTAGCAACAAAGATGTTAGAAACTTTAAATAACGTAAAATTTTGAAACTTATTTTGTACTCCAGAGTGGTGTTTGAAGAACAAATGAAAACCTAAAGGACTTGCTTTTCACACCTGAAATACCTTAGGTTTTTAAGAAATCTCAGTACTTTCCTTTGAAACTTGAAAAAAAAATCTGATATTTTTAAACCTAGAAGATCTAAACTGAATCTCACCCAGTCATTTCTGATTTCTCTGCATACTTATGAGCAAAGATCAGGAGACTAAGATAATAAGAATTTCTGCCATCTTTCTTTTTAAGTTAGAACATCTTGATTTGTTTCCTTATTTTGTTCTTGGTGTCATGCCCTCAACTGCATGCTAAAAATTAACTAGAAAGATGGGAAGGCATGTTTGCAAGCTAATGAACTTTAGCCATTTTAGTTTCTGATGTTTAAATACAGCACTTTATGTACATGATGTGTGTACAAAACTAATGTGGTATGATACAGTAGATGGAACCAGGCTCTTCTCAGTGGTATTCAGTGAAAAGTTGATAAGCAATTCTATTTAAAGGTGATTTGAAAAACTCACAGCTTTTTACCAGGGGTTGGTCAGCACTGAGGCAGGATGCTTGGAGACATTGTGGAGTCTCCATCCTTGGAGATATTTAAAATCTGATGGACACAGCCCTGAGCAACCTGTTCTGACTGACCCTGCTCTGACCTGAGTGGGCCCAGGCAATCTCCAGAGGTGCCTTCCTGCTTCGGTCTTCTGTGTGAATCTGTAATATGGTCTTGGCTAATGTAATAACTTTTAAAAATGTAGGAGATTGTAGGCTAATAGTCTTACAAAAACACAAATCAACCAGATTCTGAAATTGTGTTCGTTGTACTTACACAATATAAAATATATAGATACTATGTATTTAGGGTAGTATTCCAAGCCAAACTTAAAACAGAACTTAGTAACTCAGTTCCTAAATTAAAAATTAAAGTAATTTTTTATTGTCATGATAAACACGAGCATTCTGAAGAGTAAAACCATAGAAGTTGAAAAGGCAGAAAAGTCACAATGTTAATACTGTGTTTAAAACCATGTCCTAGAGGCAGACATTAACCAGCTGAAGAGAACGTAAATTGGGATCTTTTTAAAATGCTGAGTTGCACAAATCATTGATAAAATTGATGTATGTTGACGTTATAGGTTTTTTTGGGTTTTGGGGGTTTTTTTCCATTAAAAGTATGTTTTCCCCTTGAAGCTCCCCCAGTCTTTTAGGCACTGTGCTCTGTCCTTGATTCTGGAAACTTTGGTGCGCGTTTATGTGGAGAGCTAAAGATTTCAGTGGGGTCCAGGTGCGATGTGATGCTGTTGTTAACAGATTTATTTTTGTGCTGGGATGACACTCAGAGCCTGAGCCTGGAGCCCCTCACTGTGTTACACACTCAGCACAGAGCAGGAGACTTTCCTGCCCAAGGAGCTTCTCCTCAAGCACACAGTCAGGGTGAACTCCCCAGCAGCTTCCTTGTGGGACATTGGCATGCTCCACCTTTCCTCAGCTTTCTGAGGGGCACTTTGGGGTATATCTTTGCTTGGATTAATTATAGTTTTTTAGGGAAACCGTTCTTGAAGGTAAAAGCTACACAGAAGAGAGGAAAATAAATTAAGGAATGGAGTTATGACACATTTGGAGCATCGGAATGAGCAGGTGGAGGAGTGTGTCTGATATCTAACACTTGCAAAGTGTATTTGCATGCCAAAAGCTGTTTTAAAAATGATTAATTGTTATGTACTTGCAGTAGTTGATAATGCAAAAATTCACCTCTTTTTTTCTTTGTTCTTTTTTTTTCTTTTCTTTTTTTTTTTTTTCTTTTTGAATTCATAGGCACTATATGCTGATAGCTATGTGAGATATGGCTTCTAAAATGGTGCCCTTTCACTGCATCATTAGCTAATGGCCTCATCGGTAAACAAAGAAAAAATCCCAAATTTATAAACAGTTCTTTTGTGTTTAAAATAGCATTGTGTATTTAGTATGCACTTGTTTACCTATTTCCTTTTTTTCTTTTTTTCTTTTTTTTTTTTTCCTTTGAATTCTAGTTTAAAGCAATAAACCAAAGCTTTGAATAGCATGCATGGACATGTTTTAATATATTCATGAGTGATCAAAATACAGTACAGAAATCACATATGCTGCTCTGTTGCAACTTTCAAGGTTCAATCCATCATTCTGGAACCCAGGGGGCTGAGATTTGACATCCTGCCTAGAAACCATACTTCAGATTGGCTGGAACTGTGCCATCTCATGTTCAGGTTAAAAGAGCAGCTGTAATTTGTCTGGGTAGCACTTTAACTATGCACAGCAAATTGTAAAACCCATTTTCAGTAATAAACTGGAAGATAAAATAGGTCCATTTGCTTCATTTCCTGATCCATACAAGATTTTCATCATTTTGATACAATACCACTTGGAGTTTGATCTTACAATGAGACAGATTTCTATAACAATCTTTCTCAGATTAGCAGCTTTACTTAGCCTAGATACACTATGTAGAAGATTTCTCTTTTGGTATTTAGTGGAAGCCTTTTTCTATTCTTCTTTGGAACTGAAAATATGAGAATAATTTCATAGTAGGAGTTAAGTTTATATGTGATGGCCACGACAAATAAACCCCAATTGTACTATTTTTCAACTGTAAATACCAGATGTGAAAATACGCTGTCCCGTTCTCTTTTTTTCCCCTTTTATGCCTTAGTATGGCTTGCTTGCAAGAGAGTAGCAAATGTAAGTATGCCCAGCAACACAGAGAAATGTTTATATATACATATATATATATTATATATATATAATTTTGCTTTATGGCTTTGGTTTGTAATTATTTTATATTTTAACATTTAGTGTTTGCAAGCGTGACTTTGAGCAGCAACAAGCGAAGGGAAGGGAGTTTTCTGTGTCGTTTAGGACCTCAAGAGAGCTCATCCCAAGATAGACTTTCCTCAAGGGATGTGCCAGTGAGCCCAGTTGTAGGCAGCCTGACCAGAGGGAGCCCCTTTCACGAGTACCTGGCTGTGGGTTTTGTTTCAATTCCTTTTGGCTGTTGCACAGTTTGAGTTCCAGCTCTTGATTTTGATAGAAGTCTGCAGAAGCTTTGTGTTCCCACAGACTGTAAGAAACAGCTATAAATGCCATTCTGCTTTGGTAAACAAGTAATGGCTTGACCATTAACTAACTAACCAGTCCCCTCTGAATCCTTGGTACATTTACTTCACCAACCTTCCTATAAGTGTCAGATTGCTGGGTTTTCCTTTTCACAGAGCCATTTCTCTACCTGCATCTCTACTTGGAATGCTCTCTTTCAGCTCCACAGACCTCTCTCTTTCGGGGGTATGTTTTCAAGTCTTCAAAGTTTGCTAAACCAAAAGGAAAACCCCCTGTCACTCTCCCTAACCCGTTGTGCCTCACCTTTGAGCTGAGGAGCCCCATTCACAGACACATCACCACTGCAGCCCCAGGAAGGCTCTTTCCCCTAACCTTCCCTCAGTACCATGGGGCTTTTGGACACTGTTGGCAAGACCCTTGTCCCTGTGACTCCACTGCTGTAGCTCAGCCTGCACTACTGAAAATACATGTTTGTTTCCTTTAGCCTTTTGAAAATGCCTCTGGATTGAGATTTATGCAGCTACAGTGTACCTGTATTAGGCATGTAATGTGCTGGGGTATCCAAGCCAGAGAAAATGAGCTGTGTTTCTGTATATTCCATCTTCCCCTACCACAGTGAAGCGAGAGCAGGCTGCAGGGCTGTGTGCATTGTGTGTCTTGGTGGCCACACAGGCACTCGGTATTCACTGGAGACCTGGAGGTACGACAGCTGCATATAAATATGCATAGCTGGAAAGATTCGTGCCTGTGCCTCGTCCTAGGGCTGATTGGCTGTGGTGCTGCCCCTGCAAATCAATGAGCTTTTCCCTCGTCTCTCAGCTGCTCCCTTGCTTGGAAGCAGACAAAATGGTTAAAACACCAACAGCCCACAGAGGGCTCCTGAGTGAGGGAGACTTGTTTGCTGCAGCACTCAAAATATTTCCCTGAATCTACAGTAGCTCTCAGTAGATGAATTTAGCACTCAGCAGATTAATTTAGCTCCCAGTGTGCTGGATTTAGAAAGAAAAACTAATATAGATGAATACATTCTGTTCAGCCAGCATATTTTGTTTTGCAACAATACACATGTCTTATTTGAACTGCAATCTGGTTGGAAAGCATTTTGCGAATGGTGCATTGGTCATAAAAATGAGTCATGCTTGCTCATTTTTTAAAAAGCTCTCATCTACTGCAGATTGAGGAAAAAGGTATTGAACAATTCACTGGAGAAAGTGTTGGAATTTCATCCATCCCTGATGAGCTCTGGGCAGATTTTAAGGTAGACTTTCATATTGTGTTGAAAAGTCGCAGCTTTAGCTGCATATCTCAATATGTGATGTGCACCAGCTCGTTGTGGCTTGGCTCATCTGCCTTGTGGGCAGGCTTTCCTTGAAAGGATCTACAGGCTAGAAGCTGAAGGTATGTTCAGTGGCTGTTGGGAAGAACTTGAGAAGAATAAAAATCAAGATACAAAATCCATTGTTTCATGACTTCATTTTAACCTTTAGCTTTCTTCCTTAACCTGGAACATGTCACAAGGAAAGTGAGATTAGATAGCTGATGGATGAGAACAGGGTGGCTACTTGCTTATGATAACAGTAATGTTGACTATTTCAGGAGCTAGGAAATTGAATAAAAACATAAAGATACAAACTAAAAAAACCCAAAACCCACAAAAAATCAAAAAACCCCCCAACAACCCAGGAGCTGATGAAATAATTTGAACAATTTTATTTGAACATAAAATGGTCAAGGAAATGGAAAGAAAAATGCTGTGATATGACAAGCTGGCTTTCAAAAATATTTTCCTCAGTAAATGAGTATCTTATAGGAAAAACTATCACCCAACACAGCTTCTAGAGCTTTTCTTGACAAAGCATTTCCACTACAAGCAGCAGAATGATGGTTATAAAACATTCTTTCAGTCTCTCAACATTTTTAAAGAGAAAAAAACCCCGCATTAAAGAAGGGGTTGAAGAGCAAATAACTCTTTTCAATTGAGTTGGTGCTGTGCAGTGCAGATCTAATTTACTCGTGAGATTCTCTGCTGCTGCTGTGATGACTGCTTTACAGTAGTGATTCCCAATCCTATTTAATCAAAGGACTGCTAAACCTTTTGGAGAACACAAACCAAAGGCCTTTCTCTTCATGATAGTGCAGTGGTTTTCTTTTACCAATAGATAAAAATGAAGCAAAACTTTGGAAGCTCTTAACGAGGTTTGTTTTCCCCACTTGTTTGTGTTCTGCCTTGCATGTGCAGAGATATGCATGTGTTTTCTTCTCTGTTTTTAAATCCTACAATATTTTTGGAGTTTATCTTGTGCTGTGTTACAGGCTACCAGCAGCTTTTAGTCAGTATGTCGAGGAGTGCTGAAAGGAAGACCACAGAATTCTGGAGGCCTGGCTCCTGTGTTTGCCAGGAGCCTTGCCCACCTAACCACAAAGAGTTCTGTGCACAGTTGCTCTTCCTTCTTGATGGTAAATTCTGCTTTCAGTAAGAGACTGCAAAGTGGCTCAGGCATCATGTGGGATTTTAGGAGTTCTCCTATGAGGAGGATGAGGCAAAGTGGTGTATCCACAAGACACACAGAAAGGCAGGGGTGACTCACCCTGCCTTCTGGCTACCCTCTTCCAGCAGGAGTGGGAATGTGTAAGGAGTACGTCCTCCCACTGCAAGAGGAGTGAGCAGCCACTATTCCACATGGATCTCACTGGGAGCTGCAGGAAGGGGCTGGAAAGGGGTTGGCACCACACTGCCCTGGCAATCCCTTGGCAGTCCCTGGCTTTGTCCCTGCAGACCCCAACTCCAGTGACCAAAGGATGAAGATGCAGAAGAACAAAGGATGAAGGTGCAGAAGACAGGATTTTTTCTAAAGGATGACCAGCAACGTTTGGGTCACACTGGAAGCTTCTGCTGACTAAGGTCCAGCTTTTTCTTTTTCTTGGTACTGGTTTTGAGTCACACAATCTTTCTTTTTCCTTGCCTCTGTTAAAGTGGTCTTGTAGGTAAATAGGAATTGTGGAAAGCTAATGATAAGTCACAAGGATGCAACTGTACTTCTACAAGGACTTTGTGAGTGCTGCAAGACTGAGTACCCTAGAGCATTAGCCTGTGCAAATGTATTGAGGGGGATTAGTAGTTAGCTTTACTTTCAGTAGTCTGAGATTTTTGCAAATAGACCTGACTTCAATGTCTTCTCTGCTATGGGACAGCACCAGAGCATCCTGCTGCTGCCAATCCTTACCCTCCACAACCCACTTCATTCATCTCCTCCTTTCAAGATTTTTTGTCTTCTTGGCAACAGCTACAGAGGAAATTAAAGGCTTTACTTTCAGACTATCTTCAAACATGGAGGCCAATTTCTGAAAATCCAGTTCTAAAAGATTCAGTTTTTTATTGTTTTCTGTGCTTCCCTGCCAAGATGTCCTTGCTGTGGCAAAATACTGCCATCTGTAAGATATATCAAACTAGATATATTTTAGTGTGTTGAGAATACCATACGCTCATCCATGGCTTTGTTATGGTTTAAGGTTGTGCCAGACTTCACGGCACGCATGGCCTTGTTTAAAATATTTAGTTGGTTGGTTGGATTTTTTCCTCTTTTGATTCAGTGTGGCCCAACTTAAAAGTTGCAGCTTGGGACACGTCCATAAATTGGGCTTATTTAATCTAGATCTATTATATATAAATGGACATTGTGGCTCTGATGTGTACATGGAAACAAGGGATAACATATATTGGTAGAACTGATTTGTCTGTACATTATAAAAGTATTACCTGTCCCCAGCAGTGCAGCAGTGCTGCTCCTATAGATTCTCATAAAGAATATTTGCTGCTATAGTATTTATAGTTGTTAATGGATCTCAAAGCTTCCTCTTGATCATTGCAGTACTATCTATACTTTTATACAGACACAGTTTCATGATCATATTAAATGGGTTAGAAACACAATTATTTCTTCCCTGGAGCACAACTGGCCAGTTTTTCCTATTCCTGTGATATAATTTTAAGCTACTCAACATTATAAACATTCTTGATATTGCTTAGTAGGTTATAAACGATAAAGTGAACTAGATAAGAGATGTTTCAGCTTTGTTACAAAACTGTGTTTTGTTATGGGAACAGAAACAAACAACCAAAATTTTGTTAGACTGCTTAGAAGCAGTCTAAGTTCTTTAAAGGGACTCCTCATTGTCAGTCATTATTTTCATCTTACCTTGAGAAACTTAGACAATAAACAATAGACTAAGGTTGACCAGCTCAGTACATGGGATATGGAAGATATTGAGTATCAGTGAAGCAGATATGCTGTTTAATAAACTTGCTGCTATTTAGAAAGGATATTTGGTTTGTTGTAAAGTTCATATAAGCTTGGATATAGAGGTTTTACAGTTTTAGTCCTAGAAAACAGAAATTTTGTTTAATGAGGAACAAAAACATTTTATCTCCCGAAGTTTTACTGGTTCACTGGAAACCATTTTTATTTACGATTTTGTCTGAATTGGGCACATGATTTACAAGCAGTGTTTGCCTTCATCACATTTTCCTCTTCATTCTCCTGTCTCTTCCCCTCATTTCAGCAGGATTACCTGATAGAGATAATAATTTGTAATAACTCTGTATCTGAGGAGTCGCACTGGCAAAGTCATAGCAGCTACCCCTGGCTGCTATCTCCATGTAGGCAGAATTTTTTCATGATATAGTGGAGCTATCTCATTTAAACAGGCTCAGGTGCAGGGAGAAAATCCCAGTCTTTAGTAAAGAAAGTGGGTATCACTGTCCTGAATACAGAAAGATTTAGAATTTTTATTTTTCGCTCCATATTTGATGAAAGCTTTGACAAAGAGTGTTGAACAGTATGATGTGATGGGACATAATTTCCCAAGGAATGAAGAAGAAATAAGATGGCACAGAAAATAGCATGGATTTCACAGTTGCTTTGCAATTCTGTATAGAAACTACACATAGCATGTCTCTTTCTTCTTCCTTTTTCTCTCGTTTTTGTTTGTTTGTTTGTTTGGTTTTTTCTTTTCTTTAACTGCATAGGTTAATAGTTATAGGAACATAAATTTTTGTATCAAAGACTAAAAAATGCTGCACACAGAAAAATAGTACTGGCTAACCGGTTTCTGTCTAAAGAGGAAAAAATACTCCATTTTTTGCTTTCAAGCCAGCCAAGACAGCTCATCTATGCACAGAACATTCCAGGGGCAGCAGGAGAAAATCTACATGCATAAGATTTGCTGAACCCTTATCACTCAGGAAGTGGGAGGAATGGTCTGTAGATTGGCATTCTAGTCTGGGTTATCAGAGGCTGAGTCGTGGTTTCCTGAGTTATCGTAGATATCCTGATGTTAAGTAGCATAAGTAGTTTTCCTATGCCTCAGTTCCCCATCAGGTAAAAATAGGGATCTCTTACAGGGCTGTTGTGGGCATAAATACCTAAAGCTTGTTAAGTGCTTGGCTTATGCAGTAATGAAGCTTGTCTAAGTACCTCAAAGCACAATTCAGGCTGGAATGTATGTATGCTGTATCCATGCACCAGGGATTCATCAGTATCTTGGAAAACAGAGGCCCAATGCACCTTAGAGGAGGGAAATATCAGCAATGCACTGAACTGCTCTCGTGTCAGAACCAAGCGACACTTCTTGGTGGAAAGCAGTTCTTTGAGCTGTGGCTGGACATGAGCTAAGTAGAAAATTATTGAATTGCTTGGTCCAAGGAGATGCCAGGGAATGAGAGAAAGCTCTTATGAAATTCTCCATTGAGAGAGGAGGAGGTGGAGGAGCAACACAAGCAAGTGCTTTCTTTATAAGAGGGAATATTTCTAGATGGATGCTTCTGTTTGGAAGTCAGATATATGGGAACAAAAAATGGAAGAGAATCAGGCAACATAATATAGGATATAACAACAGAATGTAACAGCAGATTGATTTTTCTTCTGGTAGACCGTGTAGCTCAAGACATAACTGGGGAGTTGGAAAAGGAGAAGGGGAATATGTTGGAGAAGAGGAAGAGAGTAACGGTAGCAGCTACTGAAATACTGGTGTCAACTTATTGTATTTAACTAGTGAAACACTAATGTGGATGAATTTGTGCAGAGGAGGACATCACAGAAGGATCAGAAATCAGAAGATTTATAGTTTGCAGCAAAAGAAAAACATTTTGTGTGAGAGCATTTCTGTATTAGAATAGCCAGAAGAACGTTTATTGAAATTCTCTCTCCAGCTGAAAATCCTCTGCGGGGATTGTGTCTGTTTTAGCAGAGGGAAGAAGGGTGCTCCAGAGATAACAGAGCTCTTTCAAGGTTAAAGGCAGAGGTCACGGTGGTGCTGTAAATTCCACCAGCTCCAGCTGTCTGTGCTGGGCCCCAGGAGGAGACCTCAGGCTGGCTGTGAGAGGGAGCCAGGCTGCCCATGGGCGGTGGATCCACGCTTGCTCCTCAGTCGGGAGAGTGCAGAGTGCATCGCAAGTAAGTGTTTGGCCATGGAGACAACAGGTTCCTGATGTAAAAATAGTTATGGGTGGGGGATGTGACTTGTGTGGAAAAATACTGAGAGGTGAGGCAGTCAACAAAAGGGAAAGCAGTGGGAATACTGGAGCTATACCGGGAAGGATGAGCTGGAATTTTTCTAAGAAGAGATATCAAAATTTTAAGGTAGAGAATAATCTTTAGGATAAAGTGTAAGTACGAGAGTATCTGACTGGATTTGGAAGACAACAATTTCAAGAATTATCTTTGAGAATCTCAGGGATTAGAGGTTTTCTTCCTTGTTTTATGCTTTTCTTTGCTAAGACCATTCAGTTTCATAGGAAAAAAAGAAAAGTACAGAGTGACGTCATCCCATCTCACCTCATGTATAGCACTATATTCGGATAGATTTGCCAGCTGAGGTTTTTGTTTGGTTTGTTTGAGGAGGTGAGAAGCAAACAGAATATAAATTTCTCCTGTTCAGTCACACTAGTGAAAAAATGAGCAATTTGGCGTTTAGCTGTCAGGTCTATGTACTGTTCCTGTACAAACCTTGTTTAAGAAGGATTTCAGTAAATACAAATGAAATACTGAAAGCATGAAACATCTGGAACATTTTAAAGATGCACTGAAACATAATGTGATTATTTTTTCTCAAGATTATACCTATTATAATTTTTTTAAAAATTCCACTATGCATCCATTATGTAACTTGTGGCTTTTCCATTCTTTGAAATTCAGCTTTTCATTCATGTGGTACATTAAAAAATGATACAAGACAAATTACAAAGCTCAACTAAAATAACACCAAAAATCTTGACCAAGTTACTCTACTAGATAAATAACTAATACAGTGCTTACTGTTCTGTGGTTTTTTTGGGGATTTTTTTTTTTTTAATCAAAAAGAAATGCTGATGTAGTAAGCCAGGGCTAAGTGGGAGGTTTTACTTCTCTCTCTTTCTGCTAAAATGGGTTTACAGTGCAATTCAACCCCTAGCAAACACATTAAAATCAATACTGGCTTAAATATTTTAGGAGTAAAAAATACTTCAGAGACTTTCATTTCTTTTTGTAGCAGTGAGTGAAACTACTACTAACAAAATGAAAACTGTTATATAAGTTTTGTGTTGATAAATTGGTCATTGCTTGAGTATCGTTGTAGGAATCTGACTGCAATTAGCAGAGCAAATATTTGAGTATAGTTTTACCCCTAATTTATGAACTGAAATGAGCTTGAAGCCTTACAAAGTAGAATAGATCTCACAAAGTAAAGAAGAGTTAAGTTTTTACCCCGAAAGCAGTCATAATTTGCAAAAAGCTTGAAGAAGGAAAATTGATTTAATAAAATGTTTGATTCATTTTCTTGTATTATGCTTTTGAGACAACCATTCACAAAATATATTTTTTTGAATTGTTAAAATCCACATAATAGAAATCCCTCTAAATAGTGCTTTTTATCACACAAATGCATGAGAAAGGAAGAGAGTTTGGTTCCTCTCGTATATTAGTATTTACCTGAATTATAAAAAATACCATTAACACTTGTTTTTTGCCTACAAATTTATCCAGTCCAGGTTTATTAGTATCTGCAGTGTTGGTAGATGAGTTCTTCATGTTCTTTTTGAATTAAATATGACTTCTCACTCTTTTCCGATTGACCCTGTTCAGCTGGAAACATGCATTTAAAAAGGGGTAATTTTTTAAACATTTAAATTCAATGATTGTCAGCATTTTTGGTGAAATTCAGAGGATATTGTTAGCTATTTTTGTATACACTTATTTCCATCTCCAGTATTATTATCTTTTTCCTCCTGAAATGTGTAAGTTTGTTGAGTAGAGCTACCAGAGTGTCCTAGGAGCACTGGGGACACCTTGGGAACACTTGTTAGGTTCAACTGGTTGTATTCTAGGGAAGTCCTATGGATATAAACTGGGAAAATAAATGCTGTGACCCCAACAGTGATGTATCATGGCATATCTGAATCCACCTGGAGAACAGGAACACGATTCCAAGCTGGAAAGCTGTGGGTAGCTGGCACAGGGGTTAAAACAGTTGCATGCTGAAATGCAGGAATTTGCAGCTCTGGAAGATCCTTGGAGATATTTGTTACTGTGTTTGTGGCTGGTGTAAGAAGATGCATGAAGCCCATTGCAATGTTACACCAAAAGAAGGCCATAAAAACACTGCAATGAAATCTGTGCTGTCTTGAAATGCCTTGATGCTACCACAGAGGTATTCAACTGAGATGCTTCCTGTTTCCATGACTTTTTTAAGCAGGAACCTAAACTGATAAATTTCTTTTATCCATGGTTAGGTGGGGGATATACAAAGCCATTTTTCATAGGAAGACTTGAGTCGGTAATAATAAAATAAGTTTGATTTTAATACTTCAGAAGTTCCTACTTTAATTATCTAGCGTGCATTTCTGTGGGCCCTCTGTTCTTGTTTCTTTTCCCTCTTTCACATAAATGGGTGTGGAATGGGATGGAAGAAGTTCAGGCACTATAATGTGCATTCCAGGATTGTTTGTGCTGAGCTGATTTTAATGTCTACAGGACTAGGGTCAGAAAAACCAGTTTAATTATGCACAAACATCCAAGAGCCATAGACAAGAACTCCAGCTACTGATAAAAGTGACCCCAGCACTGATGAGCGTTGCAAAATAAAGATCCCCCAGAAACCCAGCTAATAGCATCTTTGTTCCTAACCCGTGACTTTGTAGAAGTCCTGATACTTCAGGTTTAAAAATTAACAATGTGGACCTGAAGTAAAAACAATACTTTGAAAGTGGGGATGAAACAAACTCTTCCCTTTTTCATCTTTCCCCTATGATTTACAGGCAAACACCACCCCATGCAACTTCCGGACTTCCATAATTGCATTGAATTCCTTGTTAATTGGGCTTTTCTCTTGCTTTTGAGCTCTTTCGTGAGCAATGCCTGCTTTAGAACGATTTGTGTGCAGACCATAAATGTAGAGATTTAATAGGATGAAGGCTGTGGCTCCATATAAAGATATTTAGCCCTTAACTCCCATTGAAATCAATACCTTTCCAAATCTCGTTATGACTTAAAATTAATATGCATAAAATAGGATTATTGTTGAATGTTTGAGGGATAAAAAGAGAATAAAAACTCTGTTCTCCTCTAAAGGGATTGTGAAAATTGTATCTTTAGAACTGCATGATAATTGTTCCTGTAGCTCGATGCTTTTTACATTGCATGTGCTCAATTTGAAAATAAGAATTTGATGACAGTGTCTGGAAACTAGAAGGAAAATTTGCTTCATTTCTTGCTTGAACTTCACCACAAGTGAAAATACTCTGTCTTTCTGACTCTAAGATGCCTGTTCCTCCAGAGCAAGTGGAGATAACAGGTTGGTTGTGATTCATTAGAAGGTAAAGTATCAAAATAATTTGCTCTAAGCAATGTAGAGATAAGTTGAATAAAGAGGTGTGAGCAGTATCTTTTGCTCCAAAAGAGGCTGTGACACAATTAATGAAAGAAGTGGAGCTGCTAGGGTTTTTTGTTTGTTTGTTTGTTTGTTTGTTTGTTTTGGTGGTTTTTTTGGTTTTTTTTTTTTGTTTTTTTTTTTTTTTGTTTTTTGGGTTTTTTTTTCCAGAGAAGAGTCATAGGTTTGGAGATTTTGGCTGGTTCAGGAGTGCTGGCAGCAGTGTCAGCATCAGCAAGGATGGGTGGCCATCACAGTTCTGACCAAATCTGCAAACTGCATCCCATCTCTCATGAGTGCATTTGCTCATGAGAGTTTTCATGCACACCACGTTGTTACTGAAAGGAACAGCAGAAGTACCCAGTAGTCTAACAAGGAAAGATATTTTGCTCTCTAGTGCTAAACAAATGTAATGGTCAGGAGCATCCATGCTAGGTTCTGGAGTCTAGCCATGAGTGATTGAGGTTGGTGGGACATAACTAGCGTCAGGGAAGAAGGGAGATGAAATGTCATTGGCAAAGGTTGTTGGCTTTTAGGGCACATAATGATAGTCCTTCACGTGCAAAGAAGGCTTTCTTAAACAAAACAGATTCTGATTATGCTTTCTGTTGGTTTTAGATTTGGGGTTTTTTTGGTTTTGATTTTGTTGTTTTTATTTTTGGTGGTTTTTTTTGGTTTTTGTTGTTGTTGTTGTTGTTGTTGTTTTTCATGGTAAAACTCATTTCCATGTAGGACCTCAGAATAAAGGATTATGTACAGCAAATCTTACAAAAGCACACACACACATTTATTTTATCCTTTATCCCATCGCCAGTCATCTTTTCCCTGATTTTGCATTTGCTCAAACTCTCTTGCTGTTAAACTGTTTCTCTGCTATTAGAACTGAACACAGAAACTGTTTTATCCACAGTTTGCACAGTCCAGTGGTACAAACCCAGTAACAGGACTGTGGTTAGGACTCACACCATAAGTCTTTCTAAAATGAGATAGATATTCTCAAAAGTCACAAACAGGCAGGTGGCTGAGGAAATGGTGAGGATGTGACCCTTTCAGTTCAAAGTTGTTTGACCTAAATCACAATTTCTGATTAAAATAAACTAGCCTGACTACATCAGAAACATGCTAATGTAACAAGAGAAACCTTTATTTTAAGCAAAATATGCTCTTGGGTTTCCTGAACACTGGGCAGATTTGACAGGGTTTGCACATTGTCAGTACCTTCTCTTGTTGCTGTTTATTGGTGCATTCCAAAATTCTCAGCGTCATGGTCAATGGTTTCCCCTTTAGTGAAAAATGTAAGGCATGTGCACAGCACATGTGCATTCCAACAGATGTGCATGGAATTATGTTCCATATGCCAGAAACTGCTGTCTCAGATGGCTGGTAGAGTGGTGGAACCATAATCTTTCTGTGTCACCATAATCTTTTTCAAGAGTCTTGTTCACATTGTTTTTGACACTTCCAATTACAAGGCTCAGTTTCCAGAGTCCAGGATTGAAAGAAACTGTGTTTCTTTCTTTGGGGTCAATAAATGTCTGGTGAAACCCCCTCAAGAAGCCCTTCTGTCACAGAAGTATGAAGAAAGGATGGAACGTGCTGTCAGTTATTCCCTGACCTTGAGGAGGATCATCTGCACCTTCCAGCACTGGAGCTATTGGTCGTGGTTGGCAGATATCATTCTTCCTAACAGAATTTCTTATTCCAAAGGTCCAATCTGAAGAATTTCTGAAGATCCAATCCAAACACACTTAGATGTTTACTTACCAAGAAGATTATTTGCAATATTCTTGGTGTTTGTTTGCAACTGAAACCTTTGAGCAGGACCTTAAAAATACAAAGTCTGGTATAATGCTGAGTCCTCTGAAAAAAATGAGTCCATGTGACCCAAATTAAGTATTCAGTTTTCAGCCTGATCTCTTGGCACTGAGGAACTCATCTGGGACAATGTTATTCCTGCAAAGGAATTTGCTGAACTTGAGTTGTGCAGTGTTTGCAACACAGTCAAAGCATTCACAATTAAAATGTATGGACCATAGCAAAATTATCACCTTTTTTTCTATGAGGATTTGAATATTACTTGTTTAATGTCTCTCCAAACCACAGGTCAATCAATGAAATTTCATGAAATATCAGTGCTTGAACTTCTTGAATGTCTGTTTGTACATGAGCTGAAAAGGAGTTCCCCTGGAAATACTGTGTGACTAAGAAATCAACAACTGTAGCATATTCTGTACTCATTGAAGAAATAAAAGTTGCTCAGGAAGGCTAAAGACTTGGCATTTTTTGATGTAAATATTCATCACATAACAGTCTTAATAATGTTGTTTTGACATTATATTTATTTGAAATGTTGCAGAAAGTAAAGTAACTCTCTATATTTCAGTGCCCTGAAGAACATTTAATGAGAAATATATGCATTTTTTTTCACCATTTGAACATTTGGATATGCTTTATAATGATAGTTATACATTTGGATTTGAATAAAAATGCACAAAATCTGTTACACCTGTGTAACAGATACCCTTAAACTTTTTTTGAATAGCGTGGTTTGGTATGTCTGTTGGGTTTAGTTCTGGTTATAAATGTAATCCTAGATTTTAAGAGGCTTTTCATATAGAATGATCTTGCTGCTTGCAGTTTCTGTGTAAGAGTAACCGCACATTATTAAATTTTTCATCAAAAATATGAGAGAGATAAATAAATTATAATGAAGCTTTTTTTTTTCCCTCTTTTCAGGTTTCTTTTACAATGTGCTCTGCTCCAGCCAGTGAATTTTGTTTAACTGACCAGGTAAGCAAATATGCATGGTCATATTTTTTTTCAGAAAAATGTTTTCCATACTTTTGACAACTAATTCTGAGAGATTGTGTCCTGAATTGTGGGAGGAAATTTGCAAAATCTATTATAAATATACTCAAAAAGCTTTTTGTTTTTAAAAAACACAAAACAAAAGCAGTTAAAATTTTAAGAGCTCTGTAATTTTCAGTTAGAATATTTACCACATTTCCAGATTTTTGAACTTTTATTCTTTCTCTCTCTTCTTTTCTTTTCTCCTTGTTCCCTCACACTTTACATTGATATTTATGGGCTTTTTTGGTTTTTTTTAAAGTTGTACAAGAGGAGATTTTTTTTTTTTTTGCTATCAATTTCCCTCTACCTGCCAGTATTTCAGCATTGCAAACAAAACCTTCTGCTGAGAACTCCAGGGATGGGATTTTAACACCATGAGAATGGCAAAGCAATGCTCTAGTGACTCTTGGGAAGTAGAGATGGCTTTGGAAATTTATAAACACCATTTCTGAAATTAACAAAATGCGATTCAGAAATGAGTGAAATTAGAGGTAATGATCTAGTTTGAATGGTACCAAAAAAAAAAAAAATAAATAAGGTGAAGCACCAAATTACACTGTTCCTCTGCCTAGGTTTGTGGGCTGAATTCTGTGTTTCACCTGTGGAATTTCAGTTTGGGTGGCTATTTTTGTAGGTAGTTTGAGAAAACATCTTTTTGGTCCACCTCTTTTATCATTACGGGGGAGCTGGGCAATATCATTTACAGGCAGTGCAGCTTTAATGCTGCCCACACAAGTTTGATGATTTTTAATGCTTCCTTTCTATAGAATGATGTGGACAAAATGAATTAAATTTGCTATTTTGGATGGAATATTATGTTCACAGTATATAGATGTGGTTTGCCTTAGATGAAAAGTTTTTGTGCTTTTTGATAGGCTTATCTTAGCCCTGGCTAGAATAACCAAATACAGCCAAAATAGTAAATAGGATCATGGTGTTCCTTTGCAAGTCTTTTTCTTATGTTATGTTAAGGCAGTCCATAGGTCTACCTTTTTATCAATACTGTTAATCTCACCTTTAATTTAGATAAACTGTTCTTTAATCATCTTCTCATCATTCTAACTTCTTGACATTGGGTTTTTCTGTGGTGCTGCCAACACTTGAAAACCTTTCTCAGTCTCAGTTCACCAATTTGAAATCTCATCCCTTTGGATTTCCTGAAATTTTTTTTAGACAAATTACTCCCAATACCTTTTATGTCATTTAAAAAAATGGATGTCCCCTTCAGCTAGTGCTGCCTTTTGGGTTCTCCTGGTCTGATATTCCTGGGTTTTGTTTGCAAAATAGACTGTAATCACCCTTTCAAGGAAGGAGAAAATCTTGGTTTAAAAATATCTAGTGATTTCAAATGTTAGTCTTAGGAACTTTTCTAAAGAATTTCATTTTATAAGTTTGGACAGGTGGTCAAAGAACAAAAAAAAAAAAACAACAACAACAAAAAAAACCCCAAGAACCCAAGAATTCCTTTCACCCCCAACATCTGTGCTTTCTTTTTCTGGATCTTTGGCATATTCAAATTACTAATTTCTCCAAGATTCATTATTCTGGTATTTTACCATTTTGTTTGATTTTTTGTTCAAAATATTGCAAGATATAATTATCAAAAATAAATGAATCCATTAATACAACTTTAACAGCTCTACCAAAAAGATTGCTGTTGATATTGTCTGATATTTTTCTACTTATATCAAGGTGTCTCCTGCAGAATTTGTCATAGTGTTTGCCTTACAGATACAAATTGTAATGAAATTGTAATGCTTTGATTGATTTGGAATAATAATTGTCTTATTCATCAATGTGAGATATCCAAGAAAACAAATCATTATGGCTCAAATAGCTATTTTATTTTTAAAACAGTCTCTTTTTCTTTAAATATAATTGATTTTTTTTTGAAACAAAAATCAGTGTAATTTAGAAAGATTTCTCCAAATACGTCTTTGACAGGATAATTTTTGAAAATTCTTTTGATTAAAAGAGTGAAATAGAATTCATCATCAAATCTTTATTTTTAGTGAATAAATTATTTTCTCTCACTTCATCCCTGCACCTTCCATACTCTCTTTCTTTGGCCACCACTCTCAAACCTTGCCTGCTCTGTGTTTCAGGATAAAATATATCTGGCAGTCAGTGACTTTTTTTTCCAAGAAAACAAGTCCAAAGACAAAGATTAGATCTCCCAAAAAAGTTTCATTCAAACTGGACAAGCTCAAGAAGTGGCCCAAGATGATCTTGGGGATCCTTTCCGACCCAGGCCATCCTATGATTCCATGATTTTCTGGATGTTTGCTCTCTTTACTGACTCCATTTATGGCTTTCTTTGCCCTCAGTGGCGATGCTTGTGGGCTTCATGAACTATAAAAAATGAGCTACAATGGGTACTTCTGCTCCATGAGCATAATGTATCTTTGCATTTATTCTGTACATTTGCATGGATTAATTGTATCCCGGCTGATGAACACGTCTGTGATGAAGTGACAGGCTTGGCTGAGTGCAGGTGATGATCAGCAGCTCCACATGGAGGGCAGTGTTGATCTTTAGTGTTGAAATGCAACCTGATCTGGCACTTTACATGTCTCTTTGCCAATTAAAAACGTGAATCAAAGTTTTCTAAAGATTATTTGTGGTTTTGATGAGTTCCTTTTTCTGATGTTGGTGTTTGTGGGGTAGGATGCTGTGAGCCTGCATGACTGCCCAGAGACTGAGAGATTGTGTTGCTGTAGCAATGCTGTGCAAGAGCAGAATTTCCCACAGATATCTGATCAGCAACAATTCTTACAAGAATTAACACTCTCAAAATAGCTGTATTTTAAAGTTTGTCAGGCCGCTGGCATTCTCAGAGGCTTTGAAAGCCTTCTAAAAGTATGGTTGCATTGTTATTACATGATTTCGATGCAGTACACAAATTGAGAACCAGGAATTATCCATAATATTGAAAATGCAACAGGAAAAGTCTTTTTTTAAAATTTTTTAAGTTTACATCTTTTGAGCAACTGGTGGCATCTTATATTTTCATTTCAGGGAGTAAATTTGGGCTCTGCATGAAATAATAAAAGCTCTAAATAACTACTTTGAGGCAAAAAATATCTTAGAAGTGTATTCCATAAGAGCTCTGGTAAATGGCATGGCAATTCTTTTAGAAGTTTTTTGTACTCCAACACTGCTCTTTTGAAATAATCAGAGGTTTCAGCAAGTTAGGTCTATTGTAGCACATCAAATTACTGGCAGATACAGAACAAACTATAAGGCATAGCCATCGTGGGTGAAAATTGGATTCACAGTTTTCACAACCGTAATCTGGTTGCTAGTGTTACAGAACCACAGGATTCACCTAATTACTCTCCACTCAAGGCTCAGATGCATAAGGAGATCTATTCACAGGCTGTAAACCAAAAAGCTGGAATGAAATTGTAGTGGTTCTCTATTAAGTGTGCTTTGCTTAAACCTCCTTGTAAATACCTGGCCCTGGCTCTCTCAGAAACCCCAGTCCTGGACTTACAAGCCCCAGTCTTCCTTCATCTCTTGTGGTGGTTTCTATATTGTTGCTATTCTGAAGTCTTGTATGGCATAAAACTGTGTGTTTGTTTCTGTGCACAGGAATACAGTACAGACTCAGTACAGATGAAATGATTTCAGTTTGTCCCTGAAAAATTAACAACCATAAGGAAAACAGGAGTAGTTTCTTCACTAATCTAGGGCTTTGCATGCATTTGTACTCAAAATTCCACAAATTTCTGGGTGAGTGCAAAGAGTCCATTAAAAGGCAGTGGTTTTATTTAAAAAAATGCAATCTCATTCATGTGGTAAAAAATTTTGACTATTGAAAATAACTTAATGCAGAGAAATTTTTTATAATGCCCAGCAGTAAATAATTACTCTTCTGGGGACCTTTGTTTTAATTGGTGACAATAACATATGAACATGTACATTTTTGAGAAAGGCTTAAATTTGTTAGAAGGGTTGCTTCTTTTTTAGCTTAAGTGTGGAAGAATATGAACTTTAGTGGAAGTGAAGGTGTAAAAGAAAAAAAAATCATGAAAAGTTGTCTTGTGGGTTTTGCTGTTGTGACATTTTGGTTTGCTAAGAGGGTATCCCTCTTCAGTTTATATCAGTAGTGGAAGACCCCAGAACTGATGTTAACTTTCCATATATATTTTTGTTTGCAGTATTTTTATTTAACTAGTCCTAAATTCACTTGCATCTTCCCTTCTTATGTAACAATATCTGCTGGTCAACTATACTAAATCCTGGGAATGACTTATATGGCAAATCTCTCCAAGTCTTTTCTACTCCTGAGTGATTTTCTTCAGGGTATTAGGAAATATAACCTCCCTTTTCCTAGCAGGAGGTTATCACCAGAAATTCCCCCTCACTTTGGTCTCAGGTTTGATGTGTGCTGAGTCAGATCCTGCACCCACACAGTTAAAACACAGCTTTAGTTTAGGTGGGCTCAGCCCCTCCTGTGCAGATCTCACCCTGGCAGGGAGAGGAGCAGCCCCTGAAGGATAAAAGTAGTTTGTGTTTCACTCCTTGGGAGGGAGCTGGTTAGGAAAGGGAAACCTAGCCTTTATTCCTGGATCAGGGCTGCTGTCCTGGCCCACTGTGTACACCTGAGAAGTCAGGACCCAAACCCCTGTGTCCCTTCATGCAGCTCTGCCACTTTCCTTTCTTAAAGGAAAATGAGATTATTTTGAGATCCTTTTAAATTAAATACAAGCCTAGGAAGGATAGGTTCTGATGGGTGTGGAATACATGGTGTCATTTTTTGTGCATGTCTGTAGACCTGGGAAAGCCTAACCCTAGAGCCTTAAGCTAATTAAGCAATTAAAATGTTTTTAATTTTCTTTATGTGAAGTTGCACACAAAGTTGTCAGCATATGCATATGTGGGCTCTGCTCTTGGAGCTCCATCCTGCAGAGCAAGCCCTTGTTTTCCAAAAAGGCAGATTTTAGAAGATCTTTGTAGGAGCACAGGAGGCCACTTGCAGGGTCAGGCTCTCAGCAAACTTGGGTACTCTTTTTCTCCTGCCACCAATCATGCAAAGTTTGATAATTTCATTAATGTTTCATCAGTTGGGTGTGAGTATGAAAGATCTCCTCCTTTCATGCTCACTTTAACTTTGTAGGCTTAGTAGTTAGAGAAGATGTTTGCAAAGACTCATTCGAACTTCAGGCTTCAAACAGTCTTTATAAAATAAAGAATAAGTAAAACTCAAAAATAGGTGGGTTTTTTTTAAATATCATCATCTATGCAATATTGTTACAATCATTACTACAAGGAGAAGGAAGTCTGAAAAAATAATTTCACACCTTTTATAAACAATTGTAAAGCAAGTCTTTAAAGCGGTTGCTTGTTATGCCCTTTTCCTTCATTCCTTCATTCTATGTTTTCTTATTTTCATAAGGAAGTAGCAAATGAATCATAAATTATTGGTTACCTGAAGTGTTAAGATTTCAGCAGGAACATCTCATTGATTTCATTCTGTAGAGCTTCCAATCTACTTTTAGAAATTAGTCAGACATGTAAAAATAGGATAGTGTATGTGATTTTTTTTTTCCTCAAATATCTCCACATCTCCAGTAGAATGTCAGAAGTTGCAGCAGCTGAGAGCTACAAGCCTCATCTTGGAACAGTAGAGATAAAGCTATTGTGGCTTTGGCGTTTTCTCAAAATGAATAACTGGATGAGACACTAACTTGCTTCATTTTTACAGCATCTTAAAAACTGTCATATGTCCAAAGGCTTAGTTTTTCCTGGAACGTTTCAGGGAAATTTCATCTAAATATACTTACAGTATTATTTTGTAGTTTAAACTGGTATCTTCGGGATGCTATTTTTATTATTGCATCTTTTATATCAGAAGTCATTTGGTTAATTTTCCTAATATATAGCAAAAATGAACAGCTGTTCTACAAATTTCTTGTGATTTCTCAACTGTTTCATTTTTCTAATCCCTTCTGAGGTTACTTTTTACACAGTATTGACAACTTTGTTCTCTTATTGACTTGAATGAAATTAGGTAAATAAAAAGGAAGAAGATTCTAGAAAGGATGAGGAGGGATGGCTTGACAAAAATGAGTTAAAATATTTTCCAACCTTTTTACAACCACCCTGTTGGAAAGACTAACAGCTATAACAAATTAAATAAGTGAGATTTTTTTCTGCCAATTTTCTTTTAAGATATTAATATGCCCTAAAGATTTTGTATCCTATTAGCTTACAATGGTTTTAAAACAAAACAAAAAGCTTTTTTAGCAGGCACATCTAATTCTTCTTAAATAGAAACTACAATGTGAAGAAATTATGTTCTGAGAAGGCTGCTTATGTTTACAAAGGGGAACATATGAAAGCCAGTGAATGGCAGATTTACAGGCCTAAATCTGCTCCCCATGTGTCATTCTGAAGACCTAAGGTGGCAGGGACCTGCTGGAAAATGATGGTGCTTAAATTCATACTCATATGTGTGTCAGTCTCCTTGAGTCTCAGTGACTGCAATGTTCTCTCTATGCTTTTAAGAGTAAACAGAGTAGAAACCTTAAATATTGCAGGGTGATTTTGCCTTTAATGCTGTGGCAAGTAGTACAAGAAAAACATCATGGATTTGTCAACCTTACAGGATCTGTGGCACAATTCCTGCTTCCCTCTGCAAATGGGGTATCAAACTAAAGTCCAAAATGCCACCATGTAGAAGAAAAGACTTTGTTCAGACTGATAATGAGATCAGACACATACAGCTCTGGGGTTTTTTTGTCTGTTTGTATTCAGCATTGAACTGTCTGACACAATCCTGTGCCATGTGCTCTGGGATGACCCTGCTTGAGCAGGGAGCTGGGACCAGGTGACCCACTGTGGACCCTTCCAACCTGACCCATTCTGTGAATAAAAAGCATAATATTTTTAAAACTGGAGGAAAAAAAAATTACAGCCTCAATTCACATGCACTTAATGATATAATTCCTAGGGAAAAGTGGAGAGTGCAGAATGGAAGAGGTAAAAGTGTGCTAGGAGCTATATAACACCAAGCACCAAGGGCATATATGGAGCACTGTGCTTTGCTTTATTGTTCTTCATCACTGAGGTTTTTTGTTTGGGTTTTTTTTAAGCTTCCCAGTCCTATTTCTAAACTGCTCTGTACTCCTCTCTTTCTCACCTCTTCTGCAGGCTGAAACAGACTTTGAGCACTTAGATAATAGGCATTATCCAGAGGAAGAAGAGTAATTTAAGAAACAATATATTTGAGGAAGGGGAAGAAGGTAGCTTGGGACAACCCTTCACATGGCAACACATGCTTTCCTAGAATGTGATGTGTTTGGGTTTTTCCCCCAAATCTTTCAGTTTTTCCCTAAAATCTTCATGCCTGTCTGGGTTGTCTTGCTTTTGAGTCACTTTTTAAATTGAGACTCCAAATGTCTGTGATAAAGAGATGCAAGTGTGCTAGACTGGGCCCATTGAATGTACAGATGCCAGACTTATTGGGAGTGACACTGTGAAATTAATACGTACACACTGCAATTTAAAGGATAATATTATGCAAATATTCCTAAGCATGACATGTTAAAAAGTAGTTACATTTTAGACACATCCATTAATATTTTCTCTTGAATATCAAGTACTTACTCCCACCTGCCATCTCTCCCATGTTTTCACATGCTATGATGCTTAAATGTCATAAAGCTGTCATAACGCTGTGACTAGGCTTTTTGGTTAGTAGAATCTAGCACAATCTGCATTTATATTGTGCTCAGCACTTTAAAAACAGATTATACATTTCAAGCAGTACCAAAAAAAGACATATTTTTAATAACTTTTCCTTCCTGTGGAGCTGATTCTGAATTGCTTTTACTGTTTCTAGCACACAGCATGGCTCCTAAGCAGCATGTGGGGAAAAAAAACCCCAGGTTTAATGGCTCATTCTTAGTATTGCTTGTACTCCCACTTCTGACTTACGTTTATACATGTGCTGGTGGCACTCACTTTGGGAAAAAAGTAGCAATTCTTGGTGCTCAGGCTTAGACCAGGTCTTCCTATTCCCCACCCCAGCCAGTCTCACACAAGCATACCTCCTGTTCATCTTGGTTTGTGAACTGTTCTTAACACCTGGATTTAAATGCCAGAATTCCACACAACAATTAACCAAGGAAATGAATTGCATAAGTTTGCAAACAATCACAGCATTTGTAGCATCTTGGTAGCTTGAAAGTCAGTGTTTTGTTTTTGTGATCAATGCTGCCCATCAGTAGCAGTGTACCCCTGAAGTGCTAGGATTTCTTTCCTCCCATTTGTTAACCTATTTTTACTGTGAAATGCTGCAGAACATTGTTCACGTTCTGTTCACATGGACATTCTAGGCTTCAATTCATGTCTATTCATTTAGACAAATTGTGTAAAAGTAATTTTAGTTTTAAAACACCATATTGATTTGAATTAAGAAATATACTGGCAGTGGAGAAATCTTCCTTGGAGACCTAAATTAACCAACAGAATTGGCTATAAGCATGTGGATTTAATGGCAATATTATGAAAATATCACCAGCAACATTATGGTTAGATATATTAGGATTTTCAGTTTAAGAAGGATAAATATCCTTTTACACACTTAACGTGATTGAATTTTATCTCTGAACTGGACAAAATATATTATGTGGATCATTACATTTTCTAATGTTTCTCTATCAAAATTTGTTAAAAATGTACTGCTCATGAGCCTGCTCATTCCTCTAGGATAAAATAAATAGGTACACTGGAAAAAGCACATGGACTCTAAATAAAACCAAAATTATTCTGTGAAAACATCTACAAGATATTTATTTAATATTATTGCAATTATGTAAAAATTTAATAGGTATCTACATGTAGGATATAGGGAAAAGATTATTACTTAGTTTAAACTTTATCATCTATTATCTTAATTTAAAAAATGCAAGTTTTTTATTATATATATACTGAGATTTCCTGTTTTATACTCCAACTAAAATATAAGAATCATTAGGGACTGATATCAGGCAAAGTTTAAATATGATAGAAATCTAGCTCGTTAAGTACATTTGTCACTCTGAAGAGAGAAGAGCTAAAAGGAGGAAGAAAATATTTAGATTAGACTAGATTCCAACAAGAAAGGGTAAACAGAATAAGAAGAGCAAATTGACCTCTCTAATCCAAATAAAATATTTTAACAATGAGAAATTATGAAATACAGACCACATGGATTATGCAGCAATTTATTTTTTCCTGCACACAACTTTTTTAGCTGTAACAAGTAGATAAATTACTCCTCATATTAGAATAAAGAGTAGGTATTTCTGTGGTTAAGTGTTTGAATGGCAATTAAATATTCCTAGAAGTTGTTATCAATATAATAGACTTGATTATACAGAGGAAAACAATTTCTGTTAACGGTGCTGTCATTTAAATACTACATAATAGATGTACTTCCAGGAAATAAGTTCCTTCGAAGCACAAAAATCTAAATTGGGTGTGAGGATCAGAATGAACAATGATTTACTTTATTCCACGTAGGTTATTGTATTGTTCTTATCATCATAATATCTGATTACTTTTCATAGTGCATTACACTATGGGATTGTTACTAAGCACTCTGCCATTGCAAGTTGAGACCTGTAGGCTTGGGGGAAGGAAGAGTAGGAAAAATGTGAAAACTTGCTTAAATATTAAAATATTCTGCATGTGTAAATACTAAATGAGAGGAGGAAGAAACAGTACTGAAAATTATATCTAACTGGGCAAAACAAAACACATTGACATGTGCTGGCTAACACAGCAAAAGCTTTTGGAAATTTAGGCTATCAAGAGGTTGGTGTTTGATCCATGAAGGTTGGTGTCTGTTTCAAGAATAGTTCAGAAATGTCTGACAGATTGTTTGGCGGTATTACAACCTACAGAAAACGCCAGAATTTTCAACCCTTGGATTTTAATCAACTCAATATTTATTTGGAAAGGAACAGAAAATTCCAGAATATAGTATCCTTTTAGCTCTTCTGTGAGATTATTCTCAGGGCAGATGGAGTTTTGGAGCCCCTTTCCTTTGGTAAATGCTCCTGTGCCCAGAAAGTATTGCTGTACCTGGGAAACATGTGACCTTGTGTTCTCACTAAGTGATGCTGCACAGGTACCCAAACTACAATCACAATACACTCAAAGAAAGATTTATAGAGAGACTAAGCAAATGCAATTAAGCTGAAAAAGAAAAAAAAAATAAAATAGAAAAAAAAAACCAACCAAACAAACAAAAAAAAACCAAAAAAAACCCCAAAACCTCAAAAACCAAAACCATGACCAAACCAACCAAACAAAAAAACCCCAACCTCCTCCTAGAAAAATGCACAAAAATTTGTTTAGTGCTCAGAAATAAAAAGAAGCTGAAAATATGTAAGCAGTCCAGCTGAGAAGCCTCTGTAAATAAACACAAGCTAGAAAACTATGGATTAGAAATATATTAAAAAATTGAGGGGACTCTTTCTATCAAATATAAACTGATTTTTATGATATTTAAAAAACCTCTGCAATCCTGCTGCATTTTGTGTCAGTTTCTGCAGAAAGGTCCAAAAAATTTTGGGCTTACTGTAATTGTTTCAATGAAGAAAATTTCTGAAGAATTTCTATATTTATTTATTTAAAAGACCCATGCACAGTATGTCTTAAAGAAATGCCCAACTAATTAAATGGACAATTCTTCATCTTTATCAGCCTTTGAAATTAATTGATTATTTTAATCCATGTCTAATTGCTCACAAATCTGTTATTTGCAAAATGGGTCTGAAGCATGTTAAGAACAGGATGTCCTTGCATTGTTTTTATTTTGTGTCACAGATTATTTTGTAGATGTTGCAACTGTCTTTCTCGTGGCCATTACAGAGTTCAGAGTTAAGTCAGATATCAAATGGATGTTTCATTTTCCAAATTTTCTTTAACTAGAAAGGGCACAGCATCTGAAATACCAGTGTTTATCCTGCTCTAAGTTTAAATCAGAAAAATAATACATGGCTGGGATTTAGCCCCAGATATCCTGTAAAACCTGTGCTGAATTTTTACCTAAATCAGTTTATGAATAATCATGTTTTCACAAATCCTGAAAAGGCAAAGCTACATAATTTGATACTTGTAATACAAATTATTTGCTGATTTGAGTGACCTGAGCTATTTAAGAGATCGGATAAGAGTAGTTTAACTCAGACTATAGGTGGAAAAGGCATTCACATTTCGACATGTTATCAACAGGCAATTGCATCACGATTTTTAAGCATCCTGTGTGTATAGTACCTCTAGGAACTCACAGTTTGACCTTATCTGAAGTTGGACTGGTTTCTGCATAATTTTTTTGTTGCAGACTTTATGATTTACATTGCACAATGTGATATCAGCAGTAGAATCTGCTTTCTCAACTACAGTAGCTTATCAATCACTCTTCCTCTCCAGAAATGAGTTTTCTTAGTTGCAGTTTCTTACAGTACTAGGGGGATGCAATGCTCAATGCCAAAATCAGAAGAAAAATGTATTACTTATCTATAAAGAGCTTTAACTTTTCACAACACCCACAAATCCATCCTAGTCTCTCTTGCGTCCTTTGCTCCAGAACCTAATTCCAAAGAGAGCCTCATCAGAGAGAGGTGGGGTGTGAGAGAGGTGAAGAGTTTATTCTGCCATACACTGTACTGAAGAGAGCAATCCATGCATTTCATTGACAAGAAATAACTTCACAGGGGTTCCTTGATTACACAGGGGTCTGAGTGTAAACACACACACTGCAGTGTCTGCAGAGGGGCTCAGGATGAACCAGACACCTGCAGAAGAGAAGTCACTGCTGGCAAGTAACTCCCTGATGCTTAAAGTAAATGGGGCCTTGGTCACACCACATTCAGTCAAAAGGTACTGACTTTTTAGGAGGAGTTGCCAAAATAAAGAAAGAAAATATTTTATTATATACAAAGTTAAAATGTGTAGTTTTTTCTCCCATAGGAAAAAAAATTAAAAAAGGTTTTCAGAATGAAAATCACAAAAAAGTGGTTACAACAAAATAGCACTGTGGTAGGAAGTCTTTTTTTGGTGAAAATGCTATTTCTTGTGATATGCTTGGTTTACAAACACTTAAAGATTAGGATTTACATTGTGACTGAAAATGCATATAGTATATAGTATTTGTATACTATATTCATTTTCTTTCTCATTATTAAGTATTTGTAGTGTATTGCCAAATCCTTTGAGAGCAAAGCACTCCTTGGGCTTATTTGTGCAGATTGGTTGTGGCTCTTCATCAGGCATCCAGACATACAGCTATGTCCTGAACAGGAAAGATTGCTGATAGTTTTGAAGACAGATAGAAATGGAGGAGGAAATTCAAGTAGACACTGCTCATGTCAAAACCAAATTTTTTTGCCGTGTAGATAAGGAGGCAATTTATTAGGAGATGATCCACACGTATAGGAGAAGCCACTTGGCCACTTATTTCAAACTTGTGCAAGTTGTCAGCAGATACCAGCATAAGGTAATGATCTGAGATAGGCAGTGACATATTGATGGATGTCAATGTTATATGTTGCTGTTTAGATCACCTCCAAAGGCCTTGATAAAGTATTCTAAAGGAAATTTACTGCACTAATTCTTTGTTTATATATTTAAACCCAATATTTGTTGTATGTGGCTTTGATTTAAAGGCTCTCGTACTAAACAAATCTCTGCAGACTTGCTCACATTGAATGGTTCTGATAATTTCAGTGAGAAGGCTAATTGTACAGATTAATACAAGTGTAAGAGTTTGCATGATTAAGGCCTAGAGACATTATACAGCCCAACTCCTCTCCCAGAGCATGGAAATAAAAGGTTCATCATGGGATATACTGTATGAAGACAAGGTTTGTTCATGGTCTGTGCACAGCATTGCATTCAATCAGGTATATATCATTCAAATTGATATAGGATGTTGATATTCCTTGTGAAAGTTTATTTCTCTTGAATTAGGAAAAAAGTTCTTTACTGTGAGGGTGGTGAGGCACTGGAACACATTGTCCAGAGAAGTGCTCCCTGGCAGTGTCCAAGGCCAGGCTGGATGGGGCTCTGAGCAACCTGGTCTAGAGGAAGGTGTCCCTGCCCATGGTAGAGAAGTTGGAGTGAGATCAGCTTTCTATGATTCTATGAATTCACCATTCCATGACTGTTATTAATCCTCTGAGGACAGCATTAAACTCTGCTTGCAGAACTTAGCAGCATTTTAACTAAGGAGACTGTTGCCTGCATGTTGCATTCTGCTTCTTTCCCGGTAGATAAAAGCCATCCAGAAATGCATTCCAGAAATCTGGTTGCTTGGTTTCGTGCTCTGTGAGCATTTGTTACCATAGTGTTTTAGAAAAATACTTTTTCAGGAAGCAGAAGCGTGATCAAATATAGTCCACTGGAGTTGTGGTGAATGAACTGTCTGTAACAAATTGAAAGCAATGCATTTATAGAATTAATGATTAGTAAACTTTCATTTCCTGCTACAATCAGAAAAATATAAAAAAAGATGGTGTGTCAGTAAGTCCAGAAGTATTCCTCTAGGTACCCAGCAGCTGCCAACCCTTTGAATATACTTCCTTATGATTGTGCTGTGACTGCTGTAAACTGTCTGTCTTCAGCAAACAAGTCTTTCTGGAAAGCAAAACCAGAGAGCTCCCTCCACCCAAACCGTAGGGTTTTCTGTAGATACTTATCTCTGAGCCACTAGAACAAGCCCTGCCTCTCAGTTTTTAAGCCAGGATATACCTGGTAATGATCAAAAAGTGTTATATTCATACTGAATTCCACTTGTCCAAATTTTACTTTACATGTTTTTGTTGTAAGGAAAAAATGCAAATTCTTGACTTTGATCCCAAAGACCTAGGTACTGTGCAAGTTTAACATAGAAACCCTTTAATGTCCTCAAGTTCATGCAGTCTGTGTAAACTAGTGGTTCAGAATTCCAGACAGAAGTTGAAAGACAGCTGAAGACTCTTGTCACAATTTGAAATAAGGAGTAAAGGTCTTCTAGTTATTACTAGAAAAGAAAAAAAACATCATTTAAGTACGTGGCGCTTGTTGGTCCTCTGAAATCTCCTTTGTGCTAGTCATTCATCCTCTACTGAAAATTTCAAAACAATGACTAACCTACTGTGCTGTCCAGTTTTGGTTAACTGTTCAGCATATTTCAGGTTTTTTAATGATCATTCTGTGCTTGTTTATATGTAACCCTTTGTCCAAGCTGCAGCTTTGCTGTCAAGTGTGAAATAGAACAATCTCTTAAAGTCAGATATTTTTTCAGCTTCACTATGGTAATCTTGGCTATGATGAGGCTCCTGTCTCTCCACCAAGAAAAAAATTTGGATATTAAATGAAATTCACAGTGTGTGAATATATCTGGGCAGCAGAAATATGTAATATTATAAAATTCAGTGAGCTGTGGAGTCACAAGTTACATGAATTCATGTATCACTACTGAATGTGAATTCTTTCATTAATGTACACGTAATGTTTGGTATTTATTTTGTGTAGCTATTCAGGATTTTCTGAGTAAATGCTTTTACCTAATTGGCCAAATCAAAACCTGAGGGCCATAATGCCTTTTTTCTTAGGAAAAATTTAACTAGAAATGTTTGTCCAGTACACAACTTAATCCTCATAAAGATGGATAATCAAGTAACCAAGGATCTGGTAGCTAAGATACTGAACTGATTGCATGATCCCAGTGTTGATTTGAGTATCCTGTACAGGAAGATGTGAAAACTCTTGTTGGAGGAAGACTGCTTGTACACAGGAATATTACCAAAATGTGTAAGGCAAAAGCTAAAGAAATACCCCGATATGGCTGGACAATGTGAATTTCTCAGAGAGAGTGTGGAACTGTAATTTGATAAAGAGATAAAGGACTCTCCCATGAGGAAAGGCTGGGCTTGTTCAGCCTGGGAGACAGAAGGCTCTGGGGTGACCTGATTGTGGCCTTCCATCGTCTGAAGGGAACATTCAAGAAAGATGGAGAGGGGCTATTTACGAGGGGCTATTTACGGGACAAGGGGAATAACTTCATACTGACAGAAAGTAGGTTTAGATCAGCTATTAGAAAGAAATTCTTCCCTGTGAGGGTGGTGAGGCCCTGGCACAGGTTACCCAGAGAAGCTGTGGATGCCCCATCCCTGGAAGTGTTCAAGGCCAGACTGGATGAGGCTCTGAGCAACCTGGGATAGTGGAATCTGGCCAAAACAGGGATCTGGTATGAGATGATCTTCAATGTCCCTTCCAACCCAAAGTGATTCCGTGATTTTGAGTTATGTTGCACTAAATTTTCCCCAAAGTCAGTATAATTAGTATATCTTTACTCAGAACATGAGTTTTCCATTGTTCCTGTGAATTATCACTTCCAAAGAGCACAATATCTTCTCTGTGGTGACACCCACCAGCCATAGTGTGCCTGTTCATTTGTTTGACTTTGTCAGAAAGAGATAGTTCATTGAAAAGAGAGCTGCTTATACTGACAGCATTTCCTATTGGAAAAGGGGATATTAAAAGATACTGCCTATATATTTTCAACAACCAAAGTTAATTTTTTGTATTTCAAGTAACTTTTCAGGCCTGTAAACTATATCTAGTGTATAAACAGTTTCCTCTCTACAAGTCAATAACCTGTAAATTATACATGCACAGTGGGAGTAGGAGTTAAGATCCAGAGTCATCTCTTCCCTGCCTTTGATCACTCATAGCCTGCTCAATCTTACAAGGCTCTGTGCCTTTGATCTCCTCTGCCTCTGTCTCTATGTTGTTCAGGTTATCTGGGGATGTTGATTATTTTGGAGCATAGGTTTTCCTCACAAAATTAAGTGAATTTAAACCAAAATGTAACTGCAAATGTAGCCATTTGTACTAAAACCACTGAAGAAGTGAAAATCTAGAATGAATATTTAAAACATTTCAATGTAAGAAGTGTTTATTACTTCAATATAAAATTACTTCAATAAAAAAGTACTTTAAAATCTAGATTTGAGAGATTGTGCTGTTTGGGGTGAGATTATTTTGCAGAATCAAGAATTCACAGCAGGGAAATTGAATAGTGCTATATCTAAAACTGTTCTAACCATTTTTACTTCAAAACTACTTGATACTTTGGTCTCCTGAATCAAAAACACACCTTGCATTGGGCTATAGTGCACATCTTTTCAACTAAGAGTTATGACCTCACCAGGTTTTTTCAGGCTAATAGAACTCAGCCTGCTGAGAATGTAACCCAGCAATGTGTATGCACAGGTCCCGTATTTTTTTTTAATTAAAAAAAGAAAATGTATAGGGTATTTTTGGACATATGTACGTATATATCTACCTGGAAAACATTGTGATGTTTTGGAAAATACTGACCAGAACTGTAGGAATATGTGGACCTAGAGATGCAAGTCATTCTCTTCCTGAAATAAGTATGTTTCAGAAATTCGTATTTTCTCTTTTTGCCAATGAACTCTGCCATACTGAGGTGTAAGACTGTGTCATTTATAGCAGTCAGGGGATAGGTGACACACAGCTTGTGTTCTACTTTTGGTTCAAGGCAGCTAAGCAAAGTTCTCTTCTTAAATAACATTTTATAAGATTTCAAGGTATGAGCAGCCAGGATTCATATATGTTCATATAGGAAAAGTATGAAGTAAAAAAAAAAAAAACCAACTCTGAATTAGTGACAGATAAATCAATGGTACAAACAATGCCTCTCCAACATCTTTTATATTACTAATCTGTATTCAGGTCAACAATGACTTCTAAGAAAAATAAGTGGCTTTGAGGGACCCTTGCTACATAACCTGCCGGGCAGTAGGGAGCAAGAAGTCATCTGGGCTTTCTGCAGAGTTCCATCTGTGCAATCCCAGGCTCCTGAGGATTCCTCCTTCTGAAGCTTGGCAGAGGATTGTGGTGATGGTGCGTTCATTCACATGCGCATGAGCTCAACGAAGCATTGCTGCCATTTTTGAAAGGATTCATTGGGATGGGACTTAAACTGGAACAGGTTTAGGCACTAGGCATGGTACTAAATCTCGGGAATCAGTAAAAGTTTCTGGCTACCATTCTGGTTATACTTGTCCTTGTTTCAAAGAGGTGTTAGGAAAGGAAGCAGATATTGCTTTTCTGATCACAAGTAGAAGACATGTAAGGAGTTGTTTGTTGTTTAGCCTCTTTGCTAGATGATTCTTTGTGTGCATTGTCTTCCTACTCTAATGACCAGGAACTATATCAAGGTATCTTCAGATTTCAGTTTTCAAGGGTAGTGGTCAAGTTGGTGCAAACTGTGTGAATGGTATTTAGAAATTATCTAATTCAAGGTAGTACTTATGATTCAGTGCAGCATACTTAACACTGAGCAATGTCAGGTATTCTGTGCTCAGTATAGTAATGTTGTCTCTGAAAACAAGTTAATCTTTGATTCCTTTGCCTCTAGAACTGGTAAAAACATTTAACTGCTGTGCTACCCAGGAATTTTGAGGAGCGATGTGCTAAAAGCTTTTAAATTTAGGGGGAAAAAATGGTGTTTCAAAATTTTTTCATCCAGTGAAATGTGATGATAACGTTTAGTCATATTTGCACTTAGACCCAGAAGAGACAAACAAGATAAAGAGAATTTAAGTGTTTTTCTACATCTAAGACTGAGTGTATGTGAGGGGATTGGACATTTTATCTCTTGCTGTGAACTTAATGTTTCTGGAGTGACAGTACTGAAAAAAATAGGAGCTGAAACAAGTATGTTGAAGGAAATGTCTGTGACAAAGATCTTCCTAGCATTAGGTTTGGTTTGATAGAACACCACAGCATTTCTACCTGTCTGAGTCACTGTGTTGCTGATTGTGGAGAAAGGGACATATCTCTTTGTGCCTGAGCTATGACCTATAAAAGGCTAGGTTTTTCTAAGGAGTGGTGTGTAGCCATAGAGCCTTTTGCTTGGGCCTTGATATGAACTCGTCTCCAAACCATCTCTCCTGCTGTTTATTCTGCCACAACTGTGCTTCCCTGTGAAGAGTGTCTCCTGTTTGCTCCTGGTACTTTCTTTATAGTTATTGGAAAAGGCTCATTGGAATATTCAGCAGCAGTTTAATTTAATTTTATTTGTACCCTTTGTTATTTGGGAATATTTGCACACTTAAGGGAAGGGCTAATCTTAAAAAATCCATGAGCAAGGCTTTTCTTGCATGAACAGGAGTATTGGATGTGAATTATTCAGTTTTCTATCGCCACGTATTTCTAAAGACTTAATCCTTTAGTAGCAAAGCAGAAAGAAAGTTTTGAAGATCTGGTACCCAGCCATAGAGCCAAAGGCCAAAAGTTAAATAAGTTTCAAATAACACAGTGAAAAGTTTAGAGGAGAAGGAGTTTAAAGCAAAATGGTTCATGGAAATTTCAGAAAGAGGAAAATTACACTTAAATTTAAGAGGAATGACATCTCTGGCTCTTACTACAGAGCATCTTGCTTAAGTCTCTTAATTCGGTGCTGTTAACCTTAAGGCAGAAAAAAACAGAAGGCATAGTGCCATTTGGGGATAAAATTAAAGTAGCTAGCAGATGATAATTTTTAATTTGCATGCATTTTACAAATAATTTTTGTCACCTCTATACACTAGGGCCTTTGAGAATGTGATCTGCAGAGCAAGACCATTTAGTTTTAAAGTGTTATGCCGTGCAGTATAGTATGTTAAAGTTATCCAGAAATGTGCAATATATCCAGCACTTGTGCGTCCTCTTCACTTTGTGTGTTTTCAACTTTTAACTTGTAGTTTTAAAGTTTTAAACTTGCTAGTTTTGTGTTCATGTGCAAGAGCAGCCATGTAAAGAACAGAGATTCTCTTCATACCTCTCCCTGCACACCAGCATGGTTGTCGTGTTTCTTTCCCATTCTCGAACAGATTTTCTGTCATATCTTGTATGGGTTACCATGCTCAGGGAAGACTCTCCTTTTTCCTTTCCCATTGTTTAGCCTTTTAACCTAAAAATTTTGGGGTGATGGTTGTTCTGTGGGAACTGAGCACAGTACAACTACTTTTGTCTGTGAACAGAAACCCTCAGCTCAGCCCAGGTTTCCTGTCCTTCTTGCTTTCCTCTTGCTGCCTCCTGAGTAAAGGATCAATGCCTTCTTCTCCTATGGAGAGGTTGTTTCTGTGCAGCTTCCCTCCACCCTGCCTCCCTGCCTCCCCCAGCTGTGCATGAGCAGGGCCAGGCACTCCCACAGACACAAGTTCTTGGTTCCCTTTGTGTTGCCCGTGAATTAGTTCACAGGCAAAGCACTCCGAGGTTCATCTACATCTCTAATTGTTGTCAGGCACATATGCAAGTGATATTTTAACAGCTTTTTAACATCTTTCTTGAATATTGGTGAAGTCAGTACTCATTATTGAGGGCTAGCCACATGCTGAAGTGTTTTTACACAAATGGAAAATAAAAAAGCCTGTTACCCCTCAAAAGCTGCCGCTCAGATTTGTCCAGTTCAGACTGTCTATTATTTGTAATTATTGGTAAATATCCTTCTGATATCCAAAAGTTCTCTTGTTCTTATTCTCTGTTCTCTTGTCCTTTTCACATATCACCACTGAATAATCGTAGCAAATTTAAACAGGATATTAATTCACTGTTGTTTAGTTGAAGGTTTCTACTCAATTCTGATGAAGCCCTTATTTTTTCACCATAGTGCAAAATACACCTGGATATGTGGGTGGTTCCACTGGAAATGTATTATGACCTAAACATTTTAATGGTTAATGGTAAAATGTAAGGTGAGATGAACTGGAGTCCCAGGTGTCCTATTAGAAAAAAACAAAAACAAAAAAAACAAAAAACAACTAAAAATTTGGTTTGATTTTTGCTCAAATCAATAAGAAAACTACTAAAGTGATATAAATTGAATCTCAAATTTCAGTTTCTACATGACTGTTAGTTAAAAGCATTTGGCTGAATTTTTTGAGTCTGGAAAAATTAATTTAGTTCTAAATAATCTCAAAGCTATGTTATTAAATCTCAAAGACCTTCATGGAGGAATCCCCTCTTGCATCTTTCTTATGGCTGAGGGGCAATGACATGCAGAGTTTCTTTGTGGTCCTTGGAAGTCACCTGTGGTCCAAGCCATGGGTCTGGTGGCAAGCAGCTGGAGTGATAAGCAGATTTCCACTTACTTGTGGCACCTGTTCAGCCATCTTTAGTTTTTAGGGGAAAGAAAAGGATGCCTGCATTCAAAACCACGCACATGGCATTGCAGTTTGGAAGACCATTTGGAGAGCTTACACCATGTCAGTGCATCAGAGGGCTTTCCTCCAGCTGCTGGCCTTTGAAAACCTCCACAGCTGGAAAAGAGATGAACTAAGCCATGAACTGATTTTTGGGGCCATAGCAAGTTTCTCTTGTGGCAGACAGCTCCCACCAATTTACCAGAGTGGGAGTGACCCCACGTGCACTAGCTCAGCAGGTGGAGCAGGGTCACTGCCATCCCCTGATGTTGTACCCAGCACCTCCTCCCAGTCCCTTGCCCTTGCTGCATCCTAGTGGTTGGACCTTCTCCCCATCCTCTAGGTCCCACCAGCATCCCCACCACCATCTGCAGAGGCTGCCCTGAGTGCTCTCCTCCTCCCAGTCACACCTGCCTGCCCAGAAATCTGGGTGCCAGCCTCTGGGATGTGCTGGGAGCAAGGCAGGGTGTGACCTGTTCTGCCAGGCTGCCACGTGCACTGTCCCAGTCCCAGCTGGGTGACAAACCTAGGACCCCACCCTGAGGGCTGCACCATCATCATAACCATCTTCCTCTACTCCAAAGCCCCCTTTCTCACACTTCCTTCCTTTGATAATGAATGGTAATCAATTTCCTCCAGGTAAATAAAGTGAAACTGGAAACAACTGTGTAGTAACAAAACATAAAAGTAGCTGAGCTGGAGAGTTGGAGCCCGCAGTGTCCCTGGGAATGGGTTTCCCTGTTCTCACACTGCAGTTTCTATCTTGTTGTCTCCTAGTTTGCCTTTTCCTCACAGATTTTAGCTATAAGATTTCTAGCATACAACCACCACAGGAGCATTTGGAGACATGCTAATAGGTAGAGAGACTCCTCCTATAGCTCTGTTTTTATTAATGCAAGGATCAGAGAAATTGCCACGTTTTAAACATCGCTTTGTGCAGTAGCTATTAAAGTTCATGGTGTAGAAACAGTAAACTCATTTGTTGACAACACAAAGCTCTGAGGTCAATTCTTCTGTATGAGATTTTCAGATGCTGGGAGAGCATGTGTTTGTTGCTCGGTAGGTTATGTGGTATTTTCATTTGCAAGTGACATTTTACGTGACATTTTACTTTAGAACAATAGCTGGGCAAAATCGAAATTTCAGGTCTGTAGCAGAAGAGTAATGTCTATTACTTAGTCTATTTAGTAACTATCATAATTTATAAATTCTGCCTGATTGCATCTCTTTTCACAAAATCCAGTTCAAATGCATTTTGAAGAAGGGAGGGTGCTGACTGGTTTCAAATGTGCTGGTTTGCAGACTTGCAGACCAGCTGTCCTACTCACTGGTGAAGATAAGAGGGCTCAGATGAAGAGTTTTGTGCTACTGGAAGCACAAGCAGCTTTCTCAGGAGACTGCAATATTGCAGCCCCACTGTCACTGGTGACTATTGCTGCATGCATGTATAATTTGATAAAATCAGGGAGTAATAAAAACAGGTAGAAAGAAGGGATCAGTGATCTGCTGTACAGGGATTTTTCCTTTCCTTTTCTTAGGGAGGAAAAAATGTCCAGGGGATGCCACATTGATTTGGGAAGAAGCAAGTGCTGCTTTAAATCAGAAAACTTATGTTATACCAAGTGCTTTATTTTGGGAACCGTTTCGGTATGTTATGAAGGAAAGTTGCAGACTAGGCATGTTTACTAGACCTTTAATTGCTACATTTAGGAGAAAGGCACTTTTTTTTTTTTCCTTCTACCCTCCCCCCTCCCCTTTTTAACGACAAGAAGCCAGAGTTTGCTGTGCAAATGAAGCAGGCTTTGCAAGAATCAGATTCACTTTGGACGACTCTTCACATTCCTCGTCATCGTTACATTAGGCAGCACAATTCCATCTCTGGTTGTTGGGCAGAAAAAGTGGGCAGCCTGCCAGGTAGACGTTTCCATGGCTCCCAACCCCCAAAGGTGATGCGTTTTTCAGCTAATTCAATGAAGAGTGGGCTGAACTTTGGGTATAAACTAGACAATAGCTGCCTTCGCAGTATCAGCAGAATGGTTTATGGGAATGCACTCCACATTTGGCAGAGCGTCATGTGACCTTACGGCTGAGATTTTGCGATGGTGCCAACGGAGACTTGGAAAGCGGTGCCCGTTCTGACTTTTTTCCTCTTTTCTTACATGGCTCAGAAAATGGTGGATCTTAATACTTGACTTTAGCCAGACTCAGCAAGCGATTGGGCTTTGAAGCACAACTTTGCCTTTATTCTGGCTTTTTTGGCACACCACCAGGAGGCTGTCCCTTTCACGCCTGATAAATTCTGCTTCTTATCTCCAGATAGAAAAAAGAAAGAAAGAAAATATAAGCAGAATAATTATACTTCATAACTACATTTTAGAACTACATGCTTTATTTTTTTATTGGTGACGTGTGGTTTAGGACAGCCCTCCTGAGTGCCTGAAGGATAAAAGTTGTTATTTTTTTTTATTTTTCTGGGGGGCTTTTTGTTTTTTTGTTTTTTTTTTTTTTTTTTCCTTCCTCCTGTTTAATGAACAGGCGTTTGAACTGGGCAAATGGGGCGACAGCATTGAACATGAGATCATTGCAGCCTAGTGTAGCAAACTGGCACCCTGCCTTTTCACCCCTTTGCTCCGGCACATTTGTGCAATCTCCATTTATAAAACCGGCGCAGGGGCGAGGTGAATTTTCTGGTCTCTCCCCACCTCTTGTCCTGGGCAGGCAGTTGCGGCAAGGATTGGTGCAGTTTTTGCGCAGTGCTTTGTGCCTGGAATTCCGAGAAGAGCAAGAGACAGAGAAGACAGGCATCCTGGTCTTCTTCCGAGAAAGAACAGGAGCCCTAAGAAGAAGAAACAAATCTGAGTTTGTCCTACATACGAGAGTACAGAAAAAAAAAGTGACTCTTCTGCTTCCAAAAAAAAAAAAAAAAAAAATCTGGCATGTTTCACTACAGAGGCATCAGGACGTGTTAGAGCTTCTTAAAAGAGTGTAACAAAATGAGCATAGGAGATTGTTTCTTTAAGTAAAAAAAAAAAAAAAAAAGGAAAAAAGAAAGATGGAATTAATTTTTTGTTTGTTTGCTTGGTTTTTTCACAATTGCTCACATAGCAGTATTTGGCACTGGGTGAACACGTACCTTTCATATCAGGTATACCTTCTTTTTCTTTTTTTCCTCTTTTTCTTTTTTTAAAGCCATTTTAAACGTGTTGTTTTGCAACCGAGTTCTTGTGTATTAATTTTAACGTAGTCTTCTCTTCACACTTTTTAAACTAACTTTTTGGGGGTGTGTTTGATCTAATGCTGCTAAAAATAGAAAGTAAACAAAAAATGGAGGATCTATAAAAATAAGTTGTTAGGCACATTTTGTCTTAGCTAAGCACTGGAGTTATGCAAAGACCTTAATGTTAAATTTGCTTGGTCTTAGCTTTGGTTATCTCTAAGAAAGTTGTGGGTATTTAGATCTGGTTGCTAAGGAAATTAAATTCTTTTTTTACAGTGTGACTCATGCTTTCAGTTTCTAAAGAGGAGAAGTGAAAAAAACCCCGTGTTAAGCTGCAGGAAAGGCTCGCTCTTGTAGCCTGTATATTAAAGTTGTTACTGAGTTAATTCATATATGAGTTTCTTACGGTTTGTATCTAAATCCATTACAAAGAAATCAGTGTGATAAGCACTGGAATAAAAGGCACATTATTGGGACATTCATGAAGCACGCCTGGTTTGCAGCCAGTAACAGTAACTATTTTAAGATATTTGGAAAAGCAGCACTTGTCCAGGAATAGCTGAAAACAGTATTTAAGATGCCCATTCAGGATGTTTGTGATAAGTGCATGTACAGTTAAAGTAAGTTTTGAGCATATGATGCTTTAGTGGAGCCTTTTACTTAAGGCGTTATCTATCTGTTGTAACATATCCCTAAGCAATTAGAAGAGTGTGTAACAAAATTCTTTCTGACTGATAGATTTTACAAAGCTTGGCTAAATCGGTATTTTATGTAGTTTGGATTTTTTTTTTTTATATTTTCCTAGACTTTTTAATTTATGTTAAAAATACAGTTGTTCTCAGCTAGAAATTACTTTGGAATTACAGTGTCTCTTTCATCAGACACGCTTACATTTGTTGTTTATTTTCAAAATGTTTATGATATGTGTATCTCTCATAAAAGGCTTTATAAATATGCCTTTATGAAATAGAACTGTTTTAACTTGTTCTTCACTTTTTATACATTACTGAGTAGAGAGTATTTTCTAAGATTATATGTTAATTTTGCTACTTTATATTTTCGTTGTTCTGCAATGAATTCTGGGAAATTGCTGAATGGAGACCTTAAATATATGACACATACACCTCCGTATACCCATTTTGGACCAGAAACTGTTTCTTAGATTTATGTTGATACTGCCCTCCTCAATAGTTTGTTGGAATAGTTTTGTTTGTCATTCATACCTAAGCCTGTTGAGAAAACAAGGTTTGCATTAGCTTAAAATAACTTCTCAAATTTCTCTATCTGGTCAGACAAATCACTCCCCCCCAATAAGTTTTTACAAATGTTTCTTAATTTAAGGCACTTAGTTTATGCCCGTATTTTTCTGAAATTCCGTACCAAATTACCTCATTGTGTTCACAGCTTGATAAAAAGTACTCCCTTTTGTTAAATTTGCTCCTTCTCCTCTGAAATTCCTAATAAAAATTAAGTATCCGTAGGTTGAGAAAAAGACTAGAAAATAGTAAAAGAAAGAGTCCCTTTTGCAAAGCGTGCATGTTCACAGCATGTCTTCCCATGGCCCTGAGGAGGGGCGTCACCAGTGTCGGGTTTATATCTTAAAAGCATAATTACTAATTTTGTGTATGTTCCATGTGCAGAAAACGCTGCACATAAAACAAATATTTCAAAATCTTTCTCTCACTGTTTTTGGTTTTTCTTTTCTTGTACTTTAGTGAAAGAAAAACTGAAATGGAAAACAAAGAAGATAATTATACCAGATTTCAGCGAAGGTAATACAGTGATCTTAAATACTTTCTTTCTTTTCTTTCTTTTTTTTTGGTTATACAATAAAGCTATTGGGAGGAGTCTGAAGTAGTTTAAAAAATATTTCCCTAAGGCAGCCTATAAATATAATTTCAGAGATGTGTATTAAACTTCTGGTCTCATTATTTGCTGTAGAGAATGCTGCAGTTTGTGTAGCTGTAACTGCATAAATATGTAACTTTGTACTTATGTTTACCTGAAGCTTAAAAATTAACTGAAAAATCAAAATATGATTTGCTCTTTGGTTATGCCTAGCAAATAGATAAGATATATAATATATATAAGACCTATATTCACTAATATACTCATATTACTAATATATTTGTAATACATAGATCTACGTGTTACTATGTAACTATAATGCAGTGACCAATTATTTTTCAAATGTGGAATATATCTTCTATTCACAGAAATAAAAAAGAAAGGAAATTGGAAAAGCAATTTTGTAACACTTATTACAATCATTCAGTAAGTTGTGTACGCAGTCTGCATGCTTATTTCTGATACTGGAAAAAGTATTCTAGTTTGAGTGCTTGTCTCTATATATTATCTTCAGTGTCAGCAGAAAGCAGTTGTAAAAATATCATTCCTTCTGAATGGTGAAGTGTTGCACAGAAAGTGAAAGCAGGTTTAAAAAGAAGCTTTTCTAGAAAATAAATTAAAGTTATTTTAAAAGAGGGTATGAACATGCAAGATTTAATCCACTAAATTAAAAAAGAAAAGGAAAGGAAAAGGTAATTCACTAGTGCTCAGCTGTCATTACTGAACCAGAAATACATGTAGAAGTCTGCAAGAAAATGAAGCTCTGCCTTGGTGAAGAAACTTTGCTATTGACAAACAGTTATTCTCTTGAAAGGTGTTTTGCCCAACTAACAATGGCAGAATTAGGACTATGGTGAGAACTAGTGGAAGAAAGGCATTAAAATTTTATTCAGACACAGATTTCAGTTACCTTCTCAAATCAAAAGACACTTTTATATGGTGACTGGTTTTAAAATTATACCTGCACCTCATGGCTGTATTTTACAAATGCCTTCACATTTATGTTGTTGCACGTTATTCTGATGTGTCAGGTGTTGTGCTTAAAGGTGCAGTGTTTATCAATGCTTTTGGTTAGAGTATGAAAGTTATAAAACTGTGTCTGTGTGTCATCTTTCTGAATAACTGGGTTTTGCCCCAAATGAGCTCGTTTTGGTCTGTTGTTTAGGGTACTGTACATTCAGTGTGGGATAATTTTTGTTGCATTGGTTGCGGTCACAAGGATGGATTTGTTGCAGGTGTTAACCCTGAAATTTTGCAAGATTGCATTTCCACTTGCATTCTTATTACTAGGGAATGGCATTGGTGGAAGGGTTAGTTAATAAAATACACAAATTAACTTCCTTGCTTTGGTTAGTGACAGTTGTTTAATCAACAAGTTATTGTCAAGTAGTACTTTAGTTGAGGTGTAGCGTGAAGAAATAGCTACGCAGTTTTCACAATGTTGTATGGGAGCAGCACTCCCCTGTGCCTTGTTGCATCTCAGAGTTGGTGTGGTGAATTTTATTCTGAGTTGTAGTACATGATATGAGTTCAGACACAAAAGAAAACCTGTATTGTTCACTTTTATGTCATGTCCAGTTTTTGAATCCAGTCAAGCATACCATAGTCAGATCCAAGTTGAGAGTTAAGAGTTCATCAGTAAGGCAAAGAGCTCACAAAAGGGTGTTAGTTCCTGCTGTAGACAAAACAATCTCTTGCCATCAATATCTTTTAAAAAACCAAGAATTTTCTTCCATTTTCAAATAGAAACCAGACACAAATCTTTGGCATGTTTGTTGCCTCCGCCATTTATGCAGCTAAGCCTGGAGGAGCCTTCTTTGCAATAGATGGTGATGCTTTCACTCTCGAATACTCGTTCTCACGTTGCACCGTGTGTTTATTTAAAGTCTTCTGCTCCCCCTGTAAGAGGAAAGCCCTGACCAGCAATGCCAATTGGCATAAACCCGTAGATCCGATCTTGTGTTGAAATGCACTGCACAAGCTCGCTTCTATGGGTCTGTGTCAGTGTGGTGATCTGGCAAAACATCACGCAGCACCCACTGCAGTGGTGTTTGACAACAAGCCCAAATTAGTGTACAAAACCATGTACTGATTTTGGAATTCTTCTCTTGCCCGTTGCCTTCCAACTTGATTAAGGGATATGTTCTTTTATAGGTTGCTTTAAGCATCTTTGGGTTAATATCTTATTAAATTTAGAAAGAGGTGTGAGGGAATCGTAGGGTTTCCAATGAGGAAGTGTAGGATATACAATTTCCTGGCCTTACTAAATATGTCATTCCAGGGTATTACACTCAAAAAGAAAGAAGGTATTTATATTTTATTCTTATTGTAAAGTAAGACCAAATACTAATTTCTTTCCTGAACTGTTCTGGGCTTGCATCATCCCTTATCAAATATGTATGTATATATATACGCACACAACACACGTATATATCTTTATACATATGTAAACAGGAGAGAACAGAACTTCTACCTCTGCAGTAGAAAAATCTATCTAAGAATATGCCTCATTGTCTGAAAAGTGGGGAATAACTGCAGTTGAAAACCTCCCCCCATGGGAAATATGTAGGCCAGTGGCTGCTGTCACATTTCAAAGAAAGGCTGAAGAAATGAAGAAGACTTTATGGTCACCGTCGGAAGCTGTGTGCATCCGGGTTGAGGTAGTAGGTTGTATGGTTTAGAGTTACACCCTGGGAGTTAACTGTACAACCTTCTAGCTTTCCTTGGAGCACACTTGAGCCATCGAGGAATTCATCACCACTTTAATCTGATCAGGGAAAGTATGCAAAAAGGTATTGTTTCATGGCTGTACATAATGATCACTCTGAGGCTCTATTGATGTTGGAATAGTCTTGATGACTTGATTATTTCATTTAAATCTTGTTACAAACAATGCTGACACATTGCCTTAATGGACTGTGACTATATATTGCAGACACTTAAGGAAAGAATGATGATTATTTTAATTCCATTAACAGGAAAGCTTTAAAAGTTATTTTGGTTTATAAACTCAGGAAAATACCAAGTATTTAATGCTTTATTTTTTTCTTCAGGGAATAGCTTATCCTATACATTTGATTTTTGTTGCTGGCATTTTATAAGTCTATATAGTTTTGAAAAGGAGAAGAATATTTTCTTTAGTCCTTCAAATATTTTCCAGAAAATATTGCGTGCTGCGTCTTGGATAGCAGTGGCAATGTCACAAGCCGATCCTGGTATTCTCTGGATTTATGATACTATTTCTTTGTGCCTGAAGATCTCAGTGTTATGAGCACAGCCCTAAATGACCTGCAGGCCCACCTGTGCCCCCACCCTCCTGTGACTCACTGACTCAATCCAGCCCTGCTCTGGGGTCTCAGCACCTGTGTCCTTACACAGCATGCCAGGCCAAATGTCAGGCCAGGGTCAGACCTGACCCCAAATACCCTGGTTTGTTTTGGTACTTTGTTCATCTTTCTAGTTCAGCAGGACTTGGAGAAGTCACACTCCCTGTGCACATAGTTTCCAAAACACTGGAAACTGCATGCAGTGTCAGGTCCCAGCACTGGGTGCCTCCACCCATGTGGGATGGGTGCCACAGACAAGATTATCCCTCCTCTGTGTGTCTCCAAGTTTTTGTTTGTTTGTTTGTTCTTTTTTTTTTTTTTAAGGCAATACCAGAACACATCAAGGAAAAAAAATAAGAGAAACACAATTATCCCAATCTGACTCTGGAGACAAAATTGAGCTTGTGGAGGTTTATGCCCCAATTTGTGTGGTCCCGTTTCATTCTGGTTTGCAGTCTTCCTCATCCTGTCTGGAAAAAAAACAAAGAAATGTCCCTTAATGTGTATATCCCATAAGCAGGTATCCTACCAAAAAGAGTGAGTGTTTCCACTCCTAGAAACAGCTAGTTTCAGGAGTGAAGCAAGTGAAGCAAGAGAGGAAAGAGCTGTGCCTGTATATTCACCATCATTTTTCAAGTGAGGGCTACTTCTGGATCTGGCCTCAAAGATGAGGCCTCCCCAGTGAGATGGAACATACATTACTGCCAAAGTCAGAGCATCTGGACCAGACAGTGATGCTCATTCCAAAAGAGTTGGGAAAAAGTGATACTCTCTTTTTCCACATACTTTTCCATAAAAAGTGAAAAGGAGTATTATTTTCAAGAATAATTTGTCATTGAAGACAGCAAGAGTGATAATTTTGCTTGAAAGTGATTTAAGTTTGTTTATGTAACGCAAAAGAGCAGAGCAACACCCCTGTGGTGTTGTGGTCAGGGGCAGATCAGACTTCTATGGAATGAGGAGAGAGTGAAATGTGGCTGTTCCACACAGGGATGAAGGCTCTGTTCCTGGAGCTCCCATGTTACCAGCAAACAGTTATTTTTCCAGGGTATTTTCAAGCCCTGAATTTCTGACTTTACTTTTATTGGAGGTGAACACAACACGATGTTTGATATTTCCAGTGTTTAGTTGGTTTATGTTTTGCATCAGCAAGGACAGTTGAGAATGTTTATTTTAAACGGATTGGAAGTTGGATTGTATTTCAGTTGTGTTTTCTTTCCATGTCTGTCTATTAAAAAAATCATTTGCTCACAGGTCCCTGTGTTTGTCTCCTATCAGCTTGAGGTTTACCTGAACCCTTTTCTAGATAAGGAATAACAGGAGTAGATGAAAATGGATTTAGTTTATCTTTTTAACAACACTTATTTTCAGTGATTCATGTTTGTGATAGGAAATTGATAAAGAGGATCTGCATGACAGGTGGATCCAGACTGAATTTTAAGCCTGTCTTAAAGTATATGGGACAGAGGAGAGATGAGGTTGAGTGAATCAGAATTGCTCCAAGCTGATGGAAAATGCTTAAGGGAGCAGTGGCTAAATGGGAGGTTAGAGGGGAGACCTCCATCAGCCAGTGAAGCCTAACAGGGACCATTCACAATCTGAGTAAAAACTGCAATATCCTCTGTGGATTCAAAAAGACTCTGGTCACCAGTACATTTTCTTTTGTTATTTTAATTTTTTTTTTCTTTTGTACTTTAAGTGCACTGGAAAGAAACATTGTAATTGCTGGTTTCTGCCAACAGAGCAACAGGTGTTCAATCCTTTTATATTAATTCTTCAATTAGTTGCAAAATAAGAGGAATTGTTTATACTAAGCTGAACTGAATAGAAATGACTGATGCAGAAAATGTGGGAATGTTTCATCTGTCCTTCAAAGGCATGATAAATTTGTAATTCTATCAGGCCTAGTTGCAGGTTGCTATGCAAATTTTCATCGCAGCATCACCAGCTTTAATGAATATACATTTTCTCTATTTCTTTCTCTGTTCTTTAATTTAGGTTTTTTACTCTGTAATGTGCAATGCATTGTTTTGGCAAGAGTTATCAAGTTACAAGCAAAAATGAATGAGACTGTGAGGTAATTTTGAAGCGGATTAAGGTAGAGAATGAAAAACAAAGGGGAAAAATGCTCTATTAAGAACAGCTGGATGGAGTTAGGACTTCTGTGATTTCATTTTAAAGTCATATTGTCTGTTTTAAGTGAAGTCTGACATATTTTACCTTTGCAGTGTGGTTGGAATATAAGTGTGCCTTGTAGACCCAGCATTACACTGATGTGATGCTTCTTTAGGAAATAAATGTACTTTGTGATGTGGCTAAATGGGGATGGGTTCCAACCTAGGACCCATCTGAGGCTGTTTGCTCCTGTAAGTAAGACAGAACAGTGTCATTTTTGTGCTTTTACTTTGCTTCTTGCATTTGGGAAAAATCTCCATGAAGATATTCAGGGAAAATCTGGAGATCCAATGGATCTGCAACTCCAGTTGTTCCTTTGGGAGATATGTCCCCAGTGTTTCGCAATTTTGGTCCTAAAGAAAAGCTGCAGAGGCACTGACCCACCCATTACCCTTTTGCTTTCCACAATTTCCTTGGTAAAGGTTAAGTCTGATCCGTGGTGAGCCCTGTTTCCCAACAAAGGAATTACAGCACTGCAAAAACCCACTGCAATGCCAGGCCCTGCCTGTCTTAAGAGCTAAGTCACTTCAGAGATTCGGGGGAGAATTTGTATTTCCTTCTGCAGCCCACAGTGTCTATGTCCAGAGGCATGTCCAAGGAAAACAGAGTTAGAGGGACATTTCTGATTTAACAATCATGATTTGGAAGCACTAACAGAACTTGGGTGTTTTGGTCACAGCCATTTTGAGACCTTTCCCTCACCAAAGCTGCCATTAATCCAGTTTACCAGAAGAGATAAAGTTAATTATTACTAGCTTTGTGCTGTTGAAATAGCACAGAGTAGTCAAAAATACATGAGCAAGTTTCTGGTTTTATTATTCTACTCAGCAAAAGAAAATGCTGAGTTTCACTTGGTCTCATCCTTTGTTTAACTTACTTGTCTTCAAAACAGCTGAAATTCTTTAGAAGTTTTTAGCTAAAGTGTCTACTTCTAGAAACAATAAAAGCAAGCCTCACATTGATGAAGTCTTTTCAAGAATGCTTGCAAAACCTGAGTAAAAACTCAAAGATCAGGCGCTTTTTTTTTTCTTTTTTTTTCTTTTTTTTCCTTTTCTTTTCTCTAGAATGATATCCTCATGTTCAGGAATTCCTCTCTCCTTATCCCTTCTTTTACAAATGTGACTGGCATGGTATTTGATCTTACAGCAAAATGGTCATGGATCCCTTTGCTCTGCATGGGGCTTTGTCGCACATCCTTTTGAATGGAAAGATCTCCCCCATAAACATCTGTACTTGGGGGTTTTCTGGATGGGGTAGTTGTCTGGCTTGAGTAAGACTGGCACTGACATGCACCAACCTTTGCACCAAGAGCTTCATTGAAAGGACACAAATAGAGAACAGCAGGCTAATCATTTTTCTAAGAGTCACAACAGCCTCATGAGCTGCTTTGCTTTCATGGCTGAGGAAAAAACGGAGTGGTGCACACTTTGTTTTCTTGCATGTAGTTAATGTACATATATTATGCTTGTATTGTCTTTATCTGAATGTTATGAGTCACCTCAACTAAACTTTATGTCCATGGTTGGGAGTGATTTATCTCTCTGTGCTAATCTGTGGTTTATCTGGGAAATGCAACTCTGTTCCTTTTACTTTTGGTCTCCACACATTTTTCCACTGGTCCTTTTTTGATTGTCCATTTATTGACATCATGATAATCCTGGCAACATATGTAGGACATTGCAGATATACTGGCAACAGGGATGGATTGGGAATGCCCTGATGGCTGGAGAGAAGAATGAGATTGCTGTCATGTTTATAAGGTTAGCAGAAACCAAAGTTTATTCAAAACATATTGTCCAGGAGTCCTTTATGTCATGACTCTTCAGCTTGGGAAGAACAATAAAGCTGTTTATTACTATCACCTTTGTAGGTCTGCCTTGAGACCATGGGGTTGAATTTGCTTAAACTCTGTGTCCATCTGAGGTACCACAGCTGGCAGGTTGGCTACCACCCTAGGGAGGTTTTTGCTTGAGAAAGTATTTTTGTCTTTAGACAGCATTAACTCAGGATGTGACTTGTGAACTACATGATGCCTGTGGTGATAAAGGCATTTTTGTAAGTGATTATTATTAAATATTGTGAAGTCTATTGCTCTTCTTAAATTCCTATCTTCTGATACAGGAAGAATTTAAAGGTGTTTTTATAATTTTGGTTTTGAATTATAGCTGTAACAGAATGGCCAAAATGTAAATTTTAGTGATGAGTCTAAGAACCTAACTCATACCTAGTGTAACATTTTGAAGCAATCCTGCTTTTTTTTTCCAAATATCTTGGGCATTTAGGAGCCAGCATCCTGTTGATTTGCAACATCTGAGCAAGTTTTAAAAGAGAAACCTCAGATTCAAAAGCATTTTTACAGCTTTTTGACCCAATGACAGGATGTTAGATATATAAAGTGGTTGGAGCTGCCTTTAGGTTGTGCTTCTGTATGTGAGACACTTAAACGTGGAGTGCCAATACATTCTTAGCCACTTTTATGAGATAATAGCACCCTAATTCCTCTCCTCTGGCTGTTGTAAAGAAAGGCAATATAAACAATACAGCCAGAGAAAACAGGCACAGTTTGCACACCTGATACTCCTATTGATGCCACTATCAGCCGTGCAGGTGCTCCAAGAGGACACAGGACTCCTTTCCTCCCCTTGCCCTCCACTGGGGGAGGAGTTGTCTGCCGTGGGAAACAGCTTAGTTCAAGTGCAAAGGTTTGGTTACAGAAATGAAAAAGTTTGGTTTTGGATAACAAAAATTATCATTAATTAACCTCTTCTTAGCTCCTCTCTGTTTGAAGCATTCACTTGTAAACTGTATGAATGTTAATCTATAAATATTAAAGACAGTGCTGTCCCCAGGCTCCTGTTTTTGGGGTGATGCTGTCAGAGCATGCTGCCAGGCACTCCTGCCTCCATCCTTGGCACCAGCAGGCACCGTCCTGCCAGGGGCACCAGGGAACCCTCATGCACTGCTGGGGCAGGGATGGCTCTCACTGGAAGGGGCTGCAATCACCACCCTGAAAAGGACAGGGATGTGCAGTGCCATGCCCAAAAGGAAGGAACTGAGCGTAGCATTGAGTCAGTTCAGGGGTTGTTTTGGCTAAAAAAGTCCAAGTGTTGGTCTGTGGAAGTAAACACACGGTCTGCCCGATGAATGTACTATTTATTAGCTGTGGGAGCTGCTGGAAATACCAAAGAGGATAAGGGCTGTGATTCAAGGCCACGGGGCTGGGCCCGCACAGCTCCCTAAGCCAGGAGCCAAGGACATGGGAATCCTTACCAAGGGGCGACCCTGGAGCTGTGTCAGGCTGCGCTCATCCCCAGGCAGGAGGAGGTTGGTGTCAAGGATCCTTCTCGGACGTGAGGAGAGGCTGTTGTTTGTGTGATTTGATTTGACTCTAATTTAATGACAGTTCTTAGCGGGCAACATGATTTGCAAGGCTGATTTCAATTTTTTATTGATTGAGCCTTTAATTTACTTGGACTTGCACTCAGAAGCTTCATCGGAGATGTAATGAAAGTCTGCGAAACCAGCTTGGTAAGGAGTTTTTTTGATGGAACTTGAACTCAAATGCTTCATTCAGGTGCAGTGTGAAAATATTTTAAGAAAGAAAATTCTTAGTTCAACTTCACTTTTTAAATAGCAGATGGACAAATCTGTTATTTAAAACCCCCCTTTCTTGTGGATTTTTTTTTCCCTCAAATTCTCATACTCAATATCTATTCAAAGATAAAAATTTAATTTTTAGAATTTTCCATAATGGATTTTTAAAGGGGACATCTTGGAGATTATAATTGCAAAACTTTCACTGAAAATAAGTGACTTATAACCTCTGGAAATATATTTTTTTTTTATTCATTAGTAAAAAATTTACCAAATGCAGAACAAAATCTGTAAAAACAGCTGCAACAGCCTTCTACTTATTTTCATGCTGCAGGTATTTTTCAAAGTAAAGATTGCAAAGCATAAAAAATAGATTATATGATTTCGAAATCTATCAGTACTTTTATAAAGACAAGTTTTCTTTCTTTTTAATATTTATAAAGTAATATTCATAAATTTTAGAAATGAATGCTTCAAACAGAGAGGAGCTAAGAAGAGGTTAATTAATGATAATTTTTGTTACCTTTTCCAAAACCAAACCTTTACACTTGAGCTAATGAATGAAAAAAGCAGCAAGAGACACAGAGTGTATCTGTATGGGAGGAAGGAAGGAATAGGGAGGATGAATTATTATGTGATAAGAAGTGTAAGAGGATGTAAGAGAAGGAAGGAAATTGAAGGTGCACATGGAATAAGAGAGAGGCTACAAGGAATGGAACTGCTGTCACTCCTCATGGGCACTTAGAGGGGCTCTGGGCATGTAGGCACAGGAGTTCTGGAAGGTGGAAGAGAAAAGGAACTTGAAAGATATGGGGAAATGACATGAGGATGTTGTAGCTTCACATTGCTGTGCTTCATCCACACTGGTGCGTCTTGGTAACTGCGAATTATCAAAAGAATGAAAGATTTACAGGCAAAGCCTCATATTTGTAAATAAACAGAGTATTCCCTCCTGGGAATAAGTTTTTATATTCTGCTGGTCAATTCCAATTTATTTTACAAGCAGAAAATCCCATTATAATATATAAATTTGGGGGGCAGTAACAATGAAAAGTAGTATCTGAGGGCAGTACACATTTCAGACCTATTGAAACCATCTCAAAATTATCCCCCACCACTGAGAATTAGGAACCCCAAAAATATAAATCTGAAGATAAACTGAAAATCCAGAGAAAAGGCACACAGATAGCCATAACTTTGATTAATACTGACACAGGCAATATATTAATGATGCTGCTTATCTCAGTTTAGTCTAAGACAATAAACACTAAATGTGATTATATTATGGCCATATTATAACTGCACAGCCTCATCATGAGGGAGAATTAACTCATGTGTGTGCCCTTCCCTTGGCATCTGCTCAGTTTATTTGCGTAAATGAGAAATATAAAACTCCCAAAAAGCCCGGATCAAAAAGAATAAGATAACCACAGCTTTTATATGAACTGTAATTAATTTGCAGCTTGTTACCGCAAAACTTAATTTAGGGAAATTCCTAGTAAAAATCAAGAATGTTAAACATTTGTGTGAATAAGAACAGTATGTGCAGTGGTGCTAGAAGTAGCAACATTTCTGATTCAAACCATGCACTGAAGAGTTGTTGAGGTTCCAGAATTTCTTTCCCTTTAAAATTATGAGAGAATGGAGTTTATTGACTGTTGATCACTTCCAGACACAGAACGGTGGTCCATTAGTCCTTTTCAGAATGTAATAGCAGTCCCACATGACACAAATTAATGGAATATCTCATTAATTCCCTAAATGTCACTAAACTGGTCAAGTCATTATAAGTTTCCATCTCCTTGAAGTAAATTTAGCTGCTTCCAATTTTTCAGTTCTTTGAAAACATCTGCAGAATATGGAATCTGTTAAAACAGCAGGGTCTACATTGGGAGATACCAGGATCTTAACCTGAGCTGTTTCTACGAGGGAGATCAGCTTATTCAGCATTCAAAAAGAGCTTGTAGATTTACATTTAAGCTTATTTTGAGGAGAACTTGTGCCTCTCTATTCTAAATATGAACACTAATTTCTCTATCCAATAAAAGTAGGAAATGTGAATATTTATGGCATGAGATATGAAATAATATTATTATGTATTTTCAAATTTGAATTTTGCTTTACAAGGCTATTTGCTTGTTAAGTGAAATGACTAACCAGTAAAACAGGCTTTTACTAGGGTTATTAAATGGTGATTCGTTCTTTGCATTAATCTTCATGTAAGGTATCCTGAAATCTTTTGTTTTAAACACAAAGTAGCATCACACTAAGTGAAGTGAACTATATTCATTCACACTAAGTGAAGTGAATCATATTTATAGGCACTTTTGTTCAGGGGAAAAACAAACAATATTGTCTTCTAAAAGTAAATCCTAATTTATCAGATAGTAATTTCTCATTGGAGGGAATTACAGTAATTTTACAATGTTTTTAACGTTGCAATAAAGGATCCTACTGACTTGTCCGATCATCATCAGTTGCTTCTCTTCTCTCCATTTGATTGAAGAACAATATACCAGTCAGGTCTCAGTTTGCTGTTGCTTTCTCTCAGTGCATTTTATAGACTGCACCTCCAACGCAGCTTCCCATGTGTGATGCTACATTTTTAAGGCCTGATAGTAAATTTCACTTTGAGTGAAATCTTGAGTGAAGATTTATTTCAGAACTAGTGATCACGAAAACAGGATCCCTGCATAAAGAGAAGTGGTTACTGATGTAAGTCTGTAGTTCAATTAACACATACTAAATTAGGAAATACTGAGAAAGTCAAACTCTCAAAATGTATTTATTATATTGCTTTCATTTATGTAATTTTTCACTCACAATTTTTCTTTTTGAATGGAGTAGATCCTCAATAATACCTTAAAATATCTTGAAAACCAGAAAACCTAACTTTAAGAATAAATAAATAAAATCCTTGCTGATGTTAAAATATTCAAATAAATTCAGTCCCAGATGCTTTTATCAGTAGGATCCATGGCATGGTATTGGAAATATTGAAAATGTAACGATCTTTGTTAAGTGCAATAACATTTGAAAATACTTGTTGTAAAAATTTCTATATGGCTTCAGAGCTACAGAGGACTGCAGAAACTTTAAACCTGTTTTAAACTTTAAATCTGTGGATTGAAGAAAATATGTATAAATATATTTGACCAATACTTAGGAATGTTCATTAATGAGAGCATGCAACATTGAGTTCTAGTTCTGTGGAATGTAAGGGACCAAGAACACTTCTTACCATATACATGATGGGGGGATTTTGTTTGGGTTTTGGTTTTTTTTTTTGATTGATTGGGTTTTTTTTTTCATTGTTATTGTTTTATTTTGTTTTGGTTTTTGTTTGGTTTGGGGTTTTTGTTTATCTTCCACAACCTTGATCTTGAAGATTTATTAAAGAATCTAAAAAAGTTTTTTTAAAAATGATAGTAAGGGATCTAACTAAGAGGTTACAAGGATGCAAATTTAAGTAATTTATACTAAATTTTAGAATCTTCATGTTTCTTATGAATTTAAAGTTATTTAATAAAAAACATTTTGTTTGTTCCAGGATGAAATTTTCATGAATATAGTTTCACCAGTTCATTACTTTGTTTGTATAAATTTTTTTCTTTTATTCTTAAATAAGAACAAGGTAAATGACAAATGATTGAAGGAACATGATGAATTCTTGTCCCCTCTTTAGCTGTATGAGATGTTCTATAAATTTGGAGGTAGGAGTTCTCCCAGATATCAAGAAACAGTTTCATGGCAGACATACAATAGTTCTGTGCTTTATGGAAATAGTTAAGTAAAGACTAAATAAAGAGCATTATTGAGGAAAAAAATTAAAGTATAGAAAGTGTACAAATGAAGTCTTAATAATGTCAAGTTTTTTCAGGGACAAAATAATTGTTCAATTTAACTGTAATTAAAAAGTAGACAAATTTTTTTATTTACAAAAAACCCCAACAAACTTCCAAGAGAAATGTGCCTTGTTGCTAGCAGTAGGAGTAGTGAAGGGGAAAAGAGAAATGAATCATTAATGATCATCTATTAGACAAAGAAAATGACTCTCAACTCTGTAATCCTAAAAGTCCTTGTACTTATGTGTCTTAGCATCTTCAGAATAACATAGTCCAAGAAGTGTAAATATTAGTGTTCGTTTGAAAGTGCACAAAACCAGTTCAAAGTAATTCAACAGAGGAACATGAAGAGAAAAGGAATAAATATAAAATGGAAAGCATAATGTAAATCATCTTTAAAATTGTTAACCAGATAATGTTTGCCGACTAGTTGTCTGAACTGTTGCCTCTTTGCTAATCTATATATTTTGTGGGATAAAACCTATTATCTAAAGGTAAACCAGCTTTATATACAGCAGTTCAGTAGCATCCACTTAAAAATATTACTATCATCAGCAAATAGAAAAAAGTAAATCTATTTACTGCTAGGGCTACAAGCCACAGCATTTTGAGAAATTCAACATATTCACAATTTTCAGTAGAATAAATATGATGCACATTTAGGTGATACACATCCATGAATAAGACATTGCAATTGCATTCATCAAGGGTTAGGGAATAATTAGAACAGCAGGCTAATACACAATCTTTCAGAAGTCCCTCCTCTTCCATGATTACCTCACTGAAGCCTTTAAGGGCACTTGTACTTGGGAATTACTTTGAAAGCAAATGTCTTTGTCTTTCTCCATTCATATACCTCTAATAATATTCCACAGACAGCTTCTAAAAACCAGGATTGACCTAGGAGTGTGACATCCTTTTGTGACATGGTATCTACAGTGAAAAGCAGGAGCTTGGGGCCATGTAATGGTTTGTCCAAGTTCATGCTGGATGTCATTGTCAGCATTGGGATCAAGGGATGAGCCTTCTGGTTTGCCAAAACGATTACTAGTCCAAAACACATATTTATGAAAGTCCTTTCTGGGCAGTACATTAAAGGCCTAGTGCCTGTGTTCTGAGTTAAACAGCACCATCTCACAGTTTGAAGGCTGTGTGTCATGTTGGAATGTGTTTTCTCTATCAGTGTGATGTTTTCACACTGTGTTTTGTAATGTAGTAATTACACAGCTTGCCCCACAGTTCTTGAAATTTATGCGTCTCTTGTATTTAATAATAACACACATTTAGTAGGACTATTTCATTGTCATAAATATTAAAAACTACATAATATATGCACATATAAAGACTGCAATAATGAAGGTGTTTAAATAAACACCACCAATTGAAATTCAAGTGCTGAAGATCAGTAGATCCTGAAAGTAAAAGTGGCTGTACAAATAAAACTAAAATTACCTTTGTTGATTTTCATTGTCTAAGAGGAGAGGAATATTGTATATGAACAAGGAGGGTGAACAGTGATGGGAAGCTCAAACTTTTTTCTTTAAATAATCTGCAACATTGGCTTTCCGTTAAGGAAGCTGAAGAAATGCCCTTGCCAACAGCATTTAATTTCACCTGTTCTGTATCCTCTGTGCCCTGGCCCTTTTTCTGTGGAAAGGACCATTAGACCTGCCAGACACGGCCCTATGAGCTCCAGATCCATCTAAGGAAAAACTCTATTGTGGAGAGAAGCAACAAAATTGGGCTGATTTCCAGGCAAACCCTGAGGTTGCAGGAACACTGAGTGTGCCAGGCACTGCTGGACAAACCCCAGCCATCACTGCTGGAGCTCATGGGCAGCTGAGCATTCCCTGCTCAGACCTAGGCAGACTCAAAGAGACAACTGAATTATGTGAGGAGATGCAGAGCAGCCCAGCATAAAGGAGGCTCTAAATTGGATTAAATCCATTTTACTTCCATTTGCTACAAGGTGTGAATGATATGTTCTGCACCCTAGGAATGAGAAGTTTAAAGTACTTATGTGAGCTTTGTTTCCTTGACTCTTTAAAGCATGTGGTAAAAAGCCCTACGTAGTCTCAAATTGCAATATTCAGATACAAATTTTAAGAATCCCACAGCTGTGGGGATACTGTTTGACACTTGAGTGGGAAAGGGTTTAGCTGTAAAATTCTCAGTTCAAGATTTTAAAAGTAGAAGTTCAGAAAGGTTAAGATCAAAAAGTGTCTAGGAGTGTGGATTTTTATTCTGATTTGAGTGACTTTGCTTGTTGTATTTGGATATTAATATAATTAAAAGGTCTATGAAAGTGACAATGCCTCTCCACTCTTGCATTAAATAAATGTACTTTTTGAAGTGATGTGATAAAGTATATAAACATTTCTTATTCATATGTGGCCACATTCTTGTTTCTCTATTGACAAATGGAAGAGTAAAGACCCTTCAGTAAAGAAAAATTGAATAGTTCTGTGACAAGTTTTCAGAAAACCATTGCAGATTAACCATTACAGTGATGCATATTTCTGCAAAATAGTAGGAAATAGAGACTGGGAATTAGAGGCGAATTTAGAGTAAGATGCTAATATCATAGTTAACAGGTCTTTTTTGGAAAAAATATTAATTCCTCACTATTTTATTACCTCTTTTATTTGTGCCTTTTTTAAACCAATTATTAGAAAATAAGGGGAAAATTAATCAGTCAACATAATATTTGGACTTCAAAACTTTTCTCCATGGGAGCAGCTGTTAAGGAAGTGAAGTGGTCACTGGGGGAGAGGAAAGTCATCATTATGCGGTGAAAACGGCTGGATGACAAAGTCTAGAGTAAAAATGTATAATTGTCCTCTTCTGTGACTGAAAGATTAGAGTGGGCTGCCCCACTGCTTCGTGTTATGATGTTTGTTATTTAATACATGGAAATAATGGAAAGAAAGTTAGACAATGGGATGGCAGCACCTGCAAATGTCAAAATTAGCTGAGTTACTCAAATTCAAAGCACACTATGTGGGGAAATTCAAAAGGGAACCCTGAGATCTACAGTAGTGGATGATGAGATGCCAAACAAAATTCACCAGTATGAAAGGTAGCAGGCATTCCAAGAATTAATTTGAACTATTTATTACCTCTTTTGGGTTCTAAATTAATTTAGAAAAAGAAACCAGAAAAAGAGATCAAGTCATTGTTGACATCTCAATAAAATCTGTGATCACTGTAAAAGTTTCATCTCCCTTTCCCCTCCCCTTATAAATTCTCCAAATAAAAGGATCCCCTCACCACAAAACAAGAATCAATGGCGACGTGATCCTGTCTGTGCAATAAACTACATCCAGTACAGCTGATAGCATATAATGCCACACCATCTCTTATTCTGAGTCCTGTGATAGAGAAGAAATAAGCAACAAGAGGAAGAAAACAACCTATTTCTTAATAAATATGTTCTGCCTCTTTCTAAAGGAGAATGAGTGAAGTTTTGGCAAAAGTGAGGAAACACAAATTTTACATATGCAGAAATAACTCTTTTTTTTCATTAAATAAGTAACAAAATGATAGTCAATGCAAGAAGGTTCCAAACTTGTAGGTGCTTACATTAGGGAAGGCAATTTAGAAGTGTAAAGTCAAACCAAGATAAAAAGGCTTTTAGTATCAACCATTACAAGGTGCTGAGCATCCCATAGAGACTCTTCTCCTTTCTCAGAAGTCCAGAGAGGGGACGTGTCAGTGAAGGTCTTGACTGAGCCCTTTTGTCTCTCTGTTCCCTCTGTGGGGCAAGATTTAGCCTGTCTTTGTCACTGTCGGAAGAGCAGAGGGGTTTCTCTGGACAGTCCTTGTTCCTTGCTTACATTTTAGTTACTGCTTAGCAGAGCGGAGGTTTATAGAGTTATCCCTGTAATTAGCTCAACTGCATCCTCTGCATCTGCTGGGCTACATGTGTCTCTCTCCAGTCCAAAGGTAAGGTTAATAGTAAATCTCATATGCTATGAAAAATTAACCACAGGGTTGTACAAGAACTGTGCCAGTGTTACTGTGGGCAGTCACACATGGTAGGGGTCTTTACACTGTGTACCTCCAAGTAGAACAAGTGGGAGGAGAGGAAGGAAAAAAGTAAAATGAGCATCCTCCTTTTTTTTTTTTTTTTTTTCCAGTATTATGTACAGAACTGATTAAAATAGATTTCAAGGAGAAAAGTTCGTTGTGGAGTTGCTCAAACAACTGTGCTTTTAAAAATATTTGGAAAAGAGAGGGCTTTGAAACGAGAAATCATTTCAAGAGAAATCCATTGAAATGTGCTCGTTAAGGTGGCCAGGGTTCATTCCACTGATGGAACTCCTAGTGCCAAAGATTTCATGGGGGCAGAAGCAGGAGTTTGGATGCTGCCCAGGGAAGTGGTTGGGTCACTGTTCCTGGAGGTATTTACACTGACATGGAGATGTGGCACTGAGGGACATGGTTTGGTGGTGGTCTTGGCAGTGCTGGGTTAAAAGTTGGACCTGGTGATGATCTTAAAGGTCTTTTACAACCTAAATGATTCTCTGGTGCTATGATTCTATCTTCTTTTACTAAATTAGTTTGAACTTTGTATGATTTGAATATGTTGACATATATACACTGTTCAGCATAAAGAAAATATCCAGATTCTACCTACAGTTCCACTGCTGTCCCATATTTTGCCAGGTTGTTCCATATCACAATTGCATCAAGAATCTCAGATAAATCCTAAACCAAAGAAATTGATTGAAATCTTTTAATAGTTACCCTTAACACCAAGGCAAATCCATGCACCACTCTATTCTTCATCTTCTTTTCCTCTTTCCGGTAATTTTGTCTTGTCTTATGTTCTTTTATATACTTGAAAATTCTTCTAAATTACTAAATATTTTTCAATATCAAAAGGTTTCACCATTCTTTTGTCATTGAATAGTCCTCTTAATCTGTAATTGCTTCCTGTTTTCTTCTACAGTTTACAATATTTTCATATTCTCATAAAAACCTCAAGTCTCTGGAAGGGCAGGTTGCAGAATTCTCACTGTGATGTTGCTGTTGTGATCTTCTTTCAGTCCCTGTCAAGGCAGATGAAACCTTGAACTGCTGCCATGTTCTGAGGTGCCTCCTCCCTATTGATTCTCACCACTGATGTTACTCTGACTTCCTTATTTTTGTGTGAAAGCTCAAAAGAAGTAAGCTAAAAGTGATCCATGTTTTCTGAGCAAGTGAAGGGACAGTCCCTGCTCATGTTTGGTGTAAGCTAATTTTGTACATATAAGTCATTATCTTGAAGTAGTGCTCCACTGTGAAAAGGAATTCCTTCTTACACAAATGGAAATTCTTATTTCTATCTCATTTCTACATAGGACTCTTTATAGAAGAACTCTGCATTTTTTCTGTGGAGGCACTGTCCAAAAAATACTTTTAGGCTGTTGCGAAAGTGCTTAAAATATTCATCTCTCTTGACAGTTCTTCTCCAGACTATGTCGGCCTAACCAAAACCATTTTTAAGGGTTTTTTTAATTTATTTTTTTATTTGTTTTCTGAAATCCCTCCACATTATCCAAGTGTTTCTGATAAGAAGATGGCAAGAATGGGAGGAGCTAATGACAATTCGTTTGACTAGTACACCTCATTTTAGGCTAATTTTGGCTGTACCCTGGTACCAATGGTAAATGAGAAAATATTCTCCTACACTTTGTTTGCATATAGCTTACATCAGTGGAGAAAATTCATGTAGGAAAAATGTGTAGTGCAAGCTTGCTGTTCTATGCCAATTTGGGTAAAATCTGACTGTAGTCCTGAAGCAGAGGGGTCAGATGACTTTAATTAATTACATGACTGGGATTATATGGAAAAACACTTTACTTGAGATCCCTTTGCTTCAGATCTCTTTACTTAATTCACTTTGAAGTGAAAAGGTGGTCTGTGAAAGAAATGTTATTGTTCCATCAAGTTTATTTTAACCCTTTGGGTAATAAGCTGAAATGTTACATATATTCTGTACATCTCACTCCCACACCTAACAACATCAAACTTGAAGCTCTTACAAATCAAAAGAAAATTCTTACATTCATATTAGACAATGAGTCAGACTTTGTGTCTCAAGAGTAGAATACAACCTGGAGGAACTTAAGAGTGAGAGGAGTCCAGGGTTCACAATCATGAGCACTAACAATCATACCAAGAGTCCAAATCAATGAATGGGAAGCGTAATTTGATACTGTTTCATTTGGGTTAGGTTTTTTTCCTTCAAATGGATGTTGTTTTCAAAGGAATGCAAGAAAATTTATTTTTCTTTTTCTGAAAATCATAGAAAAATGTTAATAAATTAGATTAATAATGAACAGAATATTTTTGAGGTATCTTTACCCAAAAAATCTGGGAATACAAGATTACGAATCCTAAGGCAGTTCGAGAAACAGTTTTCTCTGTGAATAAAGGGAAACTGTGTGCTGATGTAGTGTAATTTGCTGCACATTTATTGAGGTGTGAATGCCTGGTATTTAAAATCAAAAGCTGCTGCTATGAGTTCACTATCTAAAGTAGTGACAGGAGTGAAGAAGAAAATTTCAAACAACTGAAATCTGTAAGAATTGATGGAGAGGTAGCAGTTATAAACCTGTCCTCATGCATTGTTTGCCTCATGCTTTCTGATGCTCCTCACTAGAATAGTGAAAATGCATGTTAATTTATTTGCTGAATTCTAAGAATGAAGCAAGTGTAAAGGCAGGCCTGAAAAATACTGTGCTTCCACTTGCTTTTAAAGAGCTCTGATGTCATCAAGGCTTAAGGCGGCCACTTTTCTATGGAAAAAGATCATGTGGCACTTCTCTTGCAGGTGGATTTAGGAAAGCAGCCTGCCACTTCTGCATTGCATTGAACCACTTCATAAATCTGGGGATTTAGACATTTGGGTCGATTACAGGTTTTGTTTTCAGCCTAAGGAAGGCTGCAGTTACCTAACTAAAATCCACAGAAAATTTTGGTAATTAATTTTTCAAGTAACTATGCTTATGATGTCTGTATCCTGTCCAGAGGTATAATGTGTCTGTCTAATAAAGGAAACACTACAAGAACTCAGCCTATAAGACTCTCAGTTGTTGGCTCAAGGCTTTGTGAAGACTTTCTATGCCTCAGAAATATATTCTTTATATATTACATTTATTTACTTGATATCCTGTACATTTTATTAGCGGAGTATCTCTCTTTAAACTTGTCAGTTGTGTGTTTGATGACATGTAGGGCACAACAGCTTTTGACTATGTTTGTCAGAGTCACCTAGAGACAGTATCTTCAAAGGGGCTTTCTGAACTTTCCAGATGTAGTTGAAATATGTGATCTCGTAATTAGGAGTTTATTTATAACTTTTCTTTCTTTGCAAAGCTCCCAAGATGGATTCCAAGGGTTCCCTGGATAGAGAGAAAAAAGCCCCAAAGTATTTATTAAACATAATTTCTCTTGGTTAGCTGTCGTTGTTGGGTTTTGTTGGCTTTGCTTCTTTGTTATCTGGGTAGCTGCACTCAGCAGACTCCAGGGTCTGACTGTATGAAGCAGTTCCTGTTTTGGTAACAACAGATTCCTTGCACCAGAGAGTTGATGTTCAAAGGTAGTGCAGTTACCACTGCTCATGTTGAACAGAGTGTGGAATTTGACCTTTATGAAAGAATTGCAAAGAGGCTTTGAAATCCCTGTAATGATATCCACGGAAAACAGAGAGGAGCTGGGTACAGGGAGGTTTTAGTGAGTTTTGGAGAACAGCATGTCATTCCCCTCCCTGTCCTATGTACTCTCTGCCATCCTAAAGAAATGTGACACAGAATTCTGTGATATTTCATTTTTCCCACTTGGAGTCTCAATAGTATACAAACCTGTTCCTTTTCCTTGTAGTCACCTCATAGTCCTTTGTTAGAAGGATCATCTGTGCTTGTCTGATTCAAAGGAAGACCTTTGACTTCTATTTATATGCAGTGTTGAAGACAGGATGCTGAGCAAGAAAGCTCTTGGATTTAACCCTTTATGGCCATTCTTATGCTGCATGAGGAGTTGGGAGTTGCATTCCTCCTATTGCTGGTTATCCTACCGGCATCTCTCCTGCTAGCATGGAAGCATGTGTTTTCAAAGTTTAGCACAACTTTCTGCTCCTCATGGGGAAAACTGGAGTATTGAGAAGGGTTTGCTCAATGTCCTTGTGTTGCTGTCCCAAATGGCACTTTTGGATCCTGGGAAGGCAAGACTTTGTACAGATGGTTTTCACAAAGGGAACTGTGCATTTCAAGACACCATTGCAACCTAATAATCAAAAATGAAGAAAAGATAGCAAAGATGCCTGTATTCTCTGATGCCTACGTCTCCCTAGTGTTATACTCAAAGACATAATCTTTTGAAGATATGCAAATGAAGTGCTTCAAGCCAACATTATGGGTCAAATTTACTTTATTACAAAAGTAATTATGTTTCGGGGACTATTTTAAAGGTATGTGAGCATGGACACGGGGAGTTTATTTATGTCTGTGCAATAATTCTTTAAGCTGTTTGGTAGCACATGTTGCTGGTCTCTTCCAGCCAGCTGGTGGATTCCCAGGCAGAGTCTGTCGCACGCTCGTGTCACATGGAACCCCCATGCACTTGCAAATGCTCTGATCCCTGGAGAGGCGTGGGCCTTTGGGGGCTGAAATGCTCAGTCATCCCACTGAGATGTTCTGCTTACGAATTCAGAGCACAACGTAAACCTAGCTGTGGATTGTGGCACTCCCCCTCTTTTTTTAATTTTTTTTTCCCCTCCTTTTCATGAGTCCTGGGTGTGATATGTTTCACGATGATATGTTTCATCTTGTGTTGTTGCTCTCAGATTGCACGTGTGAGAACGCAGCATCTCAGAAAAGATTTACAAACACGGGCGCGGTGACTGATGGCACTTTATTTGTGAAGGAAAAGGCATATGTCTGCCTTGTGGTGTGTGGATCAAAATCCAATGAAAAGTGAACTGACTACATCAGTAATAGGCATATAATTTACCCCTTCCCTTCCCCCACCAAAAAATAAAAGGCAGGAAAATGCTGAATGCTATGTGGAGATAACATACAATTTATTGATTCTCTCTGTATGCTTTATGGCTATAATGGACTTTATGAAAACCCTAAGCCTGTCCATTTTATCTTTGTAAATAATTGACTGAGAACACTGTTCTAAATTGGATAAGTGGAATGAGATACACGCAAGGAGAAGACTGTACAAGTAATTATATGTATATGGTACATTTCAGCCTGTTTTGGCAAACTTCAAATACATTGCTTCATAGTGTCTGAAAATTAGAGACCTAATTTTTTGGCTCAAGTCTGTTGTCACAACTACCCTTAGCTCTACTGTAATTTGCATTTCAAGTGTACTAGAATCTCTGAGCACCGCCTCTGCGTGTTGTATGATTACTGTTAATACTTGATTTCACAGTTATTTACGGCCTTGATGTATTGCTTGACTGTTGCTAATACCTCATTTACTATTCTGACCACCCTGAACAGCCCTTCTACATGATGCTTCCTGGAGTGTCTAGTCTTTTATCCCCTGGCTGTAACTTCTAATTTCTCTCCGGCTGTAAAACAGTCTCATACCTTTGCATCAGAAAGTATTTTTACTTTCTTGTTGCAGGGCTCAGCATGGATACCAGGGAGCATAGCAACACTGCTTCACAGTCAGGATAATGGGGACCTTTAGTGTCCTAAGGAATTGACTTGGAGAAGTCCAGCTTCATACAGCTCCTGATTCCAACTGGGTGTAAAGCCATATATTTGGAATATATTCTGCCTAAGTTCAGGTTGCCACTAAAAGAAGAGCTCCATCCTCGTTCTAGTGGCATTAATTTCTCCCTGTCTTTTTGTGCTGGCACTTAGTTTATATGACTTTTAAATGAGCTACATGAAGGATTGATCCTGCTGCAAATTAATCTTGTATTTCTTCTGGTGTGCTTTTTGGGACCATTCCCTAACCTGCTTTAGGATGCAGCTGTGAGAGGAAAGTGACAGCACAAACAAGGTGCAGGAGCAAATGACCCAGCTCAGGAGGCAGAGCAGATAGGACCTCCACTTCTGACAGATGTCCTGATTTATGCTACAGGTCTTGGACTGAACACTCTCTGGGAACTTGCAAATGGAAATTGCTACCTTGCACAGGAGCAGGAGTCTGCCAAAAAAGTGATTGTCAACATCCCTCATCCTTAAATGGCAGCAGGTTCTGTCTGCCATTCTGTTCCTATTGACAAGCACAGTCTTTAATACAGGAGATGTACATGAACTCCAGGCTTTGTAAGCTGTTCGTCTGTGCTACAAGCTCCCAGTGGTACAGGTTACATAAAATACTCTCTACAATGTAAACTTGCATATGTAAATGCCTTATAGAAGATAACCATAATTATCCAAACCCTTAGGTAGAATGACCCATAACATTTGCCAAACAAAAATGCAGATAATTGGAATATCTGGCTTAGCACATTTTGAAATTGGCCTTTGGGATCTCAAAAATCTCTGATTCAGTCTTCCTAGTTTGGTGGGTTGGATTTCCAGTTGGGAGATTCTTTCAGCAGAGTTAGGTTTTAAACCAGATATATATTGAAACCTCCAAAGCCTTTGCCTCAGGATCTGCCATGGGAGTTATATTCCTAGATAAATCAGGATACCATCTGTACTGCTGACTGCAATGTGAAGAGTTATGAGAGGTCTTTTAAGTAACCAAAGGCAGCTAACAAAAATAGGTAACACCTCCCTCCAGGCTACTTTACTTTTTCTAGACTGCCACAGCCCTCCAAAGGGTGTATTTCACATTGTAACTTAAAGTTACCCAAATCTAACCTACCTGAAACCCTAGGCAGGCAGGCAGGCAGGCAGGAAACAGGCAAAGTCACATCATGGACCATAGATGATATCTGAACTGGATAATAAATCCTGGTAGAGATTTATTATCCATTTGATGGATAATATTGAGTGAAATAATTCTGACAAGACAGAATCTGAACTACAGAGGGCTGCTGCTGGTGAAACAAAAGAAATGGGTGGTAAATGAAGTTTATACAGTAAAATCATGCTGATGATTTTGGCAAAGTTTATCATGGCAAGGCCTTGCCCCTGATCATGGCAAGCCATCACTGGGCCTGATGGCTTCTGTTCTGACAAAATTCACTTCTTTTTGTGACATTTACATTGGTTATCAAGCAAAAACTCAGCCACAGTTACAGGTAAATACACTAGGAATTGAAGGGAGAAAGCTTTCCAGAAAATGGCAATTAACTGAAAACTAGATACTTTTAATTTTAGAATGTTTATGTGAATCTATACATGTTGGTGGACAGAAATGCATGTCTAAATACTCTGAAGTTTGCCCTGGAGTGATGTGGTAATCATCTAGTTATGAGTTGTGCATGTTAATTTCTGCAGGTGATTTATCTGGTTTATCTGGCTTTTAAAGGCATTATATTTCCCTTCTTCATTTTTTTTAATGTTCCTATTTTCACAACAGAGCACAGATAGTGTTCCTATAATTATGAGTGAAGGGGGGAAGTGCGGGCAAGAGTTTGAGAAAGAGAAGCAAGAGCTGAAGGTGGGGTATCTTCCCAGTTAATCTGTGAGGAGGGATAACTGGCAATAACACGCAGCAGTGCAGAGATGTGGCCAGAGAGGCAAGCAGAAAGGATACTTTTATCAGCATTGTTTCAAAGCAGCTCTTACAGTAAGTACTAAAAGAGGAAAAGAAGCAATTACAGTAGTGAAGTGTAACTGAATTTTGAAATGCCTTTTATCAGTGTGCAGGACAGGAACTGCATCTTTACCTGAGCATCTGGGGCATGTTCTGCACGTGTCTTGCTTACCTGTTTTCAAGAGAAACACGAATGCTGACAAAAATTTTAGTTGAACTTGTAATTGAGACCACGTGCTTATGAATTTGTAAATAAGACCTATCTTCAGAAAGGTTACAAATGTTTCAAATGTTTCTGATAGTGGGGCCTGGGATAGGCACAAGCCCCTTCCATTGTCAGTGTGTTTGAGTGCTTGTTTTGTCTGAAAAGTAATCCAAGATACAGATTATATGAGCCTTTAATATTCATTGTTATTTACCTCTGAAAGATTCAGCTGGTTTGCTTCGTGATTGCTTTTGTAAAAGAAATGCTGCATTGTGATCAATTTGCTGTGTGCAATTTAAAATGTCAGGGACATTTCTGTTACTTAACCTGCAGACTCCTGCAGTATGGGATGAGGCAGAGTTTTTCAAAGTAAGGCTATTTTAAGGACTAACTTCTAAGAGATTCCAAGTTCAGCATATCCAAGTACAGTATATCCTTTCTTATTGTTTGCCTTCTTTTTAATTTAAAGTTGAGATGCATTTCAGGCAGCAGCTAAGATGCATTGATTGAGGTATATGTATTTTTTTTTTCACTATTAAATGTGATAAATACACACACTATTGAACTGTGAGCACTTTTGAGTATTGACATTGTTTGAAATTTCATAGGGAATACTAAATATTTCTTTATTCTCAAAATACATATTTGAGTGTAGAATTTAATTAAAATGTCACAATCAAAAAATAGTTAAAGAAGCAAACTGCTCTATGAACCAATTTGAAGAAAAAACTTTTAAAATGGAACTCCATGGAGCTTTTTTAGATACGTAGGCCTCTCTTCACTGTTGGTTGAGTTTATTTAAAGAGCTTTTCTAGTCACCTTTGAACCTAAATGATTTCTCCAGATGTACAGAAGTGAACAATGTAAAAATCTTGCTGCTTCAGCAGAACAGGATCCAGCTGGCAGGGAACTGGATCTGCAAGTCATTGGTTACAGCTGTGTTTCGATTTATGTGATGGTTGAAAAAATAAATTACTGGATTAAATGGCTAGAAAGAGGACTCTTTGTTTAGCCCTTGTGTGGGGACTGAAAGTGTTTATGGTGCTGTTTTCTTCAGAGCCTTTGCAAAGTAAGCTGGACAAATAGACTTATTCAAAACTTGTCTGAAATGTTGTGCATTCAGCTTTATTTCTTTACAGAAGAAACTGTATGTTTTTGTATAACGCTGTCAGCCAGCAACCATTTTTAAGGTCTCTTGGCCTTTGAGAGTGGCAGTAGCATTTTAGCAATGTCTTGTAGGCATTGCAGTTTATCACTGGAAGGCAGTTTCCTTTCGTTAAAGGTTTTCAAATGCATTTCTTGGCACGAACACAAATACATGTAGGGACTCTGTCAAACTCATAACTTTTTAATGGGTTTAATATTTCAGCTTTGTATACCACTTACCTTTAGCTCTACATAATAGTGCTGATGTAATTGTAAATTGGGCGCACAATAATTTACAGAGCAGGCACAATGAAAGCAGAAACTAATGCCAAGTGTTTGGGTTATCGCATATCTTATTTTAGTGTTCCAACTATGGTGATGTCTTATTACCTGATATCCTGATTCTGCAAAGATTTACATGCTTAATTTTACTGAACAGTTCCACTTTGCATGATAGAACTGAGTGGTGCACAGAGCTCATCACAGCTTTGTTAGCTATTTTGATAAGAAATGTGTTGGGTTTTTTAAATCTTTATACGATTAGGGTCCTTTGAAATCTCACAAACTGCCTTTTCTACTGCAGGAAGCTTGGGTTGAAGGATTTGAAATGTAACATCTTCCAGTGAAGTCCCAGCTCCATTGAAGTCACTGGGCATTTTTCCACTGGCTTCACTTAGGCTACGATTTCACTTTTAAAAGTGGATTTTAATGTTTTTGCTTAAAACCAGTATCCCAAAACCCACAAGTGATTTTTCTGAAGTAATGAAACTTCTAGTGGAGTGATAGGCTACCAAATGTGAACAAAAGATTTGATATTAGACCAACAGGAGTTTTGAAGGCTTCTTGCAGGAGCTACGGAGAGCAAAATAATAGCACAGAATTTTCAGTCATGGCAGACGGTGAGCATATAGTGCATTTTTAAAGATTTAGCTGGCTTTCAGCATAATAGTTTGCAAAGCCAGGAGCTTTTCAGCACTTGTATCTGTTTATTCAGCAATATTTCCTAGTAATTATTTTAGGCTGACCATTAGTTTCCTTTTACAGTCATAAAGCAGTCTGTAGCTGTTGCCGAGTATCAGTTACATCCTATTTATTAAAACATTTCTAAAATGGTGGATAAACGTGGAAAATTATGGTTGTGATTAGATCATAATTGTTGTTCTATCTAGATCTAATTACTTTTTTAAAAACAGATTTCACACATTGTTTTCAGAAGATTGGCTTTTTAAAATCCTACAGAACGCTGACCAAGGAGAGCTAAATACCAGAACAGGGGTTCCAAGGCAAAAACGAAATCAAACAAGTTGGCCAAGTTCCGTCATAAGCCACCCTCAGAAATACCAGAGAGAGGCTTAAAATATTTTAAATAGAATATTTCCCCTCCCCCTTTTTCTTTTATCATTGTCCTCGAGCAGCATTATTACATTAAGAGCCATGCGACAGAAAGTCGTGGTGATGCAGAATAAATAACCATAATGTATCAAAAGCAGACAAAGGTGTGATTGATCTGTCTGGAATTGGCAGACTCTTTCGCTGTGTCAGGCTGTTTCTTTGATCAATGAAGGTATAGCCTCTGACCTTTAAAAAAAATCAATGAGATTGATTGAAAGGAGAGAGAGAGCTATGAGAATGCAGGATAGCTTTAACCTTCACTGTCTAGAAAATTTAAAATATTCTGGTTTTGCAGGCATTGAACCTATTTTGTATTTTCTTCTTAAAATGCTTTTCTTTTCCCCAGACTGCTTTTGAAACCTCTAGAAACAAGGTTGTAGAAATGTTGTGTCTGAATGTTTCTCACAAATGTTTATCTTCAGATTGCATTGTTAAGAAAACAGGAGTGTTTTGTCCTGCAGCAGAATTCTGAGCATTCTCGTAGTGTTTGCAGCATGTACCGAATACCTTTAATCTCCTTTTACAAACTCGGATTTTTACGTGGCAAATACACACCCCAGAATCAGTGCTCAGAGAAATGGTTCAGGTGATTTCAGAGACAGTATCCGCTCGAATAAAGGGACTTGTATTGCCCTGTTTCAGGATCAAACTCACTGGTGATTGCAACAATAGTGTGTAACCAGCATGGAGGGGTGGGAATAGACAGCATATTTTGGTGATTTAGTTCTATGTAATCTTGTGTTTTTATCAATTATATATATGTGTGTGTATTTGTGTGTGCATGCAGGTATACCTACAGGTCAGGAGACAGTGAAAATGTCGTACTGGAAAATTTACAAAGCGGGATTTTTAAAATACTGCTTGGCACTTTACGTCTTTCTTATTGAACAGACTACAAATGCAAACCCGGTTGTTTAGGCACAAACAGGTTTTTGAGCAGTTGGAATTTCATTTTAGTGCCGGGCCTTTCCTTTCTTCACATTGTGCTGATGCTGCATCAAGTAGTAACACAAAGCAATTAGTGAAGTATAAAAAGTATTCATAAATAGAAAAGTTAATTCATTCATTACTTCATGCACTCACAGCTCAAGGAAACATAGGTCAAAAAAAGTATACATATCACGGTGGCTTGTTTTCACAAATAATTACTTTTTAAATTGAAAGTGTCGGTAAAATCAAGGTCTATTGAATAGAATTCACACAAAAAAGTAATTCAAACTGCAATAATTTATGCTGTCATATGTCTGTGTTTTAATAAAGGGCAGGTAAATTGACAAGTCAGCAAGGAGATGGTATAATAGCATTTCTTGAGTAAGATGGAGCTTGCGTAGGAAGAAAAGGATATTGCTGTTTCTCTGTAATTTTATTTCTGTGATTTCTTTTCTGTAATAAATTGTGTAGGCTATATATAAATATATATATATATATTCAATACTTCATGATCAGGTGGGAATTTCAGCTAAGTTAAAAAAAGGCACTCTTACTGAATTGCAAGAGGAATTCTGGCTGTAGCATTCCTAAACAAGAAAATAGAAGGGTAGATTTTTTTTTTTAATGGCAAATCTTTGACTATATAGCTGTGGCCATTTTCTGAAGCCTTTATCCCCTTGCTGTTCATCAGTGAGGTGGGAAGGTGTTAGGGACAATCATACAGAACTACAGTGTAGGTCATTCCAGCTAGGCACATCTCATTCTAACAGTGTTACTCTTCTAAGTCATTTAGCGAATTTTTATTTTATGAATATCCTTTCCATGTGCACTGTGATGAAGAAATTTTTGCTTCTAGAAAAAGGAAAGGGATGAATGTGTTACGTCCCAGTTCGAGCACACTGAGGCTATGAAGATGACAACTGTAAAATCAGAATAACATTTGATATTAGTGCATTTCTCTCTTCCCATTAGATATGTTCTGATTTTGCTCCAATGGTATCTAATTCTTCTCATCACATTCTCTTAACATTACTATCTGTTATTCCAGAGAGTCCTTGTCTGTAACACAAAGTTTGTGTTAATATTGCAAATCACCTCATTCTTGCTATTTAAGAAACAAAAGGCTCATCCTATATTTGAGCAGGTTCTGATATCTGACATGCATGTCCAGCCTCACCTCTCCTTCCTCTCTGTCCAGAAGTAATAATCCAGGAAATGTCTTTTTTCTTCTCTCTCTCTCTCTCTTTTTTTTTTTTTTTTTTTTTTTTTTTTTTTTTTTTTTTTAATTTTTGGGTGCTTTCAGCAATGGCTGCTCCCCTTTCTGTTCCTCACAGACACAAACTGCATCTTTCCAGTGTGGATGTGGATGCTGTCCCCTTGTGGATGATGCTCATAGTCTGAGCTGCTGCCTGCAAAACTGAGCAGTGCCCTTCAGCCAGTTTAAGGTGGTGTCTGGTGCAGTGCATTCATTTAGCATTACTAAAGGACAAAATTAAGGTTCTTTTTGTTTCTCATCCCCCTGCCAGCTAAAGCTTTCCCAGAAAAGAGGCAAAGCTGAGGTCATTTTTTTTCCATCTGTGAGGGGTCAGTGACTGCAACCAAGCTGTTCCTGGCTGAGGTATAAGCCTGTTAAAAAACACCTATGCTAGCAGCTGAATCATTTTTGAGACCAATTTTTTTAATATTTTTACTGATGAAAACAACAGATCATTAAATCCAGCAATCTCCAATTATAACCTGTTTTGGACAGCATGGAGCCCCACCCAGACAGATGCCCAACCTTGGCCTTTGCCTGTGCCGTGAGACCCCTGCGTGCTGCCCCTGTCCCATACCCACTGCCAGCATCTCTAGCAGAAATTCCTCCCAAAACACCATTGCCACAGCTGATTCTGCTGTTTGGTATCCCCAGTGCTGCCTGGACTGGGGCTGTGTGTTCGGTCTGTCCAGAACAGAAGCAGATCTATGGTTAAAAAAGGTGTGGTTCTGCTTGGAAGCAGAGGCAGTGTGTGCAGGCAGTGATGTAAGTGTAAATGTACCATGGTTTTCCTTTGCTATTATTATTTAAGTCTAACAGAATAAATCAGACTTAAGAGACCTGAATTCTGGATACCTGCTACCTGGATTCTTTCTTTTCTCCTCAGAAAATGAGAGATGGATATGTGAGAATTGCTGGAGCATTTATATGGAAAGCTCTTAGATCTTTTCCTGCACAGGAATAAATTTAAAAAAAAAAAGTTTAACAGTTGACATTTAATCTTCATACAGCAAATAATAATTACAGGCAGGAATTTAAAGTGGTTCTGCTCACAGTCAAGCCTGATGGTTCTTTTCTCCTTGCATTGCATGAGGATTTACTGTACTGTGGATGCAAAATGTAAATGATGGGCATTTCTGTGAAATTCAGACACGCACACAAAACTGTCTTTCCAACTTTTTCACACTTACCTTCAAACTGAAAATGGATTTTCCTGGTGGCTGATTAACCAGAAATAAGTTGTTTCTAACTAGGTTGAGGGGAGGAGGGCTCTGTAATATTGGATTAGTGAAAGGAGTGAACAGCTTCAGTTAAATTCAACTAGTCTTCTATTTTTAATCTCCAAGGAAACAGCTGAGTTGAATGTTAATTAAACAGCAGTCTTTGATCCACCCAGCCACTCCCGGAGGCATAATAATAATATATAAGTGCACAGCAGCACATATATAATAGGTACACTTAAAGGAGTGCATCTAATCTCACCATATTCACATTTAAAACATTTCTTGCTGACCCACTCTTATATTATTTAAATAGGGAAAGGGAAAAAAAGGAGGAAATACTAAGCTAAACTTTGATGGTCTGAAGGTAGGGCAGCAGAGCAAGTGTACGTTCCTATTATGAGGATGTATAAGGGTTAATGATTAGAAGAGTGGAATCAGGAAAGACCTTAAGCCCAGATCCATGACAGTGGTAATTGAGCTGATTGATTACGACATCTCGTTTCAGACGACTATTGATTTAATCTAGTCTGCAGTCCCATTGGCCCCAGAGGTGCTCCCGAGTGAGGCTCAGCACTTGAACCTGGGTACTCTCCCCTACTCACCGTCTGGATATAAATTTCCAGAATCTGCAACCATTTATAATTTTCACTCATCTTCATCCTTTTATTCAGAAGCTTCTAATTTCATCAGGCTAATGTTTTTAACCATTGAGGGGAGAGGCACAAGGAAAATGAAGTGGCACAGACTGAAAAGGGTGGGTTTTTTTTAAAAAAAGGCAAGGCAGAGAGCTGGGGCTCTGTGGCCAGTATTTGCATCTGTTGTCTCTGATTCGCAGAGCTAGCAAAGGCTGCTTTTGGAGGCAGTCCACAAAGCTGGGCTATCAGTAGGCAGTTTGCTGTACGCGAACGTTCAATTATTAAAATAGTAGAGTTTTTTTTCCTTTCTGATAGCCATAGCGAGGTCATGACATTAATTTATCCAGGGTATTGTGGGTAACTATACAGGAAAAAAAAAAGCATAAAGGACACAGATGCTGGAGCAGCAAAAAATGGATGGGTCTGAGCAAAAGGAGATTAAGAGGCGATGACCAATCTAATGTACGTATAGCAGTAAGAAGCCGGCATCCGTCACAGACTGTTGATGGCAATAAGTATTTTAAGCCATGCTGTGCATGTGGTAATTTTTTTTTTGTACCTCAGTAACTGCTAAGCTGAATGCTGTAATCCTGCATTTTTTTCAGTTTCCCAAATCTGATTTTGGTCTTGTTTTTGTTGTCTCATGCTTGGCGTCCTTCGCTCGCTCTCTGTCTGTGGGTGTGTGTCTGTCTCTGTCTCTCCCTCTCTCTGAGATTACAAACTTAACTGTTTCCTAATTGTCTACTTTCCTCCGTCCTTTTCCTAAGAAATTAATCACCATCACCACGACTGGCCCCAAGCGCGCATTAACTTGGCTTAGGGCGTGTACCCGGCGTTTTGGCTTTCTTCCTTTCCTTTGGAGCCGTGTGACATTTTCTTTTGGACCTTTCCTGCAAGTGGATGCCCTTCCCGTTCGCTGCTGCTGCCGCAAGGTTGCCAAAAGGCTACCTGAGCGGGGACTGCAGTGCTGCATCCTGGGACCTGCCCGCCCGGCTACGCCGAGGGCTTCCACGGCACCAGGCAGCTCTGAGAATTGGCTGGTGAATTGCGTATCACCTGTTCCCCCCCTCCCCACCCTGGTAAATAATTTCTATACCGTGAATCACAGTGGTGTGGTATTGTCTGGAAAAGTAATTCCCAAATACTGTTGGCGTAAAAAAGGGAAAAGCCGAAAGACTGTCAACACCGTAAGCCATTAAAGTCCCTTGCCTTAAGAACAAAGGAACAAGGTAAAAATGCACACAATAATTATGCTCTGTGGATTTTCATAGCTTGTCAGACAACTTGTGCCTGTGTTTCAGTTATCAGCCTTTGTGCTTTGTTTTGTGTTGTGTGTTTTCTATACGCGTCTTGAGTTTTCTCCGTGTGTGTGTTCAGTGTACGTGTATGTGTTCAGACTTCTCTACCAAAACGGAGCAAATACCATACAGAAAAATACACAAGTGGGGCTCACACACACGCTTTCGGTACTCAGTGTGGTGGTGTGGATGTATTGCCATTGTTCTCTTGCAGTGCTCCCTCTGACATGAGCAGTTTCTATTTTTTTATTTTATTTTAACTAAGAAGTTTAAAATAAAAGAAAAGAAAAAGAGGAAAAAATGTGCTTAGTCCAGTTAAATGCCAATTGAAACCCAGAAACTCACGATTTCAGCACAGTGAATGGTGATTCAGACCCTGGCAGGGTTTTGGCTATGAGACAATTCCTACTTATAAAGAGTACAATGAAGGGGGGGGGAAGATAGCATTAATTTTGAGGAAGATTAATATTAGTCTTTTAATGTTCATTGTTTTCTGAAGAAGTGAATCCTTGTAGCTTTTGAGAGCTAGTGTGTCCTTCCCACTGGTATTTATTCAAGCAAAGGAAAAAATGAAGAAGGCGTAGAATAAACTCCTAAGACTGTTCAAGAATTACTAGCATTATTTCTCTCTACATCACGTGTGAGCCTGGGTTGCCTGCTATTCCTGAGGCAGAGGATCGAGGATGAAAGTCTGTGTGTCAGAGCCTGTTTTCACAACTGCATTTGGAGATCTGTCTTATTGATTAGGAAAAAAAGGGGGTGGGAATAGAGTGTGAGGTGAGGGGAGGACCGACTGACTACTGGCTTATTGCAGCTCAAGACATTTTCTTCCGGAAAGATGTCAAACAACTGAGACACAGCAACAGAGGAAGTAGAAAGGTGGAAAAATAAGAAGAGGGACCCTTTGGAAGAAATGAAGGCATTCCTTATGAGAGCCTTGAGGTTTTTTTGTTGATTTTTTTTTTTTCTTCTAACATCTGACCCACAAGGGCTAGAGTGACAGCGTCATGCAAATGCTGCAGTCCAGCAGGTCTGAGAGAGGGTGGATGCTAGAGAGTGAGTTAATGTTAATGATGAGTGCAGTGAAAATACCAGCCGATACCACCCCCTCCACACACAACTGCTCTGAGTCAGCATCCGCTGCTTTGCCGTGCCTTTCTGTGCGTGTGTGTGTGTGTGCGTGCGCATGTGTGTGTGTGTGTGTATGTGCGTGTGAGTGCCGTGACCGTGTGTGTGTGCATGGAAGGTAAAGCCAGTCAGTCAGTGAGAAGCAAAGGTACGTTTGAGAGCAACTAAAATCTGACTGATTTCCATCTTCAGAGCATCAGATGTATTCCCTAAAGAGGATGGGTCTATGCGATGGGGGTGGTATAATTATGTTAATGTCATATTTATAGAGGGGAGAGATTTTTCATTCTAATTATTGATTTGAAAGCTGTGGTCAAAATTGTTTGTTAAATCATGATCAGCTTTAAAAAAAGAAATTGAATGAAATCTAGGGACTGCTATACATATCTCTCTCTCTCATATATATATTTTGTTTCATTTAACTATTTTGTGTCTGAGGCATAACTGATTGAATGGTGCACAGTGACAAAGAAATGGCTCTTATATAATGTTGCATTATATCATCAGCTGAAATAATATTGTAAATAATCCAAAATGTTCTGAAATCTGAAGTATCAGTCTGGAGGGGAGGGTGAAGGGCAGGGGTGGGGGTGGGGGGCACTGGCAAATCTTTTCTTCAGCAGAGCACTCTGTACAGCTTTCTTATAAATGGATGGTTCACCTGTTCGACCAGCAGAGATTCTAATTCTTCCCCCCCCTTCTCTTTTTTTTTTTTTTCCTTTTTAAAGCTGAACGGCTTCCCGAGGAGCTCTGAGTTTTCTATGCCAGATTCTGCTCCAGTGGCTAGGACCTTTATGGCTGCTGTTTCTTTTGCTCTGGGATCTGATGGAGGAAATAAAAAGCCACGATGGATCCTGTCCCTAAAGTAGAAATTTTCTTTTTCATTCTGCAAACAAGGCTAAAGATCGGAGGAGAATGAATGCAGAAGTAATTCAGGATTGTGGTCGTGCCATTAAAAATGTTTGGCTTCAGAATGAAATTATTTGGGAAATCCAAGCATTTCTTCTTACTGTATCGACAGTATTTGAAAGTTATGTGTGCTTTGAGTAATCTGGTTCAAGTGACAACAATCTCTGCATGTCAATGTTTTCTGCAGCTTATGGAGAGAAAGCTAGTTTTGCCATTTGAAAGGAAGAAGCTTTTTCTAGCAGTCTGTAGAAGGATTAAATGTTGAACATGGGGAAGAGGCAAAAAGTGAATACACGCCCAAAGATTTTCCTTGCATCGTGAATGGGTTTAAAGTACTCTGTAACCCAGGGCCCACCTGAACAGTAGGACTAAAAGTATAATGGGGAAATATTTCAATTAGAACCTCCTTAACAAGCATTTAATCCTTCTTTCAGACATTAAGGAAATAGAATAAAATTGTTACTGTACAAATCTGCTGGAAGCAGATTTTAACCCATTTGTAGACGCTTCCCTCTGATGCATTATAGTAATATAGCTACCTGTGAGACAAGGCAGTGAAGATTTTTATCCTGTGTTCTTTGTTTTTTGTTTTCAAAAGTTAAGGACTATACTCTCAGAAAAGTCTGTTCGGTCAGCTGATAACATTGTTTGAATGTATGTATGTGTCTTGCCTGCTTATTTGATCTTTTCTGCCCCCTACTTGAAACTGTCATTTGTTTATTTGGGGGGGAAGGAGGTGGTGTTGATTTGGGGGCGGTGGGGGTGGACATTGGTTTTAGGGTTTCTTTTGGGTTTGGGTTTTTTTTCCTATTTAACAATAGCAGTGAAAGTTTTGGTGACAGCGATTATGACTACTAAACAATTCAGTTTATTGGAAGACGAATTCTACTGGATCATATCAGACTTTTCCTAGTCCCTGAGACCCTAACTTGTGAGGTTTTTTAGCAACAATCACAAGTCAGGCTCTTGGGACCTAGGCGGAGGGGAACCAGCAGCTTTGGACTGTGATTGTTTCTCTGCAGAATTTAGAGAACCAAAGGAGCTTTCCTTACCTGGAAGGGTAAAAAGGAAAATATACCTATTTCAGATGTTAAGCATCAGAACTGTTCAAAAAAAAAAAAAAAAAAAAAGAAAAAAAAAGAAAAAAAGAAAAAATCTAAACAACTGTTACCCATTGTGCAACATTAGGATGTTACATATTTATATGTTTAGAAAACTGGACTAGATGTCATGTAACATTTAGAATTAAAATTTAACCTGAATGTTAGTTTGCACCTAAAAACTCCCCCCAAACAACAAAAACAACAAACTCCCCACTCTAAACAGATACTAAAATATACAAAAGACTTCCAACCCTAATATTAATACTATTACTATTGTTGTTGACAATTCTGATTGATAATTACCATGAAGTATATATTCATCCTTTCTATTACAGCATTAATTGACTTTTAAAACATAAAACATAAACACTGATGTTTGAGGCCTAGAAAACATTCATTCTATTGTTTAAATAATGATTTCGGTCTACAGGAAAACTGTTGCTTAGCTTTTCCTGTGACATGGAACAAAGAGTATTTTGTAGTTAGTTGCCATCATTTTTCTTTGTGCAAGTGAGAACACAATATGTCATTTAAAATATTCTCTCATTTAATTTACATTTTAATCTGAAAGAGAATATTTGTTTTAAAATCCTCCTACAGCATTAACATCCCTGTGCACTCAGAAACACATTTCTTGTACCTGTTCAATTTAAAGTGAACCCACAATATTCTAAGCACTGGACTCAACTTCTAACGTCTCCATCACTTCTTATATATTTTATCCCACAGAAAAAAAAAAAAAAAAAAAAGTGTGAACTGTAGCTTGTCCCTCATGTGTTAAGTTCTTCACTGACTTTGCATAAGGAGATTCACAAACACGAGTTATTCTCCACTGCTTATTCATCTCGAACATCCGATCTTAAAACACATCATCTGATTTGTATTTCTTAATATTTTATTGGTGAGTTAGTTCGGAGTCTTTTTTTTCTTTTTCTTTTTTTTTTTGTTTTTTTTTTTGTTTCCTGTGTCTAACCAAGATGCTGCAGGACTTAGCTGATACATCAGACTTCACTGAAACAAAGGCTTCACACAGATCAGGCATCTAAACTATTTGTTCATTTCAAAAGTGGTATTTTGGCTGCAGTATATTTTTCCACTTGTGTGGGAGGAATTGTGTTTTATTGTAAGCATCAACACTATTGTTAAAATAAATTGTTCTTATCTGTTAGTATAATACTTTTTCTTCTTGTCTTGTTTTCTTAAGAGACAGAAACTATGCTCAGTACATAGTTTTCAAGTTGCTCAAGATATAATTAGTCTTTAAATAGTCATAAAAAATATTGCCTTAGCAATTACAATGATGATACAGTTCCTGTAAATATGTAATTCTTTTCTTTGTAAACTGTCAATCCCACATGCTAAGAACACCCAAAAGAGCTACTTGCAAAAATTTAGATGCAGAGGTAACTTTTTAAACATAGGCGTGATATTCAACATTGATTTCTGTTTTAGGCAATATTGGAAAAGTAGATCTGAGTGTGTAAAGGAAAGACAAATGCACCCAGATGGGTGCTACACTCGTGAAACATTTTGTTAGGAATTTACACATATTCTGTAGCAGTTTTCAATACTGAAAACAGGTTATTTAAGATACTGATCAAGTGAACACATATTCTGTTCATTTGTGCTGTATAATGAGATAAGACTGTATTGTGAGTTGGTATATACATGTCAATATACAATTTAAATTACACGTAGTATTTATCAAAATAAAAATCCTTATAATCAGCTGTATGATACACCCATCTATGCACATTAAAGATTGTCATTGAATTTATTTTTCAATCGGCAAAATTTACTTGAATGAGGATATTTCGCATTCAGCACTCTGAATTAATTTTACATTTAACACTGTATGTACAATGAAGGTGAAACTGTGGTGTGAAACATTTTGTCTCTGTCAGTCTGAAGATTTCAACTGTGCTTTGCCCTGCATTGAGAGTGAGAAGAAAATGAATCATTAGAAACCTGGTGTATGTGGTGCTCCAGCAAAAGTCATTAAAATGCAGTCCTGCCTCTGCATTACTGCTTGAACTGGGATGACTCCAGTGGCTCTGCCCTGCCCATCATACTCACTGCTGCCCCTTGCCATAGTGATGGGAAAGTTGGTGCACTGCCTGCCTCTTTTCCTGCTCCCTCTTCTTCCCCAGTCTCAGCACAGCCAGCCCAGCCTCAGGTACACAGGTAGGGCAGAGGTGGATGGAGGGCAGAGAGAAGCAGGATCTTCACCCAGGCAGAATTTCCACCAAGAGCAACGTGTTTCCATGTCCTGAGACTGTGTGACAACGCCTACAGAGACCATGGAGGAAACAGTCCCATTTACCCAGTGACAATATATGGAAGCTGTCTCTATTAGCACAAATAAACAGAAAGCACCATCTTCAGTGTGCTATGCTTAGATATATGTACAAAATTTCGATACATTTCTATATATAGGAATCATATATTTCTATACAACTTGATGTTGTCTCAGTGCAAAATGCATTTAAATGCTCTTTAATAAGTGATTTCAGAGTAATCAGCTTGTGCTACAACAAAAACAAAAAACAAAAACACAAGCTCTTGCAAAGGGGGAGGAAGAGAGAGAGAGAGAGAGAGTGAAAAAGATGTGTGGTGCATACAAAAAAGGACTGATATTAACAATTCGATGGGTTCCTAGTTGGTAGAGCAGACTGAGCCAGACGCATACATTAGCGGCTGTCTGCTGCTGATGGGAGCCTGCTCAATGCGGTGGAAATGAAGGATCACCTAGGCTCTGACACCAGCTTATTTGTACGTTTTAATTTTAAAAAGGAAAATCACTGTTTTACATAAACATCTTAACCCCTAAATGATTTTTTTTTCTTTTTTCCTCCCTCACATTGTTTGCTAATTCGCTGTCAACTTAAAGTGCTGTTTAGCTATAGCCCAACAAAACATCAGTCAAAAAACAGAGGGAAGTATTAGCTTCTCTTTTGTCTGCCATGTACAATTGAGTTATTATTATGATAATTGTCTATTTTAATTTTTAGTCTTCATGGGAGATGCAACAATTTTCTGGAGCTTCATTTTTGAGGCATTCTAAGTTTCAGAAATACACCATTTCATATTTCACCCAAACAACGCAAAAAAAAAAAAAAAAGAAGCTCATAGCTCAAGCTTGGGTGATTTGATCAATTCTTTTCATTAACCTGAAAGTCTTTAGCACCTTTGTATAGTGTTACATGTATGGGATGGGATTTCTTTTCCAACCATACAAACTCCAAGATCCATTAATACAGTGCTGAAGACTGCTACATGAGTCAAGGGAATTCCAATCCAAGTTAATTACTGTTGGAATTAGAGGGAAGAATATTTTACTCGAAGTTGTATAACAAGAATCTACAATTATCACATTTCAGGGCATCGCTCTATTCATTTGATGAAAAATGTCAATGAGGTTTAACAGAAGATGTTCTGCATTTCCGTGGGTAATGAAAATCGGCACATCCACGATAAGCTAACACAACATTTTCAGCGTGTTAATATGCAGTGCAGCAGAAATTTCTGTAGGCAGTAAATGTAGCCATCATTTCGATTCACCTGTGTGATGATTATGCTCAGTTCCTGACTAGGTACATAATTTCACACTGAAAAGCAGTCATCTCCTCTTAGGGGCTAACTGTAGCCTACCAAAAAAAAAAGAAAGAAAGAATGACTGCTGTCTGAGGTCTATAACTAGCTAGGTAGTCACACAATAAAAAAGAAATGTATCTGGAATACTATAAAAATGCCAGCTGAAACTGTATCACTCAATTAAAAGTAGATTTATTTTATTATGTTCATTTAAAGTGGTTTTGTCCAAACAATGCATCTGAGGCATTCATCACCTTGTTAAGTTTTTTTCGTTGTTTGATGATTACGATAGGCATCTTCAGAGTTTGTTGGATGCTGTGTTGTTGCACTCCTTGGCAACACTAGTATGATTCTTGTGAAGAGTTATATTCTGACCAGAATCCAGCTCAATCGATTGATGAGCTTCTCTTGCAGTGCCTGAGTAGCAACAAGTGGATAGAAGCCTTAGAGAGTAAGTGAACATCAGGTTAATACAATCAACACTGATAAAATTATTTCATCTTTAAAAACATATCTAACCTATTAAGTGGGATTTAAAATTAATCTCAGAATCTTCCAGTTGATTATAGACTAGAGTTTATCTGGTAGGCTTTCAGAAGTGCAATCTTTATGCCTGTTCCTACTTATTTAGGAGTTAAGGATTAATCGTAATTGTGGGATAAATTAGATATGGTAATGGTAGGTTGAGCAATATGAATATCTTATAGGGATCAAGGCTGACGATATTCTGTACTTTTACTCATTAGCTGTTGCACTGGGGCCGTGATTCTCTACAAGGAGCATGTTCATTTATTTAAATGGCCAAGCAAATCAACAAGGTTCTGCTGAGTAGTTTAGGGCTGGTAATTTTGGTTTTGGTTTTGGGTGGTTTTCTTCCACCACCACCACCCCCAACTTCTTTTCTTGGATGTGTACGTGTCATGCATGCGAAGGTATGAAGGAAAAACAGCTATTCAGCACAGACATGTCCCACCCCTTTAATTAAGCTTTTCCTGGACTATGTAAAAACACTGGCAATGTGTAAATCCCATTTATGTTTGTTATTATTATTTTAACAGATTCTTAAGAATTATATTAAGATACCTCAGTGGTGAAATACACATCAAAATAGTTGCGTTAGTAAGTCACTGGATACCGAAAGAGTTGGATGGCATCGGCACAGAGCCAACTGGAAGATTTTATTTTTCATTTAATTCCTTTCACCTAGTAGGCTCCCCAAGCATTAGGCAGAACCCAGTATGTGGCTAAGTTATTGCTCTAGTGTTCATCACACAAAAAGCACAGTCTTAGCATTTGTAAATTTTCTTCAGGGAGGTTTCTAATCTAGACAGCATTTGCTTTTGGGGATTACACCACAGTCTGTTCCCCACCACCTCCCCCTCTAACATGTAGCCCTTTCAACTTCTTCAAAGAAGTGCGGAAAAGTAGGTTCTTTTATTAATAGCAGAAAACAAACCGACTGCTGGACTTCCGTGGCAGAGCTCACATAATGCAGCAGGGTGGGAACTGTAACAAAGAATGCTTGAATGCACTAAACGTATAGTGAAACCCCATTTACATTCACTGATGGGGCTTAAAGTACAATAAATGAGAAGTTTAAAGTAGAACTAAGCAGGGCTATGAAAAGACTTCAGTGAAGGTACATACTTCTTGAAAAGTTTAGCACAGAATTTAATTTCAAACTCAAGCCTTTCCTAGTGGAATGCATTTCTTCATAGTGCATCCCTTTGCTTAAAGCATTTCCATCGGATGACAATAAATCAGATTAAGTGAGTGCCTCCAATGCATAAAGAAGCACATTCTGTTTATCCAGTTTATATGCTGATTTTCATACAAGTGAGACAGTTTGCAGTGGAAAAGTCTTCGTGGTTCACTGTCTGTTCTTCTACACTCTCCTCTGCAAACCGCCTTTGAAGTGCATGGGGAAAACTTTGTGTCTAGAAAAGTTTGTGGGATCCTCACTTGCTCTCTACTACTAAAATGTTTTTTTCCATGTGGGTATAGGTACACCAGAGAATTGGACAAGCTGGTTGCTTTTCTTCTGCTAAAGTTATTCTGTGAAATAGAATCACAATATTACTAGCAACATCACCTCTCCTCATCTCTTCATCTCCTTGTTTCAGCCCCTTCCACAGCCCCACTGTCAGGCGCTACAAGATGCTGGCTTTGTTCTCCTAGGAGTTTAAATCAGCCTTGCTCCCATTGTTTGCATTTCTCTCCACAGTGGTTCTTCATCCTGAACATGAAGGACGTTTAAATTGCCCCTACTTGTAAATTTTTGCAGACTCTGCATCTCCTCCCTTGGCCCCATTCAGAAACAACCAGCAGTCAGACATTATATATCAGGTTGTTGGTTGCAGTTTTCCAGATAAAGCTCTTCTTTCTCCTTTTCTTTTAAAGAATGGCATGATAGTCCTGATCTCTGCACAATCAGAATGGAGGTTCATTTGTAGATGAAGATAGATCTATTTTCAGATTTAATAACTGAAAAGCAGGCTATGGGATAATTTTCTGCTGCTCTGTTCAGCAGACGTAGTTTCTGCTGGCGATGTGCATGAAACTTTTGCTACCAGCATTTGGCCAGATTCCTTTTCCCAGAAGTTTTGACGGTCAGCCCTCACCCTCAGGGAGCCCAGTTCTGCTCTGGGCCTACAGGAGGTAGGTCCACAGGCTCTCACCCTGCTGCCATCCTGCAGCAGCTGGCAGGAGTCTAATCCAGACCTCTCCATCCCTAAGACACGGTGTCCCAACAGCGCAGGAATCCACGTTCGGTGAGCCCGGCGTGCGAAATGGCCGGCACAGCCATTTTGTGGTGGGATTTATAGCTTTGCACTGCCAGCACAGGGTTCATCCCTCTGTTGGAGAGATTTGTCACAAGTCTGAGGATACCTAGTGCTTATAGCTCTTGCTGGTGTTATTTATATACACACACTGGGGTATTCAGGGAGTTAGATTTACTGTGAGATTTTAAATAAACGTAGGAGACCGTGCTTTTCTGTTGTTTATTATGTTGGCATATTATTTTGGATCTTAAATCTCAAACTTACGTCTCCCTCCGAAATAGAGGAGTACGGTCAAAATATTGATATTTTAGGAGCCATTGAGGCACCCAGTTTCTAAACAATGGCTGGATGTTTAGAAGTGAAACAGGTTACCAGCGCAGCATTGGAAACCTCTCCTGGCTGACTCACAGGGGTTAGATTTCTTGTGGGTGTTGCCAGTATCCGAGTGTTGAGGTTTGGTAAGCTTTTATGAGTTAATAAATTCCAAGGGCTGCAGCTTGGCTTTCTGAAATTTGGTAATCATTCCTTAAATGCTACTGGGAAATCAAAATTACTACATGCAATAACTAACACTTTTAAAACCCTTTGAAATGTTTCCAAACTGCTTCCTACGTGCTCTTCTTTGCTGCATCGATGGCTAAAGATTAGGGTCGCTTCCTGGCACCCATCATGAATGCAGACAAGAGCGTTATTTACTTTCCTCCCTGCCATTTTCCCAGTGGTGTCCAGACAGTCTGTGGGCTCCTTCATGTGGGGAGCACCACTCACTAATGGGGGTACAGTGGTGTCACAGGGGGACCTTGACTTTTATTAGAGCTCTGAGACCTCGGTATAAAGCAAATATTAGCAAAGCAGGAGGTCATGATTTAGTGTGGCAGTGTGAGGTAATGTTTTACACATTTCTTTTACCATCTTCTTTCTGCTGTTTGTCCTTCAGTTGTTCACAGTAACGTAGTGCAATATTTGGAAAGAGAGGGTTCCATCTGAACAAGCTTTGGGATCCCAGATCCCAATATTCTACTAGTCTTCATTGAAACTCTTCAGATTAGTTTTGACATGCACATTTACTTTTTTCAGATTAATATTTTTTAATGGTCCCAGTGATCTTCTACAAAAGCAAGTAAGAAAAAAAAAAACCAGAAAGGAGGAGCTCCACAGAGAGTCCCTGTGTCAGCATTTTTATATAAATTATTCTAATGTGTGTGTCTCAATTCTGTGTGATTTTATCATGGTAAAAAAATCCTTCAACTTGGATTATGAAATGACAGCAGAACTCAACAACTGCAGTATTCTTCTAAGAGGACTTGCAGGCTCTGTGGCTGAATGCCATCCATGAATGCCATGGATGTTTTCCTATGTCCTCTCTGCTTCCAGATACCATGTTCCATCCACTAGACCAGGAAACTTGATACCAAGCAGGACTTGCACCTTACCTGGGCTAGGCAAGAAATACAGCCAGCCAGCCATTTCTCTTTTCTTCTT
>VZSR01003209.1:2279325-2342636 GCA_013398615.1 Brachypodius melanocephalos
CCTCCCTTTTCCCCACCGAATTATTTGTGCCGAGGTCTCTTGATTAGAAAGTCAAAGCGTAGAAGGAGCATCCATCTTGCCTCTATGGAACGTGTCCCTCTGAGCTAATCTCCCAGCCTGTGTTTGTTGATAATGTTTGAAACCTGTCTATTACACAGGACAAAGAAAATGGCATTTCACGAACCAGAGATGGTGACTTATCAAATGTAATGCCAAAAGCTGCAGATTTAGCACATGTGTATAACTAAAACCATCAAAAAAAAAAGCCCTTGTGGTATTCCTTGATCAGCATATTTAGTGTGGATTAGATGTCCTTGCAACAATAATGTAAAAGTTTTGCTGTGGGGTTAAACTCAGAGTGGGAGTGGCCTGGAGGGGAAGGTCCCCTTGAATTGCAGGAGAAGGGTGTAAACTCCACGTGCTGGTTGGCTGGTAAATTATCCAGCTGCTGGGTATTAATGAACATTGCCCCATCTGGGACCCTACAGCTCTAGCTGATACCACATCAGCAGCATGTTACAATATAGCAGTGGTATATTGCCATATAATACATTTATTTCTTTATATAAGCAACTTTTATGGGATTTTTAGGGTTATCCCCCTGCCCATTTTTTTTTCAGATTTCATGATGAAAATACTGACTACATATTTTCAGTTTTTGTTTAGAGTTGGTTTCGGTGCCTGGCCCTCGTATTCTGGCATAGTCCTGTAATATTTCATCTGTGATCACAGTTTTAAAGCCAAATGAAACACTGTTTTCATTGTAACCATTAGAGAAATCAAGCCAACATTGCCAGTGGGATTAAATTTTATAAAAATAGATAAGAAATCTCATTGTTTGGCCTAAAGCAACCTGACATTGTCCCAAAAATATTTGCAAATGAGGGCATGTAAACCAGATCACAAGGAAAACAGGGAGGGGCAGGGGGGATATGGTGACTAAGAGAAAATTATTTTATGATTACCACTTTGAGTACTTAAACTGAGAAATTTTATCGTAGGTAATTAAGCCCACTACCCACCCCAGTAGATATTGTTTGCAACTGGCAGCGAATTATTCTCTTCCTGAGGATGCAAAGCTGTCAAGTCCTTCTGAGGCCCCAAAGTCCTTCCAAAGCTGATCCTTTCTAATGTGAAAGGAAAACACTTGCAGGATCTCTCCTGATTGCAGGTGCTGAGACCAACACTCGCTTCTCTTTATTCCCAGAACAATTGCTAAAAGTGGAACAACAGCAGAAATTCAGTCTAGAAAGAGGAAATTACAGCATTTCAGGCATTCTACCAACCAGTAAATGCCCTGTAAACTTATCTTGAATAGAAGACTTTCTTTGCTGTTTAGAATTAAATAACCTTCTTTGCTACCCTCTGCCAGAACCTGCCTCTGCACATGACTGCCTCTGTGGTGGATGTTGGCTGCTAAACTTAGCTACATGGAATCATGTCTGAGTTATGTACCTTGAGTAGGCTGTGAGAATACTTCCTCAAGTGTGCCTCATCCTTTTGATTTTACCCTTTCTGTGGTACTTGACCAAGGGAGCAAAAATAAGTGCCTTAATTTAAATATTTCATTGTGACAGCAATGTCAAAAGTGCTTCTGACACTCTGATCAGTTTCTCAGAGCCATAACAGACTAACAGGAGAAAAAATATTCTGGTTTAAAACCCAAAATGCCTATTTTTTCCTCTAGCTCTTTAAATTTTTTAACTTTTTTTTCCCTTATGTTACCAGGCAAATAAAAAAAAAAAAAACACCCAAAAAAACTTACTATCATACAATTGAAGAAGTATAAAATGACGTAAATAAGAAAGAAAATATTTTACAGTATCTAGTGTTGTCAAATTACAACATATACCAAGAATGAGAGTAGGAGTGTGATCTTTAAAGATGAAACTTTAGATAACTTTAAAAATTAGCTACAGTTCCATTCTTTTCAAAAGAAAAATTATACCTTTTTTCCAAAACCAAAGTGCTGTTTCCATTCAATACTTGATAATTTGCCTAGTAGAACCCATGAGATGATGCCTCAGCAGACAGAACTGTAGCTTGTTATCTGTGTAATGAAGGATGATTTTTTTTTATTTTTCATTTTACAAGTTTTCTGAAACCTATTTTTTATTAAAAATGAATTCTGCGCAAAGAAGACACATTTTTTTTCAACCCTGAAGAATACAAGGGTTTCTTCTCTGTAAAAGAAACAAAATGGTATTAAAAGCTCCAGCAAAACTAATAATAAAATTTGAGATACGGTCTCCTAACCCAAACAGATGCTTTACCCAGGGAGCACTGACATCTCTTGCCTATACAGAACATATGCTTAATTCTCTGACATTCCTAAATCCAGGAAGACTGTGGCAGAGGAATCACTCAGAGGAGGGTGAAATGGACACTTCCCAGTGGTGATGCTTTCTTTGGGTTTGGTCATCACATGAAACATCACCATGAAAGTCTCTTCATGTAGGTTGAGTGGCCCAAACACTCTTTTCCCAGCTGCTGTAGCAGACCTTGTCCAGGGTGGAAGTTCACCTGAGCAAGAAGATATTTTTTAATTTTTAAAAATTATACTTTATTTTTAAAAGTGTGATGAGACAGCTTATTTATTTATTAAAAGGTGATCTACAAGCTGTATGGTTGACACCTTAATCACTCAAACCTAATAATTCTTTTTGACCTTTTCTAAAATAATTCTGGTGCAATAATAGCAACAAGATACTTTAGGCAGTGCATTTCTGGGAATCATTGCACTTCTCAGGTGACTGAAGTCACTTATTCTTCATCTTCGTGCTTCATGACACATCTAAAACGTGAAATTATTCCCTTCCAGTGTGATGCCTTCTTCTACTCTTAGTGCTTAAATGGTTCTTAAGGATCAGTGTGTTAAAAGCATTATGAGGAATTCAGGGTGGAGCGGGGGTGGGGAAGGAAAAGATAGTATTTTACATTAGAGTTATCAACCTGATCCACATTTTGGTGATTTTTATCCTAATCAGAAGAGTCTGGATCTAATACACATCCATGGTACAGGCTAGCAAAAATATGGAGGACACATTCTTGACAATGTGTTGTGATCATAAATGGTCACATACAGCAGCAACTACCAGAATTTAGAAGATTTTGTACTTGCAAGAATAAAGAGAATTGCATTCTCTGTCCACTGATGGGTATTGCCACCTGTCTCCTCTATGCAGGTACCATTCTTTGTTCCCAGGATTTTATGTATTCAGCTGTGATTTCTCTCTAAATCCTTCTACCATATCTTGATTGGTTTGCAGACAGAATACAAATTCTCTTGAGACAAATGTACCATTACCATTTTAAATTGTAATCTTTTTCAGAAAATGTTGTTGGATTTTTGTCATTAACATTTGAGAACAAGAGACTGGAGTTTCAACATTTGTTGCCACCCATGGGGCTTTTCCTCATATAAGGTTCTAGTTGCAGTATGAGAAAACAACATTAGTTTCATGTCCTTTGCAAAACAATGTGTAGACAATCACAGAAACTTCTCTGCATTTATTTTACTGTGAGCAAGGACTGTAAAACACTAGCATGCATTTTAGCTGGAGGACTACAGAAGTAATCTCTGAAGCCAATGTTGGGGAAATGGTTTATTTACTAAGTCATTACTTAGTAAAGTCCTTATTTACAAAGCTCTGGTGAGCACTAATCTCAGGCTTAAAGTTATAAACATAGCTGCATGCTCTGATGAATCAAAATTTTAGCTGTTTCCATTTCTGCCTCAGTGACAAACTTTATGTATTGCAAGAAAATGCTAAAGCTATTAATAAAAAGAAAAGATCTGCTCGATATCCAAGGCTGCATCACCGAGCTGACTGTCCCTCAATTTAAAATCCTGTATATATGTAATCAAATATTTGTCACTAAAACCTTGTAGCATTAAATGCAGCCAAAATGATTTTGTGTTCTCATAGAATCCATCATTCATATATAAATAGCAAATGCCATGTGGTAGATAATATACAGTATAGAATGTATATAGGATATGTTTACAAAAAAATTATTTCCTGAAAAGATCTTATTCCTATTTATTCTCTTCTCCTTCCTGCTGTACTCACTCTGAAAACGCTTTCATACACCAGTAGAATGGCAAAAAACAGAGAGAAAACATGATTGCTTTTCTGTTTCACTAAGTAAAGGCCTTTGCTAAAATTATTTTTCTCCCCTCTTTATTTGGTGAAATGTATAAATCTTTATAACTTGTATTTTATGTATCTCATATGTGTAGGGCATGATCACTGCTTATGGCATTTTTCCTCATGAGAGAGATGAAAATGTAATTCTCAATGTCAGCAGAAACTGGTCTCTTGCTTTTCAGAGGTGAGAGGCAGCATCCCAGGAAAGGCAGGCTAACCCCAGTTGTGTGTGCTGTAAGTCATGCATGTGCCATGTCTTGTACAGATGTTGTGATAACGATATCTTGTAGAATAAAATCTTTAGTTAAAGATAAATGAATTGCCGAAGTTCTTTTGAGCTTGTTCTCCAAGTCATTGCATTGCATTCTCATCTGGAAAAGTTTGTGATGATTTGTTTGAGACAGCTACTGTGTCAGTTCTGGTCCCAGTGGGCACATTCATTGCCTTTTACAAATACTGGGAAATAAAAAAGGTTCTCAAGCAGGAAAGAGTTCTAGGATAGATCCAGGAAGGGACACTGTGGTATTTGCAACATAATTTTCACATTTTCTGATTAATTTTTTGAGTAATACATAAGCTATAGGCTTATAAGGCAGTCTGTCAGTGAATAGCAGCCTTACTGGATTTTGAGCAAATTTTTCTGTTGTGTCTTACAGAAATTTTCCTCCCTTTTAACCCTGTGGTGTTGAAAAGTAATTTATCCTGCTTATGGTTCAGAAAGGGAAAGGAGTTGTTAGCAGAGAATATTCATCTGATGTGCTCAGCCAGAATGCTGGGAATAGTAGTGAGAAACTTCATAAGCTCTCTTGTCACACCTTGCTGACCTTAACAGTTTAGACAGCTTGGAAAGGACTTTCATCTTCTATGTCCAAGCTGAGTGGCAATTATAAACACTATGAATCCAAATTCTTTGCCTCTGCCTGCTCTGAATGACCGTAGTGTTTAACATGCTGTGGGATGCAGTGTTATGAAATGAATGCAATCCCATATAATTCAATTGTTTGATTCTGTGCACACCTGGGAGAGGTTTAGGAGAGCTATTACATGTGTTTCACATCTGTTGGTTTCTGGAATTTTGATTCAGTGGTCTTTGGCTTGTTCTTTGCCCATTCATATTGTACCTATTTAAACTCCAGATGTGAACAAGAAAAATTAATTTCTTCCTATCCCATCTTTTAATACTGTCAGAAGAATATGAATCTCAGCTCTCTGGAATATATTACACAGAATATTAATTTTGTTTAACGATTATTAATATTTCTATAGCTGTGAATCCAGACATATTTCTTTTTTAGGCTTTACACAGCATATTACATCTCCTGGGATGTGAATTTTCTGCACGTCATTTTATAATCAATAGCAGTTGTTATTTACATTTTCTTTCTGACCATTTTTGCATAATATGCTTATCCTTTTTATTATTCCTAGCTAGAAAATGCCAGAATAATTTTATTTGCAACAACTGACAATTTGATAGTGAAAAAACCCCACTTAGTTAAGTACTTTTACATTATTCTTGGTTTGTTTTTCTTTTCTTCCCAATACCAGATATCACCTTTGATTAATAACAATCATATATAGGCTTTGTTCCTCTTATCTGGGTGTCAGCAGTAATTGGAATCCATATCCATATCCTACCTTGCAATCATGCTGCAAAAGGCCAATAAATTCCCGCTGAGTGTGTTACTTGTTAAATTTAGTGCATTACATTCAGGGTAATGAATAAAAGCACTGGGCCGTTACTGTCTGGTTGGCAGAGGAGGAGTAAGAGCAGCCAGACTCCCCTGAGGCTCTGAGCAGGCTTTAAACTGTGACAGGCAGAATCAAGGGACTCCCTCAGCATCACTGAGTTCAGTTTGTCTCCCTTAATTTCCTCTTCTACCAGGATTTTTAGGGGAGATGGAGGTGAGATAATCCTGCACCGAAGCACAAAATGCACTGTGCTGGTATACCAGCACTCCCTTGTGCATTAAACATTCATCTGATGACAGGTTTGACTTTGCTTTAAGAGATGCATATATCATAAATATATATATACATTTATATTTATGTTATTTTATAGATAGATAAAATATACACATAAATGTAGGATTCTGCCCAATCCGTGTAAACCTTCTGTTGGACTGCTGACTGATAAAAATAAACTCTTCAGACTTTTGGATGTCTGAGCACTGCTTTGGCTGACACAGGAGCAGCTGTGTGTCTCTGACTGTGGGAAGAAACAATATGTACTCCAGTTCTGAACCTGGGCCGGGGAAGCTCATGAATTACAGTTCCTCCTGGTTGGCACGCAAATTTACCGTGTTAAAATGATGAAAATCTGATAAATAAGGTTATGGAAGAGCTGAAGTAACGAGACAGAATCTTGGTGAAAGGATACACGAATCTATTTTGGGGAGGCTGGGAAGGAGTTTTGCACTTTGTCTGCAACCTCCTTTTTGGTTTTTCTGTGCCTTTGAGCAGCGGGATCCTCTGAGTGAACTCTCTGTCTTGAAAAAAGAGGGACTCAGGCTCCTCTGGTGCCTCTGCAGGCTTCAAAGTTAGGAGTGTGGAGAGTCACATATGGCCCTGGAGGAGGGAAGTGGCATGTCCACCTACAGCTGGAATTATATCCTGGAGCCTTTCCCTCTCATTCCCATGCCTGTTCCCTATTCCTTTGGGAGACCATGGGAGGGAAACTAGGATGATCACATTCAGACTCATCATCTTCTGCAGCTTTGAAACTATGAATTTTGGTGAGATTTGGACGTTTACAGTTACACTGCTTTCAGGGACACCTGTCATGGCCAAAAATCTCCTGAACTGGACATACTGGTACTATGTCAATGTGTATCATGACACACGTATAACTACACAATATAACTACATGTTGTATTGTCAAGTGAATTAAAATCCACCAACCAGAACAAAGTTACGGCAGAGATCTGATCTCTGCTGGAGTCAGAGGCAAAGGTGTTACTTCATCAGGATATTGTCAGTTTGGAGCTGCTTTACTGAGTCCTTCTGAAGTAGTACTGATTTTTTTGTTGTATTTTGTCGCTACAGCAAGAATCTTCCTCTTATGCTTCAAGAGCAGATTTTCAAAACTACCAAGGAAACAGGTTCTTTGGGCTAAACCCACCACAGGATTCAGGTTATCCAGCTTTTCTTCTAACTGTCCCTGGTGACTTAATTTTTTTTTTCATTTTTGTGTTTTTAGTACTAGTGTAGTTTAATATTGGATGAAATCACTTGCTTGAGGGTGCGAAAAACATTTTGTCAGTAATGGAAGAAGAGGATAAACCATGCAGCCTCCATATCTGCACGTAAGATTTGCGAGGGTATTCCTTTCTTTTAGAGTTTTGAAGAGTCTAGGTTTAAAGCAAGATTAATTTGTTGTACAAAATTACAGATATAGGATATCTGTACTCTGGGATTGGACTGTATATTCAGTTCCAGAAGTAACTGTGCCTGGCAGTTCAAAACCAAGGAAGGCCTCTGTCACCAGAGGGAAAAAGATCCTTGCAGTACAAGGTATTGCATCAACTGCATCAAATAATTGCTCCAGGTCGTTAGAGCTTAACATAAACCTTCCCCAACATACTGGGGGAAAAAAATCAGTATTTTGTTTTGGAAAAGATATGGGTGATCTCACACAAAATGAAATATTTGGTGTTGCCTTGTTTTAAGTAAGAATGCGGCTCATGATGCTGCTAGGACAAGCTCTTCCTTGAAATTGCCCTGTTCATTATCTTAACTTTATCAGGGTTCTGTCTGGCAATTGCATTAAAATTTAAAATGACAAATCAACATTTCTAAAATGCAAATACACATGCCTATGGAGCATACCCACGGAGAGGGGTTTCAAGATCACTTCATTGGGAAGACAGTTCTGGCTCCTGATGTGGTCCTGTGGGAAGCCTCCTAAGTAGCTTACATTTCAAGAGGGAATGCAAACAGGTCCTCAGTTCTCTCATTGTTGAACTGTAAAACACTGCAGATGAGCCCAGATCCTCCAAAGAAATCCTTCTGAATCATCACAGAACTGAGGCTGGGAATATTTGCTACTTTCTGCAAAGCTCCTCATGTCTGAGAGCTCCAATTCCCGATCTCAGGTCAGGCAGTGGTTTTGCTCTGTGCCAGCCATTGACATTTGTTGTTGATGAATTTTTATTTCATCTTCTCATGTTCAGCATTCCTTTCAGCTGGAACATTTAGTTTAAGGCTATCTGGGTGCCATGGATAGAATCATCTTTAATCTTCTTTCCATCAGAAATTGTCCTGGAGCAGATCCAGGTGCAATGGCTGTTGATGGGCTAGATTTCTTTATATTAACCCACTAATTTTTGCAGATAGTTTGTGGGTTTTGTTTTACTTTTAATATGTTCTAGTTCATGCTCTTCTCCTCTCTACCTTTTTTTTTTTTTTTTCCATTGCTCTGGGGGCAAAATAAACTATGACAACGATGTTGAATGTAACAGCTCAATGAAAACTTTGATTATTTTAAAAGCCCATTATCTGACATGAGAACTTCATGTTTTTCAAGTATTTACTTACTTTCTGGACAATGTGTGCCACTTAGGTCTATATAATTAGAGCCAAAACAATATATCTGGAGAAGTAATCAAGCACAGTACTGTATTTTTGTCCTCTCAAAAAAAACTAGTCTGTTGTCTCTACTGCCAAGATCTGGCAGGTAGCTTTGAGGAGATTAATGGCCCTGGTGGTTTGTTATTATTTGTGCCTTTTTTTTCCCTTTCTACACTTAAATTATTACATTCCAAATGCTTGTTTACTGGATAGCATGAATGTGCTGGGAAAAAACAAACAAACAAACAAACAAACAACAAAAAAAAACCAAAAACCACCAAACAGTCTAGCAAGTGGAATGTTGTGATCTGACCTTGCATTTGTTTATCAATTTATGTTTTTCAAGGTACTGGACTAACACAGCCCTCTGAAGTGCTTGAGGGATCAAAATCAGCTGTTTCTTCAGAAGCAGTCTATCAATAACACAGAGGTTATTCCAGTCCTGCCAGTATGGAAACGGATTTGCTGGACATTGACTCACTTGCCACTGACAAAGACGGAGTTGAAATTACTGGCAAATCTCATGTGTTAGTTTTTCTCGTCTAACTTGCTTTGATCAACCAACATTGCAGCCAGGATGAGGTCAGATTGTACTTATCATCATCATTGCTTCTTAGTTTGGTGGTTGGCTGCCATTTCTATTTTCAACAGGCTGGAGCATTTTCTCCTCTGAAAACTTTTGTGTGATAAGTTTATCATGTGGGAAAAGAATTAGATAAAGTCATATTATTTGGATCATAGTTGAAAAAATATCCAGTGACCTGTGTTCTGTTTCTTGTCAAAAGCTACCATGAACAAATATGCAATGAACAAGTAAAGAAGCCTGTAAAAGTACTAGGAGATTATTTTCTATTTTGGCACACTTTTCTGGCATTTTGATGTGGTGGAAAAAGGCTTTGGTCTTCTGGAAGTCTTTGTGTAAGCATACTTCCTAGCCCACATGAAGATGTGTTTGTGGCTACTGGCTGAGTAATTTAAAGATTGGAGTACTAAAACAGGTGGAGATACACAGTCTGTGTTGCTGGGAGTTTATTTTATAATGACTGCTTTTTTTGGGAGAGCTTCTCTTTTCCTACAAGCTTTAGATACTCAAATCATTAAAGAACAGCCTTCAGAACTTTACTTAATAGTTCCCAAAGCATGGTACCTTGTTGAGGATACTTCTTCAAGCAGTTCTCTTCAAATTCATGCAAAGTGAGTAATATTGGGGGGTTTTTTTGTTTCTTTTTATTATTATTATTTCTGAATCTGGCTGAATTCTCAATTTTCTGAGTATTTCCTCTATAATAGGGTCTTGAGTAGGCATTAATGGCTCTGACCAGCCCAACCTGGGGCCCTCACCCACACCCCCACCTGTGGACTCAACAGCTCTATATGAGCTCATACTCCTCCTCCGGAGGGCTCTCTTGTAGTCTGGAAATCTTCCTTTTGGTGCTGAGTTTTGGCCCATCAAAGGAGTGTTAAGGGAAGCACTATCTTCCTCAGGGAACGGTGGGAACAACTGTATATTCTTTACCAAGAGGCATTTGCCAACAGCCTGTTCAGAAGCCTTGTCTGAAGAGCACTTTTGTTTCTAAAATATTCTCTGCAGAAAGCAGTTGCTTTCACTGTACTTGTTTTTGTTAAGATCTGTAGAAGTGTCATGTGTTCTGCTGCATGGTATATTAATCTTCGAGGCTTCCATTGGGGGAAAAAGCAGAAGGAAAATATTCTCCTATTTTATTTAGATTTTTTTCCTCATTCTTCCTTTAAGTGAAAGTTCAGGACAGCATAGGAAATTGATAGCGCCACACCCTGCTTTAAATAGCTTGCTCTTATGTTCAAGATTTATTTATTCTATTAAATAAAGACTTTGAGGTATTTTAGAAAACTAGTAAAATAATAATGAGCTTTGTTTGTGGGACTATCTGATGGAAGTACAACAGAAGGAATCAAAAAGGGAAGAAATGACGAGAGACATCTTAATAACTGGGTGAACTGTTTTTAACTTGGGATAAGTTGAATTCTCCCTCGATAAATTTAGATACACTCTAGTGTCGTTGTGGGCTTGCTGACCCTTAGAAAGAAGTCTGAGTTTAGAAGTCTGAGTCTTGCAGATGAAAATAATAGGGGAAAGGATTAGGAAGTGGCTCACAATACTAGACATTCTGGTAGTCTTATTCTATGATGTCAGATGACATGGAAATCTTCCCCCTAAAAGAAGACCCAAAGTATCCTGCATGCCTGCACAGGCCAAGAAAAATGAGAGTCTTGTGAAAACTTGTACCTGAAAGAGCACTGAAATATACCTCTGCACATTAATTCAATGTGTAGAGGCTGAGCAGGATATTTCTGATACAGGTTTTGCTGGACCGGATAACTTGAGGTGCTGAAGGATTTCTGGCCTAGCTGAGAAATCCCAAATATGGTCATTGGTTGTCTGTAAAATTATTATATAATGATTTCTCTTTGAGCTTGTAAGGAAGAGCAAGAACACACCACGGTAAGAGGTTGTTAGGGTTTTTTAGGCCTATCTCAAAAGGAAGTAGGATGCTTTGGTAAGACAAGGAAAAGAACTCAATCAGCTTTTCTGGAAAAATGTTAGAATAGAATAACAAAAAAGGAATGACTGTGGAAATACTTTGTGGGACAGAGTCTCGTTAAAAATGGATTAATCTAAGCTCAGATCTCATACTAGGCTTCTTTTCAAAACAGAGATGCAAGTCCAAAAGGAGGAGCAAGTGTGACAGACACTCTTCACTTCTCCTGGGTGTGGCAGGCATCATCCCTCTGTGCAGGGGTGTCATATTTTAATTATGTAGTATGTTTCCTCAGCAATATCCCTAACACAGTGCTGCAAGCAAATGGACATCAGTACAAGCCTAGATGGAATGTGTGCTTACAGCTTATTTATGTTATCAATCTCTGCAACCTTGGTTTGTATATATAAAGGAAATTACTTCTCAAAGATTATTGTATAAAGTGAGTTTGAAGGATAAGAACAAGGTTAACTTGGGGAGGGAGAGAACAATATAGAGACCAAGTTTTGATTTGTGATTCCAAAGGTTTGTTTATAATAGGAAATACCATGATAGAGTTGGCTTGACTTGGGACAGTTTATTGGCTTCTTTTTTTATATACTTTTGGCTGTAGAACTTGCTCAAAGAGGGAGATAACACTGAACTGGAAAGCTGCGTTGGAACAGTAAGCTTAGAGTTTTTGCAAGAGCTCTACAAACTTTCTTCATGGCAGATGAGGACCTGAGTTGTTTGATTACTTTGTTGTTTGTGTGGTTGATTTATATTTGCTTCTTAAGCTGATTTGCCTTGTTATGGAAGTCCTTCAGTGAGGCTACCTACCAACTTGAAATATGGAGATTATGCCTTCAGAAATATCAAATACGTATCAAAATACCTAGCAGAAATAATCTACCAAAAATGATTTTATTATCATGACACTTTATCATAGAATTGCTTAGTTTGGAAAAGTTCTTTAAGGCCATTGAGTCCAACCACCAGCCCAGCACTGCCAAGCCCTCCACTAAACCATGTCCCCAAGTGCTACATCTACACGACTTTTAAATTCCTGCAGGGAATTCTGGGGGGCAGCCTCTTCCAAAACTCCACAACCATTTCCATTAAGAATTTCTTTTAGTATCCAGTCTAAATCTCTCCTGGTGCAAACTGAGGCTGTTTTTTAATTATCCTATCAATTACTACTTAGGAAGAGAAGCTGTCCCCCATCTGGCTAGAACTTCATTTCGGACAGGTGTACAGAGTGATATAAAGTCTACCCAAGCCTCCTTCATCTCCAGGCTGAATACCCTCAGCTGCTCCTCACCAGACTTGTTCTCCAGACCTTTCCCCAGCTCTGTTGCCTCTCTCTGGACTCACTCCAGCACCTCAATGTCCTCCCTTTGAGGTGGGGTAGGCACAAAACTAAACACAGAATTTGAATTACACCAAATTCTGCGCCAAGTACGTGGGAACAATCACAAAATATTCTCAGCTATGGATCTCTATGCATAAAGTGGCCAGTTCAATTGTCTTCCAGTATTTTTTAGTGACGAAAATATCTAAGTCTCTGAGAGAGGGTACTGGTGAAGCCCTAGATGGCATCACAGACTGCCAGTGTTTGAGGATCCTGCCCCATTAGAAGCGGTGAGCAATTATGAAGGATATATACATTCAAATGAAAGATTCTCCTTCAAGTAACATTTGATGAAAGGCAGGAAAGACATGTCTAAAACTCTTATAATCCACACTGAAATGAGAAACAACATTTCTACTGGGATCTGTTCAGCTGCCAATGAATTTATAAGGTAGTTTGGCTGATATAGTCCAGACTCCATAAAAATATTGTGAGAAATATCAAGAAAATGGTCCTGAACCCAAAGTTTACTGGCAATATTTTGCATTGTCAGCAAAAACAGGCTCACAAGACAGATCTTGAGACAAATATTTGAGTTGAATAAGAGATGTAGGAGGGTGTAACCAACCTTCACAGTGTACTGCTTTCAAAATTGGTGGATAAGTTGGTGAAAACACCCCCTATGGGTGTGGTGAGTGAAAGGGACAGCAAAGGTGAGCATGTTTTAAAAGAGATTCAATCAGGTAGTCATATCGAAGGGGAGTAATAGAGGGTTTAAGAAATTAAGAGAAGAAGAAAGAATAAAAGAACAAAACATAAAAAATGGACTTCCATTTGCTGATTATTACAGCAGAGCTAAAAGCAGATCTGGAATGTGTAACTCACAGTGCATGATATTCACAATAAAGAGAATTAAGAAAGAAAAAGTAAATGCTAAGGCTCTGATGAGGACACAATTCTAGGGTTTTTTTTGCATTTGCAGATGGAAACCACCTCTCCTGTACAGAGCTGCTTCCCATCCCACAAGTTAGCACTCCAGAATTCTAAATGCCTTCTACAGGCCATATGTGAGCAGGAGACACTCCTTTTGAAGTACTTTAGAGATGCAAGCATATGGAAATGTGAAGACCACTTCCATTGCCTGTTTGAACTTGGAGACACTCTAGCAAATGGGATTTACAAATGTTACCACATAATTATACAGCTTTGACAAGTTCTTTAGAGGAGTACCACCCCCCAGCATGTGGTGGGTACTTCTAAAGTTCACTAGGGAGAACCTCCACTTCAGATTTCAAACTTTACTTTCCTTTTTATTTATTTTTTTTTAATTTTTTTTTCTTTCCTGTTTCAGTAACTTCACATTTTCAAGAAATATGACAGAGTGTGGTAGGACAAAATGTTCTGATGGTGTTTAAATCAAGGGCATGACACAGGTGTAAACAAAATTTAATCAAATATTTCAAGTTTTATTGAATGACAGGTCTGGTGAAGGCTCCCCAGTTGCCATTTTCTTGTTTCTTCTCTTTTTCTCTTCTTTTATTTTTTGGTACACTCTTTCACAAGAAGTCATAAAATATATGTAACTGACTTCGTATTATAGATAGTAATAGTTATTTATTTATTTATTTATTCATGTGATTTCTTGAGATAAATTTAATTATTGGGGCTCAAATTGCTACACCTGTTCTGCTGTCTTCCACAGGATCTCTGTAGCTATTTGCACTGACAGCTGTTTTTTCTGGGTTTTTTTAAGATGACAGCTTACCTTGTATCATCAAGGTCTAGACCAGATTGACACTTAAGTTTACGGAAAAAAATGTAATCTTACAAAAATGTGGCACTGAACTCCATAAATCCTCATCTCATATTAATGTTTTTGGAGTGAGTATGGTAGAGCAAAATTTGACAGGATTTTTTTCCCCCAACCAATAATGCTCTTTTTATGTGCTTATTTCTTCTTTAGGGAGTTAAAGGTAGCATGGGACAGCTAGGAGAAATTAAGGAGGAATTAAAAAACATATATCACATCTTTGTTCCCTTCTAAGAGCAGAACAATGACTCTTCTTGAGGTATTTTTCATACATGTTATCTTTATTATGCTGGATGCCACCTGCTCAGGGTTTTTTAACCACACCATTTTCTAAATTTCACTTTCCTTGGCCCAGGGAGAGTGATTCATAAATAACACCTTAGCACTTAGAGAATTCTTTTTTTTTTTGTCTTTAATGCTGTTAAAGCACATTTTAAAAAGCATAGTGAGCATCATTATGTCCATCATATAGGCAGAAAATCTGCAGCAGAAAAAGGTTAAATGGCTTGCCAGAAGGCACACAGAAAAGCAGAAGTAGCAGACAACCACTCACAAGTCCAAGGATAATCCTGTTCCTTAGCTCTGGAAGGTAGGAATAAGGAGCACTACAACACCTCTTCTCTGCAAGATGTCTTTTCACAACATGGCCAAGTTTGGCTCTCACTGCTCTTTCCTGCTTAGCTGATACAGTTTCAGCTTTTACAGCCATATGTGATAAGAGCTAACCTTAACATCTATAGAAATTGGTGCTTAAAGGACCTTGTACTGATGTTATTAATAGAAGAAAAATTTGTAAGATCCCACTGTTGAGTGTCATCTTTGCCAGATAAAGTTTCTTCCTAAACTTAACTGCCATGGAAGCGAATAAAAAGACTGGAAAAACTATTTGCCCTAACACTTAAAGGTTTAAATGAATTTTTGCAGGCACCTAGAAGACAGCTGCAAAACAAGACAGTAAACACTTTTTTATTCTAGATAAATTTAACAAATTTCTGTAACAGAGTAACAGCAGATGTTAAGTATGCTGACCTTCAAGAAGGTTTCAGTAGCATTTTATGTGCTACTAGACTGTAACACACAACAAATTAAAGAAGAGGGACCTAGATGAAAAAAGACAAACAAACTACCTGAGAAGCCACAGTTTGTAACAATATCAAGATGGAAAAATCTTTCGAAGTTTCTGCAGTTGCCTGTTCAGCTCAGGGTAGGGAAGGGTTGCCAAGGTGGTGAAAGAGAGTTTTGGTGCTTAAAATTATTTCAAATATGGGAGAAATTATCTTGGAGTTGAGTGGGGATGGAATGAATTTCAGTAGGGACAACTGCAGTGTGCAAAGTTTAGGCAGGAATAATCAGCCATACTAAGGCAGGTAGGGGAGCAACCAGGTAAATTGTGTACGAACGGGAACCTGCAAATTGTTGAGACTAAAGCCAAAAGTAAGTATAATTATACTGTTGAAAACCAGAAAAATGTGTACTGGGGAATACCCACAGGTTTGTTTTTTAAGATACATTCATCTTACAGAACAGGAAGAAGCACAACTGAACCATTGTGTTTGGTCCTGGCCACTGCTCTTACAGATTCATTGAAAAGAATCTAGAGGGAAATAAGGAAACTAAGAAGTCCATATACCCTCATTTCCAGAGTAAAATTATTTCGTTTCAATACTACAAGTCTGATGAGAAACCTGGCATTAGTCTTTAAGAATGCAGAGAGGAAAGGAATGATCTGTTCCCTATCTTCACGATAGATACGACAAGAAGGAAGTAATAAACTTAATTTTCAGTAAGGAACCTAAAAGTTAAACATTAGATAATCTTTTCGTCAGGAAGGAAAGTAAAACACTGCAGCAGCTGATTTAAGGATGTTCCATTGCTGAATATGTCTTTGGAAATGTGAATCATGGACTGTGACTCTTTCTGAGGCTGAGGGGGGCCTGGGTAAATCCCAAGACCCTACTCTGTCCCTAGTCACAGGTTTTGGCATGAGACATTCCAAAGAGAAGTCTTACAGCCCAATTTCTTGATTAAACTTTAGCAAGGTGTATGTTAGAATCAAGAGCAGGTGAATTAAAGCACTGCAGGTCAAAAGCCCACTAAAGCAAGTGCACATTTCCTATTCTCTGTGTTGCCATGTGTCTCTATGGGTACACACTGGAACAGGTACATGGATAACTTTTGGAAGCCTCTGTGAGCTGGATTTGGTACACCGGGTTATCCCCTGGTTTCTTTGGTGTAATCAGGCTGATTTATGTCAGCTGAAAATCTGATGCTTTATTTTTAGCATTTATACACACAGAAAGAATTCATGTTCTTGGTTTAATCCATTGGAACACTGGGATTTAGTGAAAAGCTTGTGTAGAGATGACAGGACTGTTGGCTACATAAGCAGAAGAAGATGAGGGAGGGAACGTGCAAAGAATGCTTTTGAGAAGTAGATTAACTTTGGAATTTTAACATGCAGTTATCATTTAAAAATAAACAAGGAGGTTTTTTCTCTTCAGAAGAGAAGATTTTGTTCATTTTCACAGATAATCAGTCTGTTTCTGTAAAGTTGGTAGGATACTGTAAGGACTTTCGTGCATGGTTTGTTGGTGTGCTTTCATTTCTTCAGTGAAACAGGAGAATTATCTAAGGGAGGATGCAAAGCAAACTGGTTCTGAGTAAAATTTCTCAAATGAACTTAGTGTGCTAAGCTTCAGTGCCAAAATATAATTTGTAGTACATATACCTGGCAGAATATTGTTTGTTCCATACTTCTGTTCCACAGTGCAGTACATTGGGCAGCGTGGAGTTAATAACGAGCAAAATTGTCATATTCTACATAGTATTTTTGCATTTGAATGCTTTACTTCCCACTGGTTTGTCTCCTCACTAGGATAGTCCATCTCTTTCTTCTTTCTTATCTACCTTTGTGCTTAACTTCAATCAGGAACTATTTTCAGTTAGTCTTGGATACAAGGGCAGCAAAATCAGGTTGTTGGAAGCCTTGAATTTCCTTAGGCTGGCCTATTTCCAGGGAAATAGGTGCTCAAGAACCTCTACAGCAGAAACATTTGTTACATGAACATGGGCAGGTGCCTTTACATGTTTGTGGCCCCCTCACTGGCCATTGCACTCAGACTGACCATTGACCTCAGAAGAGCAACAAGAATCTGAGAACTCAGCTTGCAAAAATTGCAAGAAGCAGCCCTCCCCTGTATATTTATTTACAGAGAACCCATTTCAGAAAAGCAGCATGGTTTGTGTTTGTTTCCAGTGCTAAGAACAGCTTCCTTTGAGAGGTATTTCCTCCCGTGACACCAGTCCTGGACTACAGTTCATGGAAGGGCAGCGGGTTGGCTGCAGATAGCCTGGGTTATCTCTCAGAGCAGGAGGAGCAATTCTTGCAACAAAAGCCTGAGCTGAGGCAGGAATCTGACAGGGCTGAAAAGAAACAGGTTTCTAAAAGCCCTTTTGGGTTCCGCAAATATCATAGCATTTTATGAAGTGTATTTCAGAGCACCAGAGAAGCAACATGCAAGGTATTCCCTGGAGCATTTAGTGACATGTAGATGAGCTCATTACAGCTGTACAAAGGCATTTCAGTTTTTGCCCTTAAACAAAACCTAGTGCTGCTCTTAGGCAATGAACTCTAAGGAAGAAAAAAATATTTTGTGGAATAATCCCATGAAAATACGTATCGGTATGAAGACATTGTCAGCAATCATTTCAAAACTCCATTTATTTCACAGTGAACTTTGTGCATTACTTCAGGGGGCATGAAATGGAAAGATAGGGAAAGCAATTTACTAAATCCAAACTGTGCCAAGCGTGGATGCCTTGTCACCTATCCCTCAGTGGGGAGCTTTGCCCTTCCACTTGCACCAAATGTCACCGTCCTGGTGAATGACATAATGAATATATACAGTGCTGGGCTCACTGAGGTCTGCCTGGAGAAACTTTCTCTGCTCCCTGTTCTCATTTCTTCTGCTAAAAGAGGTGCTTGCACCAGTGCAGAAACAACTGCCAAGTGGCCTGATAATTGGTCCTGCTTCTCCCACAGCCCAAAATGAACACACCCCACTACTTGTAAGAGTAATTTGCTGTTTTCTCAGACCTGTAAGGTGCCTGTAGACAATCAAGGGCAGTGGATCCTCAGGAATGCTGGAATGAGACAGCACAGATGGGATCCATCTTACCTAATTTAGTTTAAATCATATTTTCATACTGGGGTTTCTGTCCAGCACTTGCTAGTCCCGTATGTTAACTCATACTTAATTTTCCTTGTTTTTCAGTAGAAAAAGCTTTTTAAAAGGAGAAATAAGAAAATTTTAATACTCAAATAAAAGAGAACTTTTCCTAGCAGTCTGGGAAAAAAAAAAAGCCTTGAAATATTCATGTTGTGTTGCGTAGACTACCCATGAAATATACATGAAAAATTATACAAGACAGTAGAAAAAAAATACTACTGGAAATGAGATTCTTTAATTTAAAAGACAAGTCTTTATCTAGCAAGAAGAGCAAGAATATATTAAGAGCTAGACATGTCCCTTGTAAGTGTCATCTTAGAGAAGGCTGGCTGCTGGCTCTGTAAATCTGAGTGAACCTGTGCCTTCTAGCCACCAGAGAGCTGCTTTCTCCTGCCTCCACAGGAGTTATGTAACACACAACATGCTCTGAAAATACCAGGTGGAGACACTGCTTAGCAAGCACTAACCTAGTTGTGAAAGAGCATCAGCTTCGCTTCCTGCAGCCAAATGTAATTGCTCTGATGGTGGTTAAACAATTCTGTTGAATATCTAGTTGTCCTATAAAAGTCATTATCAGTCAAGATGGCATCTGGCAGGTGACTTCTCCCAGAATAATGAGTACAGTATCTCTACTTTTACCATGCTTTTAAAACCAACCTCATAGAAAAAAATTACCTCCACATTTAGGACAGGTTCCTCCCAGAACTGCAGGAACAGCAACAGAGAGCACGACTGGAAATCATGTAGCTGCTTTTACCCCAAAAACTCCATCCTAATTATTAGTCATTGGCCCACAAATATGATGGGGGCAGATCCATTGATAAGAGAGATATGTTTTCATTAAGAAAGTCATATCAACCTGATGATAAAACCTGCCAATCTCTAGGACACTGTTGGGGTATCTGCACAGAAAGTGGCTCCCAAATTGCACTGAGGCAACAAATGGCATCTATAATCACATTCTTTGGACAATTGCCCTCCACCCTCTGAGCTCACACATTTTCTAACGTACTGGTTAGTCTGGAAAGGCCCACATTGACAGGGTGGTTTCAAAGCTCTTTTGTTTCATTAAGAACACCCAGATTTTCTCACCTGTGTCCTACCATCGACAACAGTGCTGATCTCATTGCAGATGTCCCATGCTGACGTGTCCCGATCTCTCCTCACTTCTACCAGTCTGGCTGATAGATGAGCCTGTGTGTTTTGTTAAATGTTGCCAAGCAGAGCAGCTTAGCTGACCATCTGCATCTGGCCCTGAATTTTGGGCAGTGGCCTGGGGAGACATTATCCCAAGGAAGTTCCTTCCAGCTCTGCTTGTGCCGTGTCCCCTTGTTGTGGCCGCAGATGGGCCGATCACTGCTCTGTGACCAGGCTCTCCAGCTTGGCTCTGGCAGGCTGGCATTCTGCAGCTGCCCTGGGCCCTGGCAAAAACCCAAATACACCTCCAGATGCCCTTGTGCTGGTAGCCACAAATGCTGCACCAGTTCCACTTGGGTGGCTGGTCTGGATGGGGGTACTGCCAGAATGGGAGGAGGAGACGGATTATTGCCTGGCAGGAGAGGGATCAGGGGGCTGGGAAATGCGCTTTGTTTGTTTGTTGCTGTGGTTTGAAGCGTGCAGCAGGTGAAATTCTGCGTTGCTGTTGGGCTGGTAGGGGGGGAAAGGAACATGGGGCACGGTCATGTAATGTTTAATATCAAGAAAATCCCCCCAAATATGAAAGCAGTTATTTGCAGTGTCGATGTGAGCCAGCTGGCTGCATGGCCGTGGCTGCAGTGCAACATTAAATATGCAGCAGTTACTGAGCTGCAGCTCTCTGGGAATGATACACCTCCCCATTATCCCTTCTTGTGTCGACAAGCCCAGAAAAAGGGGAAAAAGGAAAGATAAAAAAAGCTGAGCTGAGTGTTCGGTCTACTTAAATGCTTTCTAAAAGAGTGTATGCCGGTCTGTTTGGGGATTCAAAAAATTTCAAGTTAAAGGTTAGATTTTTTTTCTTCCTCCACTTATGTTTAATCAAGAAAATTTATATTAGGGTGAGTCAGATGCAGGCAGTTACATGTTCCTTTCTAGATGTCTTGAGATACATACATACAACAGAGTACAAAAGTTTACCATGTTTAGGTGTAAGTTACAATCCTTTGTACATAATAAAATTATTTTCCTTAGGATAAAGAAAACTGAGTACTGAATATACATCTCTCATTCTACTTAATTGCCTTCTTTTCATACCGAGATATCACTTAGATTAAAAAAATGATGTATGAAATTTATCTTACAATCTGCTCAGGGGAGAAAATAATTTTTTAAAAGATTTTATAGTGCAATGACATGGTTTTATATAGTGGTATTATAGTTATACTCACTCTGAATATTAAGTTGTAGTCATGGGAGAAAAAAGATAAAGTGAGGAGATGATACATTTTGCTGGAAATTTGTGCATTTCATGGGTTTTTTTTCACTTTTTTAATAAGTTTAAGTCTTACAAAGCATTGTGGTGATGGTACTTAATGAAATTTCTAAAATTTTAGTAAATTCTAAGTCACAACAGACTTCATATCACACATCTGTTTGAAATGCTTTACTTCTCTGTTGATAAAAGTAATGGTTAGATTTAAGAAGGGGAGGAATTCTACTTTTCTTTGTTTTCCTAACATTTTATGTATAACCAGTTCGATGTCTTCCTATCTCTCTTTTGCACTGAGTTTTGTTTAGTTTCTGGTGGGTTTTGTTTTGAGAAATTTTTTTATTTTATATTACTACTACTATTACTTTTTTTTTTTCCCTAATAGGGAATATATATACCTACACTAGTGTCTTTATAAAAAAACAAAAATAAATTCACAGAACTCAAAAGCATATGTCATCATTGAAACTACAGAGAAAGTTTCAGTTTGAAATAAATAAATGTTTTTGGAGGGACTTTCGTATCAGCTGATAGGTATTTTCCTCTTACACTGAAATTTTAAAAATGTATTTAACTATATTTAAATTGCACAAGGGCAGGGATATTAATAACCTGTTTAACCCATACTTAAACAGGTCATTAATAGTTTGAGAAGTCAAAGCTGCTCATGCTGACCCAGGGTCTTTATTATGGCCAAACTGGGTGACTTCTTCTGGGGCATGGGACGAGTCAAGTTTCCAGTCAGAGATTAAACACTAATTAATTAAACAGTTTCTAATATGCAATATGTGCTCATGAGTATATGCTGCTCTTAAAATGTGACAGTGAATTTATTCAGTGTTTGGTAGCTTCTTGCTACTCTTGCTATGCAATATCTGAGTTATGGCAAGGCCAGTGCTGGCAACCAAATTTTGTTTCCACTTGCACAACTGTAATAGTCATAAATTGGTGGAAAGACCTTTTTTGTTTTGGTTTTTTTTTTCTCTCAAGGGAGGTTCTTTCCTAATGTCCCTTCTAAAAAAAAAATCTATGGCAAGGATCTTAATGATTTCAGGGAAAACTAGATGGAGTCCTTATGAACCTCTGAAAAAATTACTTTAAAATATTTTAAATGTGATTCCATTTCAGTAATGCCTCCTCTGTTAGCTCCTGTCTTGACTGGAAATAAATGTTTTAAATTACCCCGCATGAGCTCAAGGTTAGACAAATAGGAACTGGATCACCTTTCTTTTGTCAGTAGGTATGTCCTTTTCATAGATGCGTAATTTTTTAAAAAAACTCCATTCCTCTGTCTCTCCCAGCTCACTCCTTTATTTTTTTTCTTCTGTTGCATTGAACACTTATTGGCTCACAATTTTTTAATGTGTGTGCCCTACCGCTTTCCAAAATTTCAAGTAAGAAAAGCAACTGGATCTGTGACTTTTGTGTCGGGGTTGATAGACAGGGATGTACAAACTCTGTTGGAATTGTGCCTCCATTCTGCAGTTTAACAGTGAGGCAATAATTTGGTCAGGAGCTGGCTGTGGTCTGGGATATTGTGAGGCATGGCTGTGTATTCCATGTACCTGAAGCATTTAAAGGCTTTATGGAGTCCCTAATTACTCTCCCATCTCTCACTGCACAGTAAAGGCAGCAGTTTTAAAAGACTACAACTATGACTGTGAGGAAGGAAAGTCTGGAAATAAACAACAATGTAGGTAAGTAAGGAGAAGAGGTTAATTTTAGGCAGTTTAACATGGGTCTTGTGGTCTGCTTAAAAATATGGGCCTTTTCTTCTTGTATTTCCTTGTATGAAGTAGTTACAATAAGAGCTGAAAATGTCATTTCTTCCAGCTGGGGATTTACAAAGCCATATATGCTTTTCTTTTTTTTTTTTCTGGTCTTTGAGTATGAATATAAAACTTTTTTGTTACCCTGAGACAGGTAAACACACTAACTATGTAGAAAGGAGAAAGTCATAGGCAGTGAAAGATGAAATTCAAAAAAACTGGTAAGTTGGACTAAAAGACAGTTGGATGCTCTTTGAAACACATCTACCTTATTAAGCTGATGCTCTAAGTGGATGAACTGATCACTTTCTGTATGTTGAAACCAGTCACAAGAGGGCATTTGCTCTTTTGCTTCCTTGGGTCACTCGCTGGGTGAGCGTCTTGTGCTGATTTTATGGGACCATGGCAGCCTTGACTAAGTTCAAGGCAGCAAGTTCTTCATCTGATGGTGCCTGTGCTGTGAGCAAAGAACACATGTGGAATGTTGGATTGTTGAATTTTGGGATGTAGTTCTGTCAAAGAGGTTTGAAGGAACTTAGCCAGGTCCCATAATTAGGAGCCTGACATTCAAACCCTGCTTTTGATTACAATAAAACAAATTCAGTCTGAAACCACTGCAATGTAAACACTAATTTTATTCTTGCACTCTGATAATCTCTGTAAATTATTTAGGTCTTTATCTCCTTCTGGTTTTTTTTTTTTTTTTTTTTTTTTGGGTTTTTTTTTTTTCTTTTTTTTTTTTTTTTCTTTCTGACTGAATTTTTATTGTCTTTGCTTTATTTGGATGTGTGATACACTAGGACAGGGTAATTATTTATAGAGTTAGGTACTGGATTTGTATGGCTGTAATTCTTTCTAATTTGTTTGGTTGGTTTTTCAGTACTTAAGTGTCCAGACAGAAATTCAGAGTTCTGTACACAAAGTATTTCAAACACATTTCCACTGTTTAAGTCAAAAGAATGTTATGTTTGCATGACTATTAAAATAAATTAGAAGTGTGATATTTAGTGGTTACAGATCTGCTGATGTTGAAGTCTTTATTGTATGCCTCCAAAGGAAATCTCTGTTAGAGTTTAGTAAGCAACACTTCTAACTTTGTTTTAGTGCATTGAAAATAAAAATTGGAGCAGCTAGTATCTCAATTCGTGGTTTCCCGCTGTGTGTCATAGTGCCATAGACAAAGGACCAGCTTAGAGAAAAAATGAAGTTTGTTGATGGTGGGATTAAAAACCTGGTTATAAATTATTTTTAAAAAAAAAAGAAAAAAAAAAAGAAAAAGAAAAGTGTCAAATTTGGTATTGAGGTGATGAAGTAAATCACCTTGTGTTATTTGGAGGGTTTGGGGGAGGGTGATTGACCTGTGCAGCCCAACAGGAGTCCATGCAAGTACAACTGTGCCCCCACGTGGAGATAACAGAGCTCCGGGCTCACAACACCCTCCCAGAGGTGCCCACACCCCAAAAGTCACACTGGGTTCACACAAGGTGGAACTAAACCTGAAAATTTTTGCTTTGAGGAGCCCTTAAGACATGGACTTTTCTGTGCACTCTGGTTACAACTAACAGACAGAAGACTGTTATACAATGAGAAATAGGGGTTTGTTGTTTTTTGCTTTTCATTTTGTTTTGGTTTTTAATGCTGCTCTTGCTTTCCAGTATAGATGCAGATGCTGGTACTCTTTTTATTTAACCAAATTGCTTTTTTCCTCTAGCTTGCACCCCATATTTTCAACTACTTCTGCTTCATTTCTTAATAATAGCCCAGCTGCCTCTTGTTTTTCTCTGTCTTTGTTGATGCATTACCTAGTTATGCCTCCTGAGAGTTTGCTTGCTGAGCCTTTGTAATACCCAATGGAAACAGTTTTAGGGAATATATCATTTTACAGAGCAACACCTATTTAGCTTCCATTCCATATCATTGAAAGTGCCTTTTGAACAACCTCAGCTCGAGAATAAATTTAGAAGCAGAGGGTGTGACATTAAGTTAAAGAGTGAAACGAGATCGTAGCCTGGAATTTAAAAGTATGCATAAAGAGAAATTCAGTGGGTGCTGTGCTAGTCTCTGTTAACAACAAAGTGAGGATGAGATGGCCCCTCTTACATCCCTGATGATGTGCATGATTCCAGTATCGAGTAACAAAGTATGCCCTGCTTCTCTTGGCATCTATGGCTGGATGAAAATAGCAGCCGAGGTTTTGACCAAAATCCCCTCCAAACTGGAGCTGTGTAACAGTGCTGGAAAAATCCCAAATCGATGACAAACCATCCTACACTGTTGTCTTTCAAAGGCCTTTTATATAAGTGAAGAGCAAAGTTGTGGGCATTTGGAAAAATCTGCCTGGAGAGCAATTCTTATTCATACTGCAAAAACCCCTTCCCTTCAGCCTTTTTGAGCCTAAAGGCAACTTACTCAATGTAAATCAAAAGGAGAAATATGAAAAAATGGTAAGAGAAATTAAGTATTTCTCTACTCCTAAGAGAACAACCATCTTCATTTCTGGTATGCAAGCTTCCCCCTGAATAGACTCGTGTTCATGTAAAACTATTGAATTCCCAAATATAAATATATAACTATTGGCAGGGTACCTTTTTTATATAACTATTGGTATGACCTTTTTTTTTAACCTGGGCTGCACAAGTGGGTGGCACTGAATATGTGAGCTTTTCTCAGTGAGCCCAGAGACCTTTGCCAAGGTTTCAAACTCTGCAGCTTTGTTGACATTTCTCTGAAAAGAGCCATCTAAAGTAAAGTACCCATGCATTCAGCTTAGGACAGAATTGATAATATTTTGTATTTCCTCCTCCAAAAAGAGCCATCTAAAGTAAAAAAAGGACTCATGCATTCAGCTTAGGACAGCTAATATCAAAATATTGATAATATTTTGTATTTCTACCTTCCAGCTTCAAACAGTATTTCTGAGGTACTGAATACTAAATCCAGTAACTATTTAAAATTCAAAGACAGAAGCCTCTTTATCCTGTGAAGACTAGGAACAGCTTGCCAGGTGATATGATGTATAATAACACTTGTGCTATGGCTTGAAGGGAGACTGATTTCTTTTTTTCCAGCCCAAAAAAATCAGTACGAGTGGAGTTGTGAACATGCCAGCCAGATGACTGCATTTAAGTGTGGAGGTTTATTTCTACTTAGATCTCCCTTGGTGGTCAAAGAGTTACACAACTATTTTTTCTGGTCCAGAGCAGCACAGAGGACTTTACCCTTCCTTCTCAAAACAGTAGGGGAAACTGTGACAAAAATGGTTAGGAATCAATGTGTAAGTTACATCTATTTTTTCTATTTCTTTCAGTTGTTACCAACTACCCCAGAAGACAATTTGAACTTCTGATGCTCTAGAGTAGTATGTGGAAAGCAAAGAGAATTTCTTTGCTGCTAAACTTTTGGTAACATTTGTATAAAGACTGGTTGAAATTATTTAGACTGTAAGGGTAAATTACTTCTGCAGTGGGGGCTGCTTAGTGAAAGTAAGCCCAAGATCAGGAGTGAGCCCTGAACAGTCATGATGATGACACAGTTCTCTTAAAATTCTTTTATTTCAATTTCTTATGCCATAGACTTTAAAATACAAATATTCTAGTTTGAGTTTTGAGTTTATTTTGGAATAGAAAATGGAAGCATCCACTTCTGATTTTCCCATGATCCCATAATGAAAATTATCAATTTCCTCCCACTACTTCCTATTATAATGGGGAATTTTAACTGGAAGTCTCATCCTCAAAGGTCATACTGGAGTCTGGTTGCTGCTCAGCAGGTATGTAAACTGCACCAGATTTCTGAGCCTTTGGTAGCTTCAGTCTGGATATCTTCCATTCTGGGATTCACCTGGATTTCATTGCCATACTTGGATCTTCTCCAAGAGACACATAACTTGCCACCTCCTCCCTTCTTCCTGTAAAGGCATCACCCGTTTATTTGCAGAGAACTTCTGGTTGTCCAAGGAAAGTTTCTTATTGTGACAGGATGTTTTCTTTTGTGGCATCTCTGTATTTTTTTTCTTGTTGCAGAGGTAAGCTTAATTTAGGAGCAATAACGTAAATCCTAAGACGTTGAATCATTCAATATCTTCTTGTTTTCTGCAAAAAGGAAAAGTCAGGAAAATCTTTAATGGTGCCACTCTGAAATTCAACAGAGTATAGCAAAATCTGTAGTTATTTTAAATCTATATGTTTTATTATTTTAAAAACATTTTCTGATTGTCTTAGGGGTTAAAGATGATGGGATCTAGCTGTGACATGTCTGATCTGTATTTTACTGTTAAGTGCTCAATAAAATGCTCATCAAGTGAGAGCCACTGTGAAATGCATTTTCACAAGATGCACTCAGTGAAAGAAAGCTCTGTCTAAGTGCAGCAACTCCCATTAAGGCTGCCTTGGAAATTGGAGAACACCAATCCAGGATAGTCATAGCTATACTTTTTCCAGACATTGTAATCCACCTACAATCCATACTTTGTGTCAGGGCAACCTTTTCTTCACTATTTTCACAGGAAGTTCTTTCTCCATTTGGTTCATACTTTAACAAATACACCAATTTCACAATAGCACTCTTCCCTTTTCTCACCTCTTCTCTTTGATTTTCTTTCAATTCCTCTGTGGCTTGTGCTCTTCTTCGATATAAAGAGGCAGAATTACCCAGTCTTCATGTGGTTACAAAAAAAAAAAAAAAAAAAAAAAGCTTTTAACAATGAAAGCATCTCTTTTAAGTTCCTAACAAGAGCAAGAAATATGCTGATCCAGCCACCTTATTTGCATAACCATGTTCACTTCCTGGGAGTGATTTGGCAGGAGCTGTGATAATCTATCTTTGACTGGGCATGCCCTTCCTCTGCCCCTCAAGTATTTTGTTTCCCACTTTTCTTTGTCCATGCCATCAGAAGATGTAGCTGCATGTGCATCCTGTGTAACACAGAACAAGTGTTATTTGGACACAATGCCATATCCCAGTTCAGGATTTTGCTAAGATAGCAAACCTCTTAGAGTTTCGAGTGCCTTCTGGGCTTTTAGAGCAGCCAACCATTCCAAACACTTTTTTAAACTTAGAGAAACCAAAACACCATCTTTGTTACATATTCCTTTACTAGTTACAAGTGTGCACACCTCTTTGCTGAAGTATATAATATTTTCTATGTGTTAGATTTTTGCATTGTGTAAATTTTCATCAGGAGTGTATGAACATCACAAGAATCACGAGATGGCTGGGTTTCTACAGCCCTTCTATTCTGTCTTGTGACCTTCTGTTTTCTGAGGATGACATCTCTAAACTCCTTAGTTCTAGTCTGGGTCCTCTTTCAGAGTGCAAACTTGTTGCAGTTGAAAATCTTGTTATTGATTCATAATTATTAACTAAATGATTTATCAGTGTAATTGATGAATTGTTCTCTTCTGATAAGAAGAGATTATCTCTTCTGATTATCTTTCTGTCTGGCTATCTGTGCACTGAATCTCAGACTTAAATCCAGAGGAGAGAAACGGCTAAACATTGTAATTCCTGAATTTTATCTATTTATTTGACTGAACCACAAGATAATATTAACAACAGCAGATTTATTTGGAAAATTGTGTTCAGCCTAAAACTTATAAACAGCTTCTGCCCTCTTTTTGGCTGATGACCAGTACACCTTACCTGGTGTGCCTATACCCTCATGTGCCTACACCATGCACACGATGTCCCTTTCAGCTCCCACCCACTGTATCTTGGTTGTGGTATTACCTTGGTGTGCTGCTCCGTGTGGTGCTCCTTGGGGTTTGAAATGTAGAACCTTGTGTGCTTTTTGCCTTTGATTTTTTTTTACACTCAAACTGTGGACAAGTCAAAATTCAGAAAGTAGTATTTCTGAAAAACATTGTTTATTTTCCATGAATACTGGTCTGAAGGCATGGATTACTTTGAGAAATGGTTAAATATGGCTCTTAGAGTTGTTTCCAGTAGAGTTTTCCCATCTTCTAGACCTAACACCAAATATTGTTGATAGTATCACCCTTTGCCAGGACATACTCTGACAGGTCCAAATCTTGACTTATTTGGACTTCATAACTCTGTAATAATATTCTAGGGAGATAATTTCACTAACTGTTCTTGCTGCTTATCCTATTTTTTACTGTATCATCTCTGCAGGGAACACCTAGTGTCTAAAGTGTGTGGCAAAATCATCTTAGAGTTTAAGACTAAAATGATGCAAATTTCTGTGATTTAACTGTTTTTGTGCTATATGTTGTGCAGACGGACACACCATCATTGGCAGTGACATAAAGGGACCCTTTTGGTTTGTTAACAAGACACTTTAGCAGAAAAATAGCTTTCTAAATTTTGGTTGAAAAATGGATCTTTATCCAGATATTTTTAGTTTGGGGGTTTACTGGCGGTTTTGTGGGTTTTTCTGTTTGTTTGGGTTTTGATTTTGTTTTGGTTTTTTTGTTGTTGTTGTTTTGGTTTGGTTAGGGTTTTTTTTTTTTTTTTTGGTTGGTTTTTTTTTTTTTTTTGTTTTTTGTGGTTTTCATTGTTTTTTGGGTTTTTTTTTTTAAGTAAGCAGAATCATTATCTTTTTGTAAGCCTGTTTGCATGTGGGAAGATCTGAGGTTGGTCTGTCTGATTTTGCTGGTAGCAATTATTGATGAGGCTTCGCTGGCAGCACCTCTGACCTCTGGTAGAACAGAAACCTTCAGAGTATTTTTGAAAATGCGTTGTCTCCTTGGGGTCTCCTGCAGTGGTTTGATGAGGTCCTGTCAGAAGTATGTAATCCAAGATTTAAGACAATGGTAGCAAAGTGAGTTGGGAATAGGAGGAAATCAAGTGTACCTGGGGCGTTTCTCAGTCCCCTGGCAAACCTTGTCCACCTTTCAATTTTTCTTTTCTTGGCTGACATATTGATTTTGAATGTAGAGGAAGAAAATGAAGAATAGGGCCAAATAAACCTTAGTAATTATTTAGGGCGACCCTTGCTCAATACCTAATCCTGATGGTAATGGTAAACAGTAAAACTGTTTTTGCTTAATTATTTTTTCTTTATTAATCACCAAATTCCTGCCTATTTTTTGTAATATTTTGTTTTGTTTTGTGTATCAAGTCTTTGCCCTTGACTTGAACGTTTAGTCAAAGGAAAAAACTCTTCTGTCTGCGAGATTCTTTAGTTCAGCTTTGAGAATTCCTCCTTGGGTTTGGCTGATCAGGTTCATGGCTTATCAGCATCTTGTATACAAAGGCAGTTCTGAGGCATTGGCTACTTACAGAAGGACTGGAGAGATCCACTTCATGTCCAAAAATACAATTTCTCACACTTTATATTATCAGTGGGGTTTTTTGTTTCCTTATTTTTTATCTATCCCAAAGTTTATTTTACTGTTTTCCTATGCAACAAAGATTTTTATTGGCCTTGTTTATGTCTACATTTCATTTGTTCCAGCCTACATTTTTTCTGCTGCTTCGTTGGGAACTGTAGCCTTTTCAGTGCTGTAATTATGCAATGAGTTTTCTACTGTTGTTAACAGCCATAGAAATGAAGTGGTGATGTCGAGTTAAAGATGGGAGAGAAAGGAAACAGATCAAAAAATTGCGATGGCTTACCAGAATCCCAATTGCTCTTCTGAGTGTTTTCCTTGTGCTAAGTGGAGCTTTATCTGGTTTTAGCTTAATTTTCATCTTGTATGTTAGTTGACAAATTTGATCCCATTAGCAGTCTTGCATAGCAAATAGATGGAACTTTCATCAGTAGTACCTGATTGTACAGGGGATCTATAAATCAAAACCTTTCCAGTGGAGAAACAGATTTACTTTAGTAATTTTAAGTTTGCTGAATACAGGCTTGCTCTCTTAGTTCTTGCAGGCAATCTGCTGGCTTCTGGGAGCTCATAGTTGGGAGCTAAGAGCTACTTGTCATTCGCCATCTAATGCTGTGGAGTAGCAAACAGTAAATTTTGCCACATCTTCAATTTCAGGTGCCTATATTTATAGGTAATCTAGGTATATTTTGCCCATATTTTCATATATCTAGCATCTGGAATGCACTGTGTGCTCATCTCCTTGAGAGGTTCTGCTGCTCCTGTGGAAATCAATACCGAGGCAGTAAATAGCACCAGGTCTGCTATTTTCAACATCAGTATGCCTGGGGGTTGTATGTCTAAAGCAATCATTAGCTGTGTGGTCAGAGCTACAAAATCTTCAAGTACTCTAGTCTGAAAACTGAATTTTGAATTTTATCTCTGTCCTCTGATAGCAGATGTGTTTGGAGATAGATGTTATAATTTCTCTTGTTTCTTGGAAGCCTTCCTATTTTTTTGAACAGTGCATAAAGGATATCCAGGTAGGTTCTTCATGACCTTGGCCTGTGAATTCCCCCTTGATGTTAAGGAAATAATTCAGTCTGGAAAATTTATTGATTTTTGCTTTTTTTGAATGAAACCTGAGGTAAGGAGAGGTTTTTCTTGGTAAAAGAGATAATTGTTGTCCTGCTATTATATTTTATGAGATACATTAAATGGGTGTCTCAATCTGAAATCTATCTGAAGTCTAGTTTTCAGCAACACACTGAGAAATCTAAATTTGGGGTTTCTTTTATTCTGTGGGTTCTCTAATGAAATAAATAGCAGAGAGATTTGGCCGGTCTTGGACTGTGGGGCAAGCATGGTCCATGCCTTTTCTAAAGTTCTGGGGAGACCTCATTGTGACCTTCCAGAACCTAAGGGGACTTCTAAAAGGTAGGGAGAGTGACTTTTTACACAGGCAGATAATGGCAGGAGAAGAGGTGGAATGTTAATATAAATTGCTTATTTGTGTTGTTGTTTGGTTTTACTTCCCACCAGGAAGGAATCTGTGGAGGAGTGATGGGTGTGGAGAGTCCTGTGGGGTGTCAGGAGTTCCTGACACCAGACTTGTGCAGGATGCAGCCAGGCTGAGGTGAGAGGGTGCCTGCCTTTACCCCCTCAGGTCGAAAAAACCTTGCTCTTGATCTCAGTAAACACCATTAGTTTTCACTCCTGCTTTGTGTAGCTGACTTATTTGGATAACAATTTATCTGTGTAACCACTTTATATGGAACAGTTTGGGCAGGGAAACTGTTCAGTTTATGGTGCTAAGGTACTTGCTTAGGCTTGGCATCTGTTATCAGCCTTAAGCTCCTAAACTAAGCAAAATACTGAATTTGGATACCCTGTTTCTACCAAATCCAAATTTGTTTCTCTGACTTCGCCAATTAAATGGAGCAGACCTGAAAATGCAGCTTCAGTGCACATAAGGTCCTTCAGTCCATAGAACACCTCAGGTTCTTTCCAGAGCCTAATACTGTATACAGATTCAGTAATAGGGGTTTTGTCTTTAACAGCTGCAGTGTGCAGGTGGTGAACAGAGACTTTTCTGAACTGTTGTTTGAGAAGCGCTAGAAAATTGGCTTACATTTTTCCATCTTTTTACAGGTTTTTATACCTGTGGAACAGTCTCTTCCTTTTTTGAATTACTAGAGGCCTGGAACATTAATACAACTATTCTTTTTTTTTTTTTTTTTTTTTTTGTGAGTACAAAAAATTCTAGTATTGAAAAATACTTTTTTGTTTTGTTTTGTTTTTTTTAAAGATGACATTTGTGTACTTTGTCCTTGATGTTTTCTTGAATTTTTTACTAAGCAAGGCTTGCTGGTTCTGAGTAGTTCACTCCCCAAGCTTGTGAATCAGGTCCATGAATGTTTAATTTTTTTATGATCAAGAATATCATCCAAAGGTGATATATTATCAGAATACCACTTAGAAACTTTATCCTAAACAAAAATAGAAAGACCAGTACATAAACTCCATGTAACAGTGTAATAAACTTTCTTGCATATCAAGTATATATTGAATTAACTTGAGATGATCATCAAGATGTATTGAACCAAGTGGTAAATATTGATTGAGTCAAGGCTGAGATTAATATTTACCTCAAGGGTCGAAAAATTTTGAGGTTGACTGAAACATGAAGTCAATACATATATATTGTTAATACATTCTGAATGCATTCAGGAGAAATATCTCAAAATCTGTTCTATAAACCTGGAGATCTCCAGGGACACCTTCTTTCCAGCTAGTACTACAAAAGAAAAACAAGAAATGGAAGAAAATTATCCAGTTTTAATTAGTAAGTTGAATACATATGTGCACACACACACCTTCCATATGTAGTGATCAGACAGGAGGAGCAAGAACTTTCTAGATGATAGGTGCAAACAAATTCAGCATCTCTGCAAACCCCTGGAGAATTACCAACCCTCGCTCTTTGCTTTGGTTCCATGGACACAGTATGTTTATTTGGTTATGCTTTATGTATCATAAATATAAATGAATAAAAGTATAAAAAATCCAGAGGTCTCCTGCCCTTCCTCCTGAATCCTGTGGTATATATTGGTGTCTCTGGAGAGAGAAGAGTGGGACAGGTTTATATCAGGAAAGTCTGCATTTGAGCAGGGCCAGAAGAGGGCCACAAAGATGCTGGTAGTGCTGGAGCTCCTTTTCTGCAAAGACAGGTTGAGAGCACAGGGGTCATTCAGAGGAGGAGAGAGGCAAAGCTCTGGGGAGACCTGGTGGCCTTCCAGAACCTAAAAGGGACTTCTAAAAGATAGGGAGAGTGACTTTTTACACAGGTAGATAATGGTAGGAGAAGAGGTGGGATGTTATTAAACTAAAAGAGGAGAAATTAGATTAGATGTCAGGAAGGCGTTCTCTGCTCAGCAAGAAGTGAGGCACTGGAACAGGTCACCCACAGAAGTTCTGGATGCCTCATCCTTGGAAATGTTCAAGGCTGGATTGGATGGGACCTTGAGCAATCTGATTTAGTAGAAGATGTGTGTTGGAACTCAATGAGCTTTGAGGTCCGTTCCGACTCAAGCCGTTTCTATGATATTTTTGTTGATCAGTGTAGTTTTGGCAGTTGAAAAAGCAAAACTACTATGGATGTTATTCTTACCAAACTCTGATTCAGCCAACCAAGAGAATTCTAGCTCTTTGTTTCACATAAATAACCAGGGAAAGGCCTTCATGAGGCTGATTTGAATGACGCTGAGGCATATTCATGTGGAAAGAGAAAAGGACTTTACCTTCTCTCCCTATCTGTAAAATGAGTTGCCAAGTCTGAGTTTTTCTAAGTCTATTTGCGTACCATTTTTTTTCTCCAGGCATCTGTTTAGTTATTACTAAACTAGAAAAAAATAAAAATCACCTTTCATAAAACATGTGCAATCTTCTTTTGGAAATGGGAATCTGTCTTATGCATGCCTTTGGAAAACTCCCAATCTGTTGCACAGAGTGACTGGGCCTTTTTTCCTGGACTCATGGTTTTTATCATTGTGGTTCTAAGAAAATTTTAAAAATTATATAAAACAACACTTCTTATTGTGGTTTAAGATAGTGATGGAAAGAAATTGAGGTTAAGTCTTTGCTGACCCATCTGTCTAGTTCTTGCAAATCATTTGTTCTGTCTGTTTACCAATGGGGTGTGACAGTTGCAGTGTGCAGGCAGAAATGAAAGGAAAAACTCAGCTTTGGCTTTGAATTGCCCTCTTTCTAAGGTTAAGTCTCACACAAATGGTATTTTAATGAACAGTTTGTATCTCATAGAGTTTCATTTGAATGAGCAATGTAGTGATGTTATTGCAACATTGCTGCACATTCCTGCTATTTCCATCTCTCATTAAAATAATAAAATACAGTAATGAACTGTTGCTAAGGATAAAAGTTGGCTCAGAATGAGATACTCATTCAGCATCTTGTGAGTTATGCTGCGCCAGAATGGCATCACATTCCTTGCAAAACCAGAAGAATAGGCAAAGGAAACCTTTGAATCTTGCTTGTGTGGTGTGGAAAGAGTAACACGAGAAATAAGTGCAGTTCAAAGACTCAATGGGAGACAAAGCCCAGCCTTCTTTAGCACAGTGAAGAGCTAAAAAAATTTCAGTGACAGTGGTCTTGTTCATTTTTTACTTTGTGTCTGTAAGCCTTCTTGAAATAGATTCAAAGGAGCTGGAGCTGCTTCTTTTTTAAGGTCTTTTTGTTTCATTTTCATTTTTTGTCATTTGTTGTCCTCTAAATGTATGCACTCACATTAACTCTTAAAAGATACTTCTGGCTTTTTGAAGACTATATCCTGAGCTATGCAGCCAAACCTTCTTCTAATAAAACACCCAAGGATTTCTTTACAGCCTTAGCTGAAGATATCAGAATTTAAAAAGTTGCTTCTTCCACTTACTGTTTTATGCTTATTCAGCTGCTTCACTAGAAGTTCAAGTGTAGGACAAATGAGAATTTTTCCAAAGAGTTAGACCTGTAGTAACAAAGTCAAACCCATTTGAGTTAAATATGTTAATCTTTTCCTCCTATGGTGAAATTATTTTATTGAGAGTTATCATTCCTAAGATAATAAGTTTACTAACCCAAGAACTTCATGGCACAAAGGTGAGTAAGTGAACTTGTCAGCTCATTTGCAGGACTTCTGGGTGTTCCTCCTACTTTGTCATCTTGCTGTGTCATTTTCCTTCTCCAAACCATTCCTTTGTTTTATGGAAGAGATGGTATTATGGCTATTTCCTGTTATGGCTATTTACATCTAGAAAGTAAATTTTTTTCTGCTCTCCCTCCTTAATTTTTAGTTGTTTGTTTTTAAGTTAATGGGAGCATTGTAGTTTAGCATCAACTCGTTGTTTTGTGCACCCCTGTTAAAGGGAGCTTGTTAAGATGTCACTGCTCTAAGTCAGAAATATTTTTGGTTATGGCCAAAAATAACTGGTAACTAGAGAGAGTGAATTTCACCTGTTATGCAGAGAACATTCAGTTGTTTGAACCCTAGTTCTTTTTTGGTGAGTAATCTGTTTAAGGTTGTTCTGGTTATGATGAGTTGTTAGACATAGATCACACTGTCAGGTTGTTGTGGTTTACTTGGAGTCAGAGCTCACAGAAATGTAAGATAAAGCAATCTATGAACAGAAAGAGCAGCATTTCCCCCTTGTTCTTGCTGGATAAAACCCTGCAAGCTTTACTTTCAGAGTTTATTATTCAAAGGGGAGAAGTGGACCTGCTCTGTTTGCATGTCATCTGTTCAAATATGTGACTCTTAGGACCAATAACCTCTTTCTTCTCATGCAGTTTTTAAGTACGTCTATCATTTAATTCTTGCTATTTGCCTGTTATTTGACTGGTGGCAACATAACTCAGTCAACAGCCTCTGGACACACATTGTCACCCTGTGAGGTTTAGATGACTTGGAAGAGTTATATGTTAATGCAAATTTTGTTTCAACAAATGAATCTTTAGTTAGATCAGAATCTGATTTTTTTTTTCATTCTATTTCTTAAGAAGCCAGATTGACAATTCCCAGAGATTATGGTAGTGTGTTTTTAGCTCAGATGTAAAGGGAAGATGAAAACTTTGACTCTTGAAAGCAATTTTTTTCCTAATTCCCAGGGGATGAATCTCTTAATGTAACTAGTCCAGCATCTAACTTTTCCAGTCATCCTGCTAGATCTGTGGGACAATTATCCCAACTGACATACTTTTCCAAGGGAGAAATCAGGGTGGATGGAATACTAAGACGTACTTATGATGGTTGGAAGTCTCCTAAAGGCTTATCAATGTAGTACAGATTTTCTATGTAGTACAGCATTTTCTATAGGTGAAATTCACTGGTTATTTTCTGCTTTCAGTTGGTCCCCTGTTTTAAATCTAAACAATGACTTTGCAAAAAGTTGAATCTACAGAGAAACACCCAGACCATCTGTCAGATATTTTCCATAATGCACTTTTTTTACTGTAAGTGACAAAGTTCAGGAAGAAATTCTGATGAAAATTAAAAAAAGCTTTTATTTAAGACCTTGAAGTGTTATCCCTGGCATCACTTTGAAGGAAAGAATAAAATCAGGTCCTATAATAAGATAATAGAGATAATATTCCATTTTCAAGTCTAAGGTTTAGCAATTTGAGTGCAACTTTTTTCTTAATCTTTGCCCTCAAATAATGAAGAATTACACTGAATTTCTGTTACTTATTTCTGTTACTGGCTGGGCTAGTTTCAGCCCTCTACAGATGTATTGTTGCTGTGAAGTATGTCTATGTGTGTGACCAAATGTATTTTTACTGATTGAGGGGAAGAAGGAGAGAATGGCCTGTTTCTATGCACATAAAAATCTTCTGCATTTGCACCTGACAGTGTGGATATGATCTACTGGTGCTCAGTCGTTCATAACCTAATTTTTCCTTCTAGTAAAACAAAAACTCATAAGAAATTACTTGTGCAGAACTTCCCAAGGTGAGCATGAATCCCAATACAGTTTCCTAGAAAACCATTGCTGCTAGTTTTCAAAGACATCACTCCAAAGGCATTATCAATATTGTTGGGTCCAGAAGCACCAGACAGTATTAAATGCCTTTGGGATCCATAGTGAATTTACAGAACACCAACAGTGTTTACATAGCAGAAGTAAAGGTATTAACTACTAATGCAATGTATACCCTGAGGCAATATAGCCAGACTTGGAGTGACTGGTAGAAGCAGCTTTTCAAACCATCCAGAGGACGGGGGCAGCCAAAAATAATCTCAGTGACAGTGTGAGTCTGTCACTGATCTTCAAATGTATCAAGTTGTCTCTACTGTTCAAGCCTGTCTCTAAAATAAGGTCACTGAAGACTTTTGAATGTGTCATCCTGGTTATTGCTTTCCAAGATATGCAGAAATTGCAGTCATGAGAAATACTGTGGGTTGAGCAATACGTCCATATGTAGTTAGAGCTTGGTCTCCAGCAGGAAGAAGGAAAAGGAGCATGAAACAGCTACAGAAAAAAGGACAATTTGAAAATTAAATTATTACATTGGTGTTGAAAGGCAAAATAAGGTGATCAATGAGACCACTGTGTTCTCTGAGCATGAGAAAGCTCCTGGGCTCTGCCTCAGTTTAGATGAGACAGAAAGCACGATTTAGAGCGTGAGGCCCTTTCTGCAAATCTTTAGCAGTGCTTCTTTATTGCACTGCCTTGATTCTGTATTTTCAAATGTGATGATTCAGGAAGGATAAACATTTTTTGCAACCCAAGCTTAAGAGTGAAAACTTAAATGTTTTATGAACTACATCTCTGATAATAAATCAAGTATAGGTATTTCTCTTCCTAACAACTTAATATGATATAGGGCATTATATAGGGTTAGCATGCAATGGACATGCAGAGAGATACATGTATAGCACTGTCTTCCTAGTCTATTGTATTATTAAGATTTTCTTTAATATTATTTTCTCTGACTCAGGACTATGAAAGGGAAGAATTGGTGTAGAACAGGGAATTATTTTTTCTTATTTTTAAAAACGTAGCCTTTAAAGTATAAGTATTGAGATTAATTAAACAGTCCTAAAATCCCTTGTGTTTTTCCAACCTTTTCAGTTGTACTGTAGTCTCGAGAGCTCTGTACTCTTCCAGATGGTACTTTAAACCTGAAACCCCATCTGGGTTTAAGGATGGGTGAAAAGTGTTCCCAGTGCATCACTGTAGCCATCTCCCAGAAAAAAAGTCACATTGAACCTTTCAAAACTGCTGGTGCAATAAGATAATTGCGATTTTACAAAGGAGAAAATAGTGGTAAAACAAACTTACCTGTAAGGATTTTAGCTTGATATTTCCCTTCTGAAATCAGTCCAATACTCAATATTGTGAGCAGTAGGAGATATCCAACTGCAGGTGTATGCTATCAGATTTAATTAAGTTTTTCTTTTCATCTGCATTCACCGCTCTACCCAAGGTAACAATATTATTATAGTCGGGTATACTGATAACAATAATGTTGTAGTTTTTATATTTCCAAAAGATAAATCTTAGGTCATAACTCAAAAGGACCAAATTAACCTCAAATGGCCAAAGTTGTTTCCCATACAACTGCCCTCAAGAATGGCAAAGAATGAACCTCACACGTTTAGCATCTTTCTGGTTTTGCCCAGATCTCAGTTTATAGCAGTGAAGACCCAAATTTAGAAATTTTTCATGGAAATTTTTTTTAATGCTAAAAATAAGGGTTCAGCTGCCATTGATGTGATTTTATTTTTTCTGCTTCATTCTGGTATTGGAGAGTCTGAAATTTTTCAGGAATTTCATTGTTTGTTTTAATACATTCCGTATATAAATTTCAGCTATATAACAGCACCAATGTTTTTAATGAGACAGAAGGAGATGAGATTAATCAGTTTATTTCATTATGGGGTTTTTTGGCATTGGTGTTCACACCTCGGTTAGTAAAAATGAGTATACTAATCTATTTATTTTTAGTTTGTTTGTGTGATCTGCCTAAAGACTCTGAAAAGGAATTAATAATTTATTTTTTCAAATTCCCAACACCTAAAACAAACCACTCCCAAAATTACTATTGCACTGTTATTGCAGTATTTTGAGCTTTGTAGTTCAAAATAGAGAGTAAGCATGTTCCTTGCCAAATGCATAAAAAGGTTTAAAATGGTTTCCTTTAATTTTGTTATCTCACACTAATAAATGTTTGCAATGTGCCACAATAAGGGCACATAAAAATATATATATTTGCTGTTCTAATTCAATGACACAAAATTCAAGATCCCTGAGGTAAGGTTAAGCAGGCGCTCGTGTAGCCAGGGTTGAAATTCAGACACTGCAGATATAATCCATCTCCCTGACACATGCAGTGCCTCATTGTGAGACTGCCAGACACAGTCTGCTGAGATGGGAATGTCACAGAATACCAAAACAGGGGGGGATGCAGTTTCGTTCATCATTGCTTTTATCTGCGAATATCCATCTAGCAGTCTACGTGCACAGCTATTGCCAGACAGAGAAATATGAATGCAGCATGGAGATGCAGCAGCTAGCATTCACAGAAGTATATGGAGCATATGCTAGGGGTTGAGAATTACCTGAAGATAATTTGGGCAGTTAATCAGGTTAATTGCTTATTGCTAAGGCAGTATTTTGGTACAGACGCTGAGTCACCACCTCAGTTGTCTAGCAGAGATCAATGAAAGGTCTGGTTGTCTACATCTTCTAGTGAATTCTTGACCTAAATGACAAAAGGGACCCTGAAGGCAAAGAAACTGCACTGTCATCACTGGGGATGCAGGCAGGCAGAAAGAGCTGCAGTGGCAGAAAGAAAAAAAAGCTTTTTCAAAAATATCAAGCGCTACTGGTTTTACAATTACTTCTTGGTTATTCCCACTCTGTTATACATTTGAAATTTCCATTCTGGGGACAAAGGAGGGAAACCTCTGAATCAGTATAGAGAAACTAAGGTTCCAAAGTGAGAGACAAAGGTGTATGCCCATCATATATATAAGTTTGTTGTATGTAAAAAACAAAGAAACTTGGTTGTATTTTTCAGACAGATTTCATTGGATTTCCAAATGCCCAGGTCAGGCAGCAAAATACTAAAAGTGGTTGAGTGCCTGGCGTGTAGTGGTTTCTACCTGGCATGAGTATAGGCAGTTCTTCTGTAAACTGTTGGGATCCCTGAATAGTTATGGCTCTAATCCGAATGGAGGAAAGCTTCCAGGGCCCTGAAAAAAACACACCCTTGCCACAGACTTGGCAGAAACCAGGCTGACCATATGACCAACAGGGCTGGAGGGACATGACTGTCTGGGTTTATGTCTGGACATATGGCAGGATTTGCATAGTGATTAAATACTGTTGACTCTAGCTTTAAAAGTGTGTTTTCATTTGAAATAGTGCATCCTGTTCTAGGTGTACTGAGCAACGTCTCTGTACAGGCATTTTTCTGCCCAGTTGTAAAAGGCAGCCTTTAGCTAAAAGCACCATCTGTGGCATGAATCAGCAGTTCAGTGACGCAGCTGAGGAGCTCGGAGCAGTGGGATGGATGGAAGTAAAGGGCATTTTCAAAGCTAGAATATAACTATTGTAAGGATGCTAATAGTTCCCAGGCTTGTGGCAGAAGTTTCATGAGAAACCTGCAAGCAATTAAAGGTCTTGGAGAAGTTGTAGCAGGTGGGCTGTCTGTGGGGGGAGAGGGAGCTAAAAGTTAGGTTAGAAATTTTGGCATTGATTTAATGACACATACATATATATCCCCTTCAGCTCAGTTTCTGTAATCAGTCATTTAACTCTGTTTGCATCGTGATGGCTTTCAGTGCCCCCATGGAATTCCCTCCCTTGAGCCCAACACTAAGCCCTGGCCTTTGCAAAATGCTCTGCACCACCATGGAGCAAACCCAGGGCAGGAAAACATGGTATTTCAATTTTTCAGTCATTGCTACTTTTACTTGGATATGATTTCTCTTTACACTATTTTGCTCTGAACCCCTTGCTTACCTATTATGACTGCAAATGTCAGGGCTGGAGGGAAACATCATCACCCCACCTCCGTTTTCTTTATCACTTCTGAGGAGAATAGTGACAGTCACATCAACAATGTAAAGTTGTGCAGTTGTTTGTCTTATTTTTCCCACCTTCACTAATCTCACACAAGCCTGGGATCTCCAGTGATAACAAGTTCCCAGGAGCCTCATTTTGTATCTCTTAAATTTCCTACTTCTGCACATTTTCCCCAAAACATAGTGGTACATTGAGTTACTGGGCATAAAATCAGAGGCTAACCTGCTACTGTCACTTAGAAATGGATTAGACTTATCTGTGGTCCTATAAAACAAAGCTGAATATGTCATTTGGTTTTCACCTCACATCTGTATATTTTGGGTAAGTCTGAATTTTTTACGTGTGGAAAAAATTATGTATTTCTGAGTATCTTGCTTTTGTATTTCCACATCTAGTAAAAAAATGCAGAAAGAGTCTGATATTTCTAAGAAGCTGAAATACAGGTATCATAAAAGTTTTCTCTTTTTTCTTTTTTTAATCTGTTTAAGGGAAACAGAGAAAATGTTTTAATCCAAATTCTAGAGATACAAGCATTATTACCAGTTCATCATCAGTAACATTATCATTAGTTTTTTACTTATTTGATCTGTGAAAGGTTATTTTGTAGTTTTGTCTCTTGGAAGAGAGAGAACCTGTGGCAAAGATAATATGTATTTTTTACATACTACATTGGAGAAAGGAATTCTCCATTTTGAAAACTTTCAGTAAAAAATGGGATACATTTTTTTCACAAATAAATGGGTAAGAAGTAGTGTTCTACCTGTTCCGTTAAGTGATTGCTTTTTAACCACCAAAACTCAAATAAGATCCTGATGCAGTTTTTCAAACTTAACCCCAAATGCAGCTGCTTTTTTTTTTTTTCATTTTATTCTAAAACTAGACTAAACCCCCCTGGAGTTTTGTATTTATAAATAATAATTAAATTTATATTAAAGTTGCCCTCTAGGGATTTAATATTTTGTATTTCATCTGTTCATTAATAAAGGATATGATGCATGGGATATTTTGAGCTTTCATTCTTCAACCATCCTGTCCACCTGTAACATTTCTGACAGTGAGTGCTTACTGCCTTGTTTTGCTTCAACATCTTTAAAGAATAATCTTACTGTAGCAGCAATGTCTTTTTCCTGTGTTGCTTGATTGTCTGGTAGAAGGGAACCAGCATTACATGCATATTTACACACATAAAATCATACATATGAACCCATTAAAAAGTCCAATTAACATAAATTTCAGTGTGATTTCATAATGTATTTGAAAATGGAATTCAGAAACCCACAGAGATTAGAAATTCTTAAGGAGAAGTCAGGCAGCAAAGATATTGTCCAATTGATATCTTACACAAGGGCAGAATCAGCAGATCCAGTGTCCATTCAGTAATTTATGCAACCACTCTGTCAAAAATATATACTAATTCTTGGTTCACACTGTCTAAAGTGTTTTGAAAGTCTAGTTCTCAAAATTTTCTTGTTTCTGCTCTGTGATCCACATCTCCTAGAGATGGCCTTTAGGAGATGCAGAGATTTTGAGTGGCTTTGAACTTGAGGGAGCAAAATGCATATGTGGCTTTATACTTCACTGGTTTTGTTTACAGTATTGCAGTTAAAACCAAATGGGAAGCAAAAATTTCAAAAGGCTCTATTTTGTTATTAAGTTCTCTGATAAGAATGCATATTAAGAAAAAGTCTGATGTATAAAAAACAGTGTGATGGTGGGTCATTGGTTGGAAAGTTGGGGCCTAAATGTGGTGTCTCAGGTGTGTCACTCTTCTGAAAAAAGCATATTTGAAGCACCATCTTACTGCTTTTTTAAAGCTCCTGTTTAGTTCCCAGAAAGCTGTGGAAAAGCCAAGAAATTGAAACTGCCGTGGAGTATGTTTTGCTTTAATTATCACAGCTCATGGGATGTTGGCTGTTTCTAATATATCTTTAAAGATAATTTTTATCTATGCATTTTTTTCTTCTCTGCCATGTGCAGATTGTTTGTTGAAGGATCTTTTACATAAAGAGAGAGACTGAAAAGAGCCCCAGTAAAACAATTAATAGTTGTCTAAAAATGCTCTTTAAAGTAGTCTTGTCTGCAAACCTTAAACCTGACCTGAGAGAATTGGGAAGGCACATTAGAAACACATTTGTATTTGTCTTGACCAGCAGCTGATGCTGTTATTTTTGGTATGAATATTGACATGATTTATTGGTAGGGTGTTGTCTAGGTTTTGTCAGCTGCTGTGTTGCTGCCTTGCAGGCAACCTGTCTTTTGGGGTGACCCCACACTGTTGGGGTTTTCACTCAGGCAAGAACTTGTATGTAAATAAAAATGCTCACAGGCTTGACTTTTTTCCTGCTGATTTTTTTTTTCTGATTTCCTCTTGACAATTAATAGCTCCATGAAATTACACTGGACAGCATATTTAAAACTAATAATAAAAAAAGGGAAAATGAAGACTCCTGAATAGAAATAAAGTTTGGGAAACAGTGGAAAGTCAAAGAAAAATCATCAGTCTACTTGTTCTGAAGGAGCTGCTGTGTAACGTGAGCCAGCAGCCTCCAAGGCCTTCCACTTGGAGGAGTTATGCCATAATTATCCTGACCTATTACAAACTTCATCTGGCTTTGATTCACCAATGCAACCTACTGAATATTTTTTTCCATTCAGATGTCCTGAGTGTGTAAGCACAGCAGGGACTTCTGGGGACATCTGACTTTTTCACTCCTCCTCTCCTACACTTTTTCCTCTTTTCTTACACTAAAGTGCAACAAAGTTCCTGCTGCACATGGGCATAACCATCACATGAATGCCAGAAGAATACAGCACGTTGTTTTAAAAACAAATGCTGAGTAAAGCAATAATGATTTGCTGCTTATTGTAAAGCTTTGCCAATTTAGCTATTTGTTATGCTCTGAAGATTTACATGGGCTGCTTACCAAGACTTCAGCAATGTGGCATGCTGATCCCTTCCTCTCTCTGATTTCTCTGTGCATCCCTGATGGTTGTACATGGTTTCCATATGCAATTGCTTAAAGTATTATTTGTGAGCATTTCAGCTGGTCAGAGCAACTGTAGCTGGATTCTAATGCTGGGTTTGGAACATGGTATAAAAGTGAGGTGTTTTATGCAACATCACTCATATTAATTTTTTTAAGAAGTTGCTAGCCACCTCTTAATCAAACATCCTTATTTCTTATTTCTCTTTTCCATCACTTCTCTCTTTATTTTGATTTCAGACCCACGTTTTGTGGATGCAAAGTGTTGATTTGTTTTTCTTGAAGTATATCTCAACACAAAGTTTTATTTAATTCATTGTCCCAGTACAAACAAAAGTTTGAATTGAGATCTTAGGTTTAAATTCTCCTGCAGAAGACTTGGGATATAGGTATTTGGTGCAACAATTTATGAGAAAGATTTTAAGGCAAGTTTAACTTACATAAATGGATGTTGTTGTTGTTTTAAGATGTCTGAAGAGTTTTAGTTGTTGAATTTAGTGGTGGGGGCTGGTTTGGTTTTGGGCCATGGTTTTTGTTCATTTAGATGTCCTGCTTTTTTGTTTGTTTGTTTCTTTTCTTAAGCCATCTGAGGATAAATGTATATGGGTGCCTAAAGAAACAAGTTATAGCAATATATAAAAAATATATTATCTACTACTGACATGAAACATGTTGTACCTCTCAAATTAGAAATATCTATATTGATCCTTCCAGCTAACACTAAGAGCCAATGGTAGATCACAGGATGGTAGTGCAGAGAGAGTAGCTGTCTTTATTTTTGCACCTCTACTATTTCTATCTGTGGCTTTTTATTGCTTGTATCAGAGCAATGACATTCTATTTTGCACAGTAACATTAGGTTCTTTTAATTAGTTATTTAGCAGTTTCAAAAAATTAAGTGTTGGGTGTATTTCTTTCATGCATTTGTGGACCTGATTCATAGAATCACAGAATTGTTTATGTTGGAAAATATCCCTGAGATTATTGAATTCAACCTTTAACCAAACACCACCTGGTCAACCTGACCACGGCACCAACAGCCACATCCAGATGTTTCTTGGAATCACCATTCCTAGAGATGTTCACCATCTCCCTGGGCAGTCCATCCCAAAGTTTAATAGCCCTTTCCATGAAGAAGTTCCTCCTGATGTCCAACCTGACCCTTCCCTGGTGCAGCCTGAGGCAATTTCCTCAGTGGTTTTCTGGGAGAAGAGGCCAACCCCCAAAGCTCACTGAAGTCAGAGGAAAGACTTCACAGATCTGTCTTTCCTTTGTTTGGTGTTTGATTTTCTTTTTTCCCCGCACTGAACGGATTGTGAAGGCAACAAGGTTTTGCTGACAAGTGATGGGATGATTCATGCAAAATCGACAGAAGTAAGAGAGACGGGTTCTTGTACTGAAAATATAAAATATAAAATATATAAAATGGAAAAATATAAAAAATATTTTAGCATGAATTTTTTTCTAAATTTTTTTTTTTGAAAGCCAGGTAATAGTTTATATAACAGTTCTGATGGTGGTCTCTTATCAGGAGGGTAGCTGTGGGGCACGATGGATTTGCAGGTTAACACTTATACTGGAAGGAATTTTGAAAGGTATTTCTATGTATATTTTTTTGCCTTGTTCCTAAAATTTGCTAGATGCTAACATGTCGTATAAATTCCTAATATTTTCCCAATTAAAAAAAAATTTTAAAAATCTTGTTGTCTTTGTTTCTATGGCTGACTGTACTTGAGAAAATAATATTTCTTTGTTTATCATGATGCAGCACAATGTCCTCTGAGGTGATGTTCTGCTTCTACTGAAGAAAAGGTAGAAATGGTGCTCTTATCTCCAAATTTAACAGACCTTTGATTGGTTCTTTCTGATCTGCGGGACAGAGTCCACATTGGACAGATTGAAGAGGCATCTTGAGAGTGAGCAAGATGAAATAATAAATATTTTCTGGTTCCTCTTCATTCAGAGTTCTTTGTTAGAAGCAGCAGAATATTCAGGGCTGTTCAGGGCTGTTTGTATGAGATGCTGAAAATTAGGTAGAGGCTGACACTGCAGAAAATGTAGGAAAGGTGGGGAGAGAATAATGTGAAAAGGCAACCTGCAAAAGTAAGCATGTGACTTGAATACATTTCATTCCTTGTCTTAGTTATTGCTGAATTGTCTTGGAAAATCATCAGGTCACAGAAATGAGTCAATGGAGAGTTACAATTTACTCCAAGCTCCATCAGCAAGAATGAATAAATAAAAATAAATAAATAGATAAATAATTTTTTAATGAAAGTTCAGGTTTTTTAAGCACTTTGTTTGTTTTGTTTAAGGAAAAAAGGCAATCAGGAACAAGGCACTGTAGGTTAGTGACACAAGTTTACTTTGTGGAAGTGTACAGCTATAAAAGTGACAACTGGGAAAGCCACTTGAAGAGGTAGAGAAACTGAAATCCTTAGGAAATAAATATATCTATAGCAGGTAGAGACTGTGCTCGTGACATCCCAGCCTTTAATTATATCCAGGAGCAGAAATAAAAACACATTTTATGGATCAATTAAAAGGTTTAGGAAACAGCACTGGTGTTTTACTTTATCTTATGTGCACCAGCTAGATCCAGTTCCCAAATAGTCTTAAGAGAATACAAACCATCTTGCAAATTCCCTTCTGATACTTGTGGATTTCAGGAGACTTAAGCAGAGGACACATACCCCAGGGTCTGTCAAGAATCTCTGAAAATATTTTTGTGCATTTTCCTGTCTAATGGCACACGCTCTCAGGCATTTATTTTCCTATAATCGATGTTTCTTTCAGAATAGTGTTTGAATAAGGATCGAAGTAACAACTTTTCCTTTTTTCTTTTGTTTCTAGGTGTTTTTTTCTTCTCATCAGTGATTCTTTCCTTCCTTTATTATTTGTATCGTTAGCAAGTGGGCAGCACAATAGACCAAGACGTCTCTTAAGACCATGAATTGAGAAAGTCACCACCAGTTTATATAATTTCTGCTCATTTTGTTGGCTACTTGTTTCATTTCTGAATCACTTTTCAGTTTTTCAGGACTAACAACATGGACAAATGCTTGCAATTACGCAGGAAAATCCTGAAATTTTTTCTGTAGTGATTTTTTTCCCCTGTCCCAATTCATAGTTTCCCTGAAGTTAATGAAAGTTACATGTAGAGTATATCCCCAAAGGATGTACTGGAAAATTTGACAATGCTAAAATAAGCAGAGGGTTGTGGCAACATGCTCTGGTGAAAATAAATGCTGTCTCTGTTAGCTCAGCTGCTCGGGTGCAGGAGAGCAGCTCTCTTCCAGAGGCTCCTGTCAGATGTCTGTAGGACTTTGGCTCATTTACCATTTAACCTTTCCACTGTGCCTGGCAGAAAATCCACACAACTGCCAAAATGTGATCAGATATTGAGGAAATCCAGGTCCCCTCCAGTCTCTCGCTTCACTTGAGGAGTCTGAATGAGGGCAACCCCAATGTGGATTTAAGGCATGTGCAGAGAACAGAAGAGTGAGTAGGAACTGTGGTTTTGTACAGAACACACGTTTATCTTATTATTTCTGATAATTTATAGTGACTTTGCTTTCCTCCAGGCACCAGCAATTGTAAGGAGTGTTCTATAAGATCTTGGGGAGGGGAGCAGAAATTAAACCTTCCTGGATTTCATCCAGATGCACTTGGGTTGCTCAGTGCTCCAAAGGAGTAGTTGAATGATGTTCTGGAACTGGAGTTTGCTCTGAGTGTGCTGTGACTTTCTGTACAGATGGCATGTACGTGCTACCTCACAGAGCTTACCTCTTTATCCCAATCCAGTCATTCCAGACTGAAAGTCTGGGATTGCACTATTTTATATATTTCTGTTATATAAAAAAGGTGGGTGTTGGGGGTTGAAACAGTGAAAAGTGAAGAAAGAAAAATAAAATAATGAAGAAAAGTATTGTTCTGGCATTTTCAATGATACTATTCTCCTTCTTTATTTCCTTTCTACCTGCTACGCTAATGCATAATGAATACACTATTTAGGTGAAATAGATTTTCTGTACCTACTCAAATATGCTGAATAAGTCAGAATTTAAGTTGATATAGTCAGGCTGGAGGGTTTTTTTGGTGGTTTGTTTGTTTGGTTTGGTTTGGTTTGGTTTGGGTTTTGTTTGTTTGTTTGATTTTTTTTTTTGTTTTGTTTTTTTTTTTTGTTTTTTTTTTTTTTTAATTTGAGATACACAGCAACACTGACCTTGGAATCTTCCTGGCAGATTTTTGGCATTTACAGAAAAAAAAATAGATCCTTTTCCGTTTCAGCAGTGTGGTTGGAGCTTTGCTGTGGCACTGCTGCCACAGTGCTGCATGCTGATATCCAGCTCAGTAGACAGCAGGAGAAAAGCCGGTGTGTTCATGGAAACAGGGCTTCCTCAGACAAGGGATAATCAGCCTAATGTTGGTATCGTGCTGCAACCAGACTTTGACAAGGTTTGCAAATACCTTGAGAGGAGCTGCTCATCCTCAAATGCTGCAGCTCAAAGCCCAAGTGGAGCAAACCCCGGGCTTGCTGCAGGGCAGCTGCAGAGCTGTCGATGAGCACAGCGTATAAACAGAGGCCACCGCTATCGTCACCAGCAGAAACAGCCGGATGCACTGGGCTGGGCGACTGCTTAAAACCTTGCTGCACAACCACAGAAACTAAAAATGGACCTTAAAAACCCATTACATGTCTCCAGAGCCATGGGCTGCCTTTTTAAAGCTTCAAGGCCATTTTTAATCAGTGCCAAAGGCTTTTTTGGATGTGTCTGCTCTCAGGAGCTTCTGTCTGGTTTTTACCATTCATGAGAACAGGCTGAGTGCTGGGGAGGGACAGGGCATAGTTTGGTGCTTCAGCAGAGGGACAGTCCATGAACCCTCCCAGCTCTGCCACGGGTATGCCTGCTCTGCAACTGGGAAAGTAATTTCTGTCTTTGTGCATTTATTTTTCCAACTGTGAAACAGGGGCGATACCTCATCTATAACTGTAACACAAGGACTTGTTCATTGATGGGTTCCCAGTTTATTTTAAGGTCTCTGGGAGTAATAACAAACACCCTACCGGAAAAAAGAAGAAAAACAAGCAGAAGGATAAAATATAGTTAGTTATGCACCGGGTTATCTCTCTGGATACTGTGGTTTTGAGGCAAAGCAATTCGCTTTTTTCTGGTGTAATGTCTCCTATCTTTGAGGATTAAGGGTTTGGGGAAGGCTGAAGTAGGATTCTCCATGTGTTGGCAGCTCTGCCACAACAGTGGCTTGGTGAAGCCAGCCTGCAGTGGGAAGGCCATGTCATGTGTATTACACCTGCTTTCCGTGGGTCTAAAATGACTTTCATGATGGGCCATACTGGAATTAAAACATGATGTAGACAGAAAGGACCTAATCTGGTGTTGTCTGCACCTGGGGCTACAGAATCTCTCTCAGTGGTGCTGTGCAAAGCTCCAAAAGCCTGTGTTGGATGTGATGTACCTTTACTTCCCTGATGTGGAAGGAGGCAGTGGCAGCCCAGCTGTCATGCCAGGAAAACCTTTGTCTTCATCTATGAAACTCCATCAGTACTGTGATTTGAGATGGCAGACTATAATGCCACTATCTGACAATTTATTCAAGTCAAATATAAAAGACAAGGAAAGAGCTCAGCAACTAAAATTTTACATGAAGTTTGACGTTCTGCTCTTTTTTTTTTTTTTTTTGACCGTTTTTCTTTGCTCTATATTTACCTTTCAATGTTAAACATGGAAATTATGCAGTGAGAACATTTCTTTCTTGGAACAACATAAATCCCCTAAGAATCACATAGAGAGAAGCCTCTAAACGAATGGGGTTTTTATTCTGCAAGATAATTCATAGCTTTTTATCTTATAATGAGCCCTGTGGGGGTGCAGTTGGTGGGTATTTCCATTTGGGCACGTTCAGAGGTGGGAGACCTTCCTTTTCCCAGCTGAATCCCCTAGATCCATACTCTTGCAGAGCAATATGATGAGGGAGTGAGTGCATTTATCAACCCAGTTACAGCTGTGCTCTCACACTGGATCAGTCCTCAGAGCCTGAAAGGAGCAGAGGTTCCACAAAGGCTTCCAAGCCACACAGAGAAGGGAAGAACCTCCCAGGAGCAGCGAGGATGTCCAAAGCCCCATGGTCACTCACAGAGACTGCAACAGGTGAAGAATCCATCCTCCCACTCTGTTTAACAAGTTTTAAAAAAAACCTCCCGTATCTAAAATTGTATTTAAAATTTTGCTTGATGCTTTCTGTTAGTTGCAGAGCCCATAGCATTCAGTGTCAGGTGGCCTTGGAAAGAGGTGAACAGACCATATCCCAGGACTTCATTGCCAGATCCTGGGAAGTCTGTATTTCCATCCCCTTGGAGGACACACTAATGTTTTAGTAGTAGTGAGGATTTTAGTAGTGTTATGAAAATTTTACCTATAGGAATAGAAAGTAAAAACTGACATATGGAGTCCGGTTCAAATGAAATTGAAATTTGCTCCTGGAGACCTCTCTCTGAAATAATTGTATTACATAATATTCCACTTTACAATTTTTCAGCTTTTGTTTATATTCATGAATTATGATGAGACTGCAGCTCCAGGTCTTTATGGTGAAGCAGATCAAATGTGATCCTTAATAAGGAACAGCATAAAGATCTGGCATAAAATTCATTTAAAGGGAAGAAATAGTACCTTTGAAGAACTAAAAGGAATAGTTAAGATGAAGTAAACTCAAACAATCTTTGCCAATGCTTTTCTGTGATTTCTGGTATATTTATCTTTTATATATTTATGCTGAAAAATACAATCATTTGTATATTTATGCTGAAAAATACAAGCATTAGTCATATTGGCCATGACTAAATTAATCTTTTATCACTAATTTATCCCTGTTAGGACAGCACCATAACAGGAGATGTTAGCTTTTGTTCATGCTATGAATCTTCTCTGACTCAAGAGAGCAGGTTAAATATCTTTGTTTTACCTATGTTATCTTCCTGAAGTCTGAAGGACTACTTATAAATATGTGGGGAAAATTTGTTCCAGTACATATATACCTTCTCTGCATTATATCTCTAATAGAAAATGATTGGGAACTGACATACACTGACCTCCAGCAGATAATTATCTGATAAAATTGATATTTCACTTCAAAATGCCTAAAAAATTATACTGTCAGATTGATATTTATTCCTAAAAGCATTCTGGACAACTTCTCCTTGATCTTAGATCAGTCCATTGTCAAATTCCTTAAAGGCCACATCATTTATAAATGATATGAACTGCAGATGTATAATTCATGTGGAGCATAAAATAAGGTTTAAAACATTTGTATTAAAAAGGTAAGGTGATCCTATATTAAATCATATTTATGGCCTAATTTTAAAATATGGAATCCTTCTGACTGAAGTTTAGCACTTTCATTTTATTTTTTAGAATTTATTAAAAAAAGGAGGGAAACTGTGACAATGATTTTGGCAGACAAGTGGTCTCTTTCTAAAGTCCTTGTGTTGATGTGTCATATTATTTTCCATTAGCTCCCCCTACGCTTTCTGCAGATTACTTTCAGCCATATTTTTACTAAATGTTTTTGGAAGTTCAAACTGCAGATTTCACCATCATTGTTTTGACATTGCAAGCTTAAGGTTAATGGAATTTCTTAGTGGATACAAAGAAAAATAACTACATTGTAAGTTAAATCATCTTGTGGGTATATCCAAATTACAGGAATACCAGAAACCATTGCCATTAAAAAGCATATTTTAAAAAAACTATTCTGGATACATTTTGCTATTTTTTCTTCCTTCTGATTAAGGTCTAAAAATCTCCTAAAACTCGTACTTCTTTTGCTACTACATAAACTCAGCTTTGTTGTTATCATAACTTCTCAAACATCTTTTAATAAATTCTGAGAAGTATAAAAAATGTTATTTGATATGATAATAATATTCTTATTTTTAAAACCTTAACCTTGATCTCTTTATTACAGTTTCACCAATAGAAATAGAAAGCAAAAATCGACATGTAGAGTCTGGTTCGAATGAACTTGAAGTTTGCTCCTGGAAACCTCTCTATAGGAAAACATAAAGATTTGCCACTAAGTTCATAAATGACCTTAATTGTTTAAAGGGTGTGTCTTTACACCTTTGAAGATCTGCAAGAATTTACTAATATGATAGTGAGCAGTGTTTTGGCAGTATTCTCTCTGAGATTTGTTTTCTTTAAAGAGCTGGCTACAGTTATGCTTGCTTTCCTTTAAGAGTGAAGAAAAATAGCAACAGCAATTGTTTTCTTGTAATACATGTCGGACTTTGCCTCAGTGATGGGGATTCTCCTGAAGTCTGCTTTTGTAGTTCATGGGTGCTAGAAGCTAATGACCTTAAGTGACAACAGGCAAGCTTTTGGGTGCTTCAGAAGTGTCTTACCTGATAAACTTTTGCAGACATTATTTCCTCCCTCTTTGGGCACTTGCTCTCATCACACACAAGCAGGCACAGAGCAGCCGCATCGCTGGCTCCCAAAGCGAGGGAAAAGCCAGGCTGCTGCTACAATTCCCATACTGACAGCACAATTCCTGCAGTGCAGGGGGAATCTTGACCCTAAAACAAATTTACTTTCTTTCTTTTACCCCCTTAATCTGCTGCAAATCTTGCTTTTCCTTGTTCCCAGAACAAGCAAGCACCTTGTGGTCGTATCCTGCTTTTCCACACCACGCCGTGTGCGCTCTTGTCTCGATCTCCTCCTCCTTTGCTCCTTTCCACCTGTTGCCTTTCCTCACACATAAGAACTGACTATGGAGTGCTGTTTTTGTCATCAGGATGCTTCACAGAAGTGCTTCCCTGATGACAATATCAATAATAACAACACTAATTTTAAGGCTGAATGTTTAACATTTTAACAATCCATCTCTCTTTACCTAAGTGTCACCACTGCATTCGTAATTTGACTGTGCTACCCAGTAATAATATTTGGGTTATAGAAAAATAGTCAATATGTGGAAGAACCAACAATAGACTTGCTGTGACCTACCTTTTAAAGGTGTAGGATTTCTACCATTCCTCTTTAGAAAACTTTTCTCATCTACTGTCCCTAGTTTAGGATAGGAAGCCAAAAGATTTGGAGTTACTTTGTTCAAGTTCACCCACCAAATTCTTAATCTGCCTCAGTAATTTCCCTCAATATGATTATTTCTTGAAACAGTAACTGAAATACTATAGCAAATTAAAAAAGAGGATATAGCACTGCATGTGTTTATTAAAGTAAAATCACATCACATCAGATAACCTGATATTTTCATTAAATTAGGATTTTAAGTAGTTTGGTTTCCTGGTTTCATAGGAAAGGTAAATATTAGATTTTAATCTGTGGAGACTTTTGTAATTAATTTGAAATGGCATTATGCAGAAAATTAACTTTGTTTAAGAAGATGGAGATAATAAGCAGAAATTTGAGATCAATAACAAATTTTCAAAAGTTTTGGTCTTGGAAGTGAAGAAGTTTATAAATTAAGTTCTCTTAAGATCACTCCTGAAGTTTTTCTTTCACTATTTCATTAATGTTTTTCATGTAGGGACCATGACAGTGACAACTGTTCATGATGTTAAGTGGTGTTGGCAGTATACAGGGAGAGCAAAGAATTCATCCTGGAAGAACTGGATAATCCCAAGGAATGGCAGAACACGGGAAGAGTGGACTGTTTTGTTGCAACATGGAGGTTATCTTTTTGGGGCCAACATAAAACAAATTCCCATTTTTGGATAGAAGTGAATGATTTGGATGTGATGGAAAGTATGTGTGAAATTTGGGAGCAATTATGTGCTGCCCTTGTAGTAAACTACAAAAAAGGGAAATGGGACTCCAAGGGTTACAGAGAGAAGGGCTTGCTGTCGTGCCTGGAAAAATTTAACTCATAGTTCAAAGACCTGTGAGATTTGACTTGAAGTAACATTGAATAGTTTAAAACAATTAGAATTTTAGCCATGTAATTGGACACAAGCACCAGCAGTCTTTTTATTTTGTTTATTTTTGGAAAACAGTGGGGGAAAAATTAATTTTTTTTTTTAATTTAGATTTTTTTTAAAAATTGAAATTTAAAAATTTTCATGATTTACCAGAAGCAAAACTGGTAGTTTTCTGTAATGCTTTTGAAAAGCACCAGATGAGCCAGGCAGGTTTCTGTGGGATGTCTGTCAGGATGGACATGAAGTGGGGTGCACACTGCCTTGGTGTTGCTCATCTCTCTTACCATGCCCTGACCATTCCTGCTCTCAGAGAACAGGAATGCTCTGCTTCAACCTGCTCAGCCCAGGTCTTGCCACAGGGCTTTATGAACCCCATTCTAAACTGTTACATCATGCCTACAGAACTGAGCTATCTTTTAATAAGGGGTTTAATTACAGGGATGTGATAATGCTATTTTTCCATGTAAAACAAGTAAATACAGATTTAAGTTTTAATGCTTCAATTAAGATGTTTGTTTCTGCCTTTATACAGGTGACTACACAGACTGTAGGAATGTGAAAACAATTTCATTTTCAAGGCCATTCTCCTTCTGATCTCTACTGCAAGAATTGTGATCAGTGCTGATTTTTGTAGTAATTTTCTACTGGGAGAAATGAACAGGTGACCTAGGAGATAGTTTTGTACTAGAGCCCAGTTCAACACTACAAAATCATTTATTTTTAGGCTGCCAATCACTATGATCTTACAACTTTCATGTAGTTTGAACAAAAATATTGCTCTCCACAGCCACAAATCTCTCATAAACACCTCCATGCCATCTAGTGTGTCTTAAGGGGAAAAAAAAAAAAGTGCATGTAGAGAGAATAAATACAGAAGTTTTCCCAGTCCAAATGAATTTAAGACAAGTTACATCATGTACTTAAAGCCATTGTAATTTGTACTTTCTTGAATGATTCTTTTTACATTGCGGGAGGTGTTGCATGACGAACAGCCTTAGGTGTCTTACCCCTCACTGATGGACTTGAGCAAAATGCAAACCACGAGGGGAAAATGAGCAGCTGGTGTTTGAGCACCTCTTGCAGGCATCTTTGTGAAACAATTTCAGAGTCAGTTCACGGAGGGGGTCACTGGCTGTTCTGCTCTTTTGAATGTGCAAGGGTGATGTAAAGGGGAAAGTCGAACAAAAACGGTGTATTCTCTTTCCCCCTGCCCCTGATCTCTCTCAAATGGTAAGAGAGTAACCATCATTTTCTCTGGAGCTAGCTTTATTCCAGAATTAAATCAGACAGAAATTTTGGCTGCCTACCCCGGAGTGGGCAGGGAGGCCTTCTGGTTCTGCCAGGAGTAAATCATAGATGTTGATAATAAAATTAATATTAAAGCATGCATTCTAAAGAGCAGCAGCATTTGGGTCTGCATCACCACCAAGAGACAACTTGTCAAGCTGACTTGTATGGAATGTTCCTCCAAAGGAAACTACACCAGGAAATAGTCCATGGGTGTGGGAGAGACCACACTGGATGAAGCGAAGTAAATAAAGCTATTTTGATGAAGTATTCATGACTTGAATAAGCATGTGTTTGGAAGAGACAAACAGATGGGCAAAGGAACAATGGTTTGCAGTGCAGGTTTGAATCTGTTTATGGTTTAGGCTTCTTGGATAAGCTTGAAATGAGCAAAGACTCTATCTTTATCATCATAATTATTATCCTTTGTCATCATTCTGGACTTTCTCCTCTGTATCTAAGAAGACCTAAGTATAGCTTAAGAGGGAAGGGGACCTTTTCCCTATCTGTACGGAGAAGAAAATCTGCCTAATTCCCCTTAAAGAAGAGGAATTTTGATGGAGAGAGAATAGGTAAGAACATTAACATAAAAACAGCCTTCTTTGCAGCAACTCCTCAAATAATGGAAAAAGAAAATGTACAGATAAAATGCTTTGATAGTGCAGGACCTGGACTAACACCAAACTGACGTTATCATCATCATCAAGAGGAGTTCATCCTGCTGTTGCTACTCAGTACAAAGAGGGTTAGGAATGACAAACATACCCTGTTTTCAAATCAATTACTTAAATTAAATTCTTTTGTATCTCTTAGCTTTTGTTCTCACCTCTTTTTATTCATCAGCCTTTCTTCCATATATGTGTTAGCAGAGGCATGTATATCTTTTTTTTTTTTTTTCCCAATAAGGCTTGATTTCAGTGGAGAAGTTATCCCCTGGATGGATTCAGCATTCATAGGCTTAATATTCCCATGACTGATAACAGATTAATCGGAGCCCAAGTGCTTTCTTGTCCATTCTCTCAAACACACGTAACAAGTAGCAGGAAATTTCTAAAATTATTTTAAATATTGCTTTCGTAAGTTAAGGTCTGAGTTATCCTAACTTTATCTGTGCCCAGAAAAAGGGCACACTTTTGGGAACCTCTGGATAAACCAACAGTGACACTGCAATGCTTGTCCATCTCCTTTGCTTTCTCCTCCTTCTTCTGCTTGTCCTGGGATCCAGAAGCCAGTCAAGGATGAAGGAGAAGACCAGGGGAAGAGAGACTTTGAGGAAAAGTTGGCTTGTATCAGGATATGCTAGGACTGTTCCTTAATTTAATTGATGAAGCTGGAGCTGAATTCATTAGGACATTTAGCCCCTACCATATGTGGAATAAAAATCCTCTTCCCCACTCTTTGTATGTCTGAGATTTTAAAATTATTATCTTCTACTTCATGTATACATGCAGTATGTACAGTCATAAGGAGAGACTTTTTCTTTCTTTTTTTTTCACCCTATTAAATTTGGTTTATATCTTCTCTGTTCAAATATTCCTGCAATCAATTTGAAATTGCTTTCTATTAACTGAAACAATATATGAAGTGAGCATAATCTGTTTTAAGCAGCAGCAGCAGTGAAAAGCGAAGTATTGTTTACTGCAGCACAATAGTGGTTAGTGCCAGTGGTATCCATTCAGCTTGTATCTACCCAAATAGTGTTCAGAACATTTTAGCCAAAAGCAAATTTGAAGGGCCAAACAGGAGAGTAAGAGGGAATAAAAGACATGAGAGAGAGAGAGAGAGAGGGAGGGAAGAGGAACGGCTGGCGAAAGCTAGGGAAGCGAGATGGATAGACTTGTGAAAAGGGGAGGGAGGAAAAAGGAGATGGCTGACAAAGAAAAGGAAGGTGAATGGGAAGCAGGAAGAGAGTTTTTATAGGGATGTTTGAAATAATGTTTGATGCCATTTCTGATACTACTCTCTGTACACACACAGAGACAGGCTTATACTACACAGAATTGAAAATTATGCAGTGAATGCCTAAAAATATCAGTTAATATAACTTTTGCTATAGGTGTACAGAATGCTAAATTCTTACATAGAGAAAATGAGGTGACACAGAGCCTGTGAGAAGTAATTGGAAGGAATTAGTGTGGAGTCTGTATTTTTTGAGAGACTGTTATTTCATGATGCCAAATCATTCTCGTAATGTACAGTTGTCTTCCATGGCTTCACTCACCCAGCCCTAGCATTTTCCTACTGTTTCACTGCTGTATCACAGGCTGCTGTTTCCTCTTTTTTTCTGGCTGCTAGATCCAGTGGTGGGATCCCATGAACTCCCTTAAAATGCTGGAATGAGAGAATCCACATTCTGTGCTTTTGTAGTTATGGAAGCTTGCACTTTATGTGAAGATTTAAAGAGCCCTTTGCACGTGTTAGTCATTAATTCAATCCATCAGAAAATAAACATGCATGTGAACTCTATCCTATTACATTCTGTGGGGATTTTAGTCTGGCTCGTCCTTACCAAAAAATTCAATTAAGGCAAACCCAGGACAATTATGTTGGTAAAATTTATTTTTATCTCTGAAACTACAGTGAAAATCCTCTCTCCTGCATAATCAGTAGTACCAGTTACTAATTATTTAAGGAAATAGGTACTTAAATCCTAACAGCTAACTAATATTGTGAGTTTTGTAGGGTCTGTCCTAGTTATGTCCTTTTTGAAGGTAGTAAGTAGGGCTTATACCAGCCCACAAATCTTGGAAATTAATTTCATGAAAGATCTCCCATAGATGCACGGCATTTTTTCGAACAACATGTTTAGAAACAGCCAGCATTCTAGGAGTTAAATCATATTTTGGACGTCAATAGAACTTCCACTCATTATTGTACAAGGTATAAATACTAATAAATAATGGCTGCAGCCATATGTAAGCCTTTGAAAAGACAAATCTGTCTGTGTGAATTGGGGGTTTTGTGCAGAATTGTCTCATAAGACGTTGCGCCGCCTATTTCCATCCTCACCTCCGTGAGCAACGTTTAGCCAGGGTCTAACTAGGTGGTTTTTGTTAGGTGGTGTGTCTTGATGTTTTGGGGGTAGTTTTTAACTGTCCTGGAAGAGATGATCCCATGGTGAATGGTCATGGGAATCCTGTTGGTGCAGGGCATCACTGATTGATTTGTGAAACATTCACGGAAGTTCTTGATCAGTTGCTAAGGACTGTAGAGAAAAAAAGAAAACTTGGTTTGGCCCTCCTGGGAAGTTTGACTTCATTTTATTTTAGTTAGTTTTTTTGGCCATGTAAACCTCAGGCAAAATAATGAAAGAAAAGGAGAGAGTATCTGAAATTTACCACTTGAAAAGTAATTTAGTCGAAATAGTTGTTAATTCAGTGCCAGAACTGAGGTTCAGAGAGCAAAGCAATTGCCCTCCATGTGTACATGTAAAATTTGGGGGTTTGGGGATATAATTTTCTTTTTTAATGCATCCACATTTAGTAAAATGTGAGTTTAACAAAGGAAGAATTTTAAATAATTATATTAGAGCTTCTCAAAGTTTTTTTTAGGTTGAGTCTGTGGGTCAGAACTATTTGTGATGACTAGGAACAGGTTAGATTTCTTTTTTTGCCTTGCCAATGTTGCCTCTTGGGCTTACCTAAATATTCCCAGGCTGACTGTTCTCAACTGAACAAAAACTGCTTGTAAACCAAGTATGTCAAGCACATGAGATTTTAACTCTCCTTCTGGATCTATGCTTCATAATAAAGAAAAAGAAAGGTATTTTTTCTGAAACGGGGTTTCATTTCTATGTAAAAATTGGTATTTGAAGCTGCTCTGGATTTGTAGAATTTGAGAATCAGTTAGTGACCAGAGTGAGGTTAAATGGAGCAATAAATTTGGAGTTATTATATTGGCATTAAGCGTACAGACTGAGGTTCTTCAGAGCAACTTGTGCAACACCAATATACAGCCTCTATAAAATGGAATGGGAGTTGCATAGTTGCAACTCCAGCACAGTTTTAAAGGTTTATGGAACTGTTTAAAATCAATTTTGCAATCCTTTTGTTTATTTTTGCTACAGTTGATCACAGGATTATTTTTTTCAAGTTGTCACTGGCTTCAACCTTTCCAGAGCTTTCTAAATTCTGGATCAAATTTAAGATGTAAAAATATGTAATTTTTGAAATGCTGCAGCTTTAAGAACAATAAAGGATAGAGGGTGGGAAAGAAAAGAAGGTTGTGACCTGGATTAACCGTGTTTTTGATAGATGAAGTTTATTTTAGCAGTTTGGGCCTCTCTGGAATGAAGGCTATAGAAATGCACTGGGTTGGCTTTTTTTTTTTTCAAAAGGTCCTATTTCCTGCTACTTCATTTCGGTCTGCTTTCTTCCTGTCATCATCTCCATGGTCCAAAGAAAGACCACCTGACTTGTTTATGTAAACCTGATGACAGAATTTGAACAAACAGGAAAGTAAGGAAATCACTATGTTCTCAATTCTAGGAGAAAGGCAAACATATTCCATATTTCAAGCAGCATTTGGCTTTAGTAATCATTCTACAAAGGGAAGAGATGTTGCCCAGACAGAAAGCAGCATTCATGGGGAAAGAATCAGAAAAGTGGAGAAGGTATACTCAGTCCTTTGAGATGTACTTTTGCAAAAGTTAACTTAAATGGAAAACAGAAACTACATATTGCTGTATAATTTTTTAATAGTTGCAGCTTAGCCAAATCCCTAAGGTTAAAATGTTTAAAGAAAATAATCAACAAAAGAAATAAAATTAAAACAAAATAGTCTCAAGTGCTCTGTAAAACAATCTTGAAGACTATCCAGGAAGCACATCTGTTGCTGGATGATGGAAAAGTACATGACAAACAACCAAAGAGCAGTGCCAGTGGCATGGAAGGATACATTTTCAAATACTCAAGATAAAGCTGTGAAACACAGTAATGCCTCCCTCTCATGTCTGTAGAATTTAGTGCTTTACAGGATAAACCCAAGGAAAAATAAAATCCCTTTCAAGGTGGAGAAAACTGATGCGCAGACACAATTTACTTAAGATTGTGTGTTAGAGCCCTGACACAGCTGGAAATTGAACCAGGGTCCCCCTGTGCCCAGACTGGTGCCTCATTTGATAGGTCATGTCTCTCCACAGCATAGCGAGGCAAAGCTCTGTCATTTTTTTTTTCTTTTTTTTGTAAGTGTATTTACTTTTCTTGAGGATTAGAAAGCTCCTGGAGAGAGAATGCAGAAGTGTTTTTCTTTCTGCCATCGTGTGCAAAATTATTAGGGCTAATAGCTGCACTCAGCTGCTATTATCAGTTTAGTATTTTCCAGGTATTTACAAAGAGCCCAATACCTGTTTCAGTTATTTTTGCATAGTGGCAGCACAATGTGTGTGTAGGGTGTTTGAACCTGGGAATTCAGCTGGTGGAAGGAGATGATGGGGAGCAAAGAGCTGGAATGGCTGGCTGGTGTGGGTCCCTGTCCCAGCCCACGGTCTCAGAGGATGGGATGAGGTGGATGGACACATGGAGGTGGTGTTAACACTGTTGGAGTGGGCTGTACCCCTCAGAGTGATTCTAATCTGCCCAAGTGGCCAAACCCATACAGAGGCTCAGTAAAAATAAGCCCGTATCAGCTCTTGTACTCCTCAGGACTTTCCTTTCTAAACCACTCATGCCAACCCTTGACTATTTTGAGTTTTGACTCAGGACTAGGGGTGTGGGGTGTGGATGGAGAATGAATCACCCTCTTCAAATTTATGATTATTTATATAGGTCTGGTGAGGTGTTGCCATAAATATCTGAAAAGCAGGCACGTGAATAAAGAGTGTACAAGTATCTAATGAAAACTTCTGTATCTTTTAGTCATGCTTATATACTTTGTTTCTTTCAAAGGACAAGGGGGAGGTATTTTTTAGCTGGAAATAATAGGCTCTCCGGGTAGATAAGTTGCTGCAGAATGACCTGCATTCCCAGGGAACCTGCACTGTGAGCATCCCAGTACCTCAATCAGCCCAAGTAGATTCATGATCAGGATGTTCTGGGGTTGCTACCACTGAAGCAAATACATTTCAAACATCTTTACTCTGATTTAGTACTGTCATAGACCTGAATGTGAGATATGAGCCAATCTTAGGCACCTTATTTTCACCAAACTAAGTTGGTGATTGCTTTTGAACCGGGGGTAGGAGGAAGTTGCATTTCAGCAGCACCTATCTGTTTAATATTCAGACAGGCATGGTTAACTGGCAAGGCCAGAATGTTGCATGTCAAGGTTTAATTCTCTACTGTACAATAAAATTTCTAGACAGCTTGCCAAAAATCACAGAGGAATAGAGCCATAAATCTCCCCTAGTCAACAGTTTGGATTTGGAGTGACAATGCCAGGAGCCTGCTAAGTGTTAAGGTTTCTTATGAGATGGATTCAGCTACCATTGTCTTCAGTTCCCTACTCCAGCCAGGCTTTTGTAACTCTGTGTGTGAAGAAGATACAAGTGGTCTATTCCTGACTCATAATTTGGATTCAACTCATAGACTACCCAACAGGTAGAGAAGGAAGGATCCAGATTTAAGCACCTTCTTCTCTGGATCCATTTTTATCCCCTGTGAGAGGGCAGCAGTGTCTGCAAGCAGTAACTATTTGATCTCTCACTTTGAAGCTGTTCCTTTGCATGCACTCACTTAAAACAGCACTAGATGCTGGTCTCCTGGGAGAATGCCTTCAGCAGTGGTCAGGCAGAAACTCCTTTTTTCTTTTGCTTCCTTCTTGATATTTCTCTGCTTTAAACAGAGCTGAACAGGAAAGATTAGGGGCAAATGTGAGAGTTGTTGAGGTATGTGCACTGAGCATCAGGAGAAAGGCACATCTGTGTGCACGTTGCAAAGGAAATTTGGAAACATCAGCCCTGTTGATGGAGGCTTAACTCTGCAGGGACTTTATGTGCCTATAGACAAGGAAATGTCTGAACCAAAATATAAAGTTTTGTGTACACAAATATGCAGACCTCAAATTGAGACTCTTATGTTGGTTGTTTTTTTCCCTCCACAGGTAAAATTTTTGGATTTCTCTAAAAGTTGGATTCTTTTATTTTGACAAGTCACAATCATATTGCAACTATCTTCTGTCTGTGGTCATACCTGACTGTTCTTTCAGTACTACTTTTAATGTTTTGCACACAGTGTAGTTCATCTTTCTCATTCAAAGGATGGAGGCTATGTGACTGGGAATTTATGCTGTCTGCAGAGACTTATGTTTCCAAAATTCTTTGGAAAGTATTTACCTTCTGACATTAATGAAGTGCTAATATTTAGTGGCAATGCATCCTCACATATTAACTGATTCAATGCTGCAAAAAAAAAAAAAAAAAAAAGTGCTACAGAAAAAAAAAATAAAAAAAGGAATCTGCCTGTTAGGATTGGAGACAAGCAATGATCAGGTTGCATTGCTATGAGTGATGAAAGGTGTGTGACCTGGTTCTCTGACAAACTGGTCATCTAGAATTTTTAGCATGTTGGTAGGAATTAGTGGCTTTTAGTATTCCTCTGTATTTAAAATGAGAAAAATAATATCTCCCTATTCAGTAAAATTATTCCTTCAGGGGATTGTGCTGGAGTAAATTGAGATAGCAAGGAAAAGTGTCATAGTCAAATTCTGCTGCTTCATTAGAGACTTGAGATCAATAGAACAGGTGAATGAGAATTAGTTAAGAGGAATTCCAATGTTAAATTACAAATGCATATCTTGGAATTATTTTTGTTGTTGTTTTTAAGATGTCTGTGAATTAATACCTTGTTTCCTGTTTTTCAGCTGGGGTTTTGTTTTATGAAAGACCAATTCCTGCTTCAAGGGGATGGGAGAAAGGACAAGGACTCTGTCATCTCATGAACAATTAAGGCTATGACCCAGAAAACTGCATGTGTAGATTTACAGTTTCACTTAGTTAATTTGTG
>VZSR01003209.1:2342678-2390914 GCA_013398615.1 Brachypodius melanocephalos
AAAAAAAAAAAAAAAAAAAAAAAAAAAAAAAAAAAAAGATATAAAAAGTATTTAGCAGAAAGAGCAAGCAACAAAGTAGATGTGATGGTCTTGAGGTCATCACCCTGATTTCTGAAGGACTGAGTTGAATGGGCAATCTATCAAATGCATTTAAGCCTGAAAAAGTGAAAAGTTGGTGGGTCTTCAATTTTATTGTGGTCTTCAGGTACCATGATAGGCTCTCTGTTTTGTTAGGATGAAGACCACTTAATTTTGTTAGGATATTGCTGTTACTGAGACATAAGTGCTGATGGATAATAGCAAAGCAAAAAGGAGCTATATTTGGAACAGCTTTTCTTGGTTTCTAGAGCTCTTGCATTCCTCCCCCATTGTCCTGTGTCTCTCTGGAGCCTTCAATAACTGAAGGGAAAAGCTGAAGAGCTGCTTATGAGCTACTTCAAAAAGAGCAGCAGTAGAAATCAACAAGCTTAAATTTCCACCAGATAAATGAACTGTTTATAGATGAAATAATAATGAGATTGTTTTTTCCTTTGATATTTCCAAATACTGTCAGACACCCTGCCCCTTCCAAAAACAGCCCAACAAACCAGCATTAGGTTATTGTACTCTGGCACCACTTGCATTCATGAGTTCTGTAATTAGCTTACAAGTAGTTTTATACATAAACATGGAAATTGCCATGATTTATTCTGAACTGACACTACTCCCTGCTCTTACAGAATTACTGCAACTATTCCAGAATAAGAATTTTGGGAAGGATGAAAAAGGACTGTTTAGACCTGTTTCTGATCTCTCTGTACAACAAAAGTGGAAGAATAAAAAGACAATTCAAAAAGGAAACTCAAAAGGCAATTAGCATGGAATTCTTGGATTTATGCTTTACTGACAGTGTAGACTTTTCACTCTATGTACAAGTGCAAAAGCTGTGGCAGTGTCAAAAGGAAGGAAATTCCAGTAGACACATCAGTGCAGCTGTGTTTTCAATAAAGTGACAGTTAAAATTGTTAAATTCTATGTTGCATTGCATAGGAAATAGGCTTTTAGACAAGAGAAAACCTTACCTACAACAAGAGCTATTAAGAAATAGCTTTAGGATAAGTAATTGCTTGTAAGGAGAGATACCTGAGGTTGGGATTTGCAATAAAGACCTAAGAAATAATGCAGAAATAGATTTTAACAAAAATATTAGAGTTGGGTTAGCCTGTTATGTCACAGACCTGCTGAAGTTGAGGGCTCCTTGACAATTTCTACTCCTTGAGGACACACAAATCTGAATTTGAATTCAAGACATTATAAAAACTAGTAAAATTGAGACAAATGAGAAACTTGTATTTGTCTGAGGCAGCATCAGTTAGGAAGCAGTCTTAAAAGGATGTAATAATAGTATAAGGCATCTTTTAAAAGTATAAAACAGATCAAATTTTTAGTAGAAAAACAAGTTTGTGGAGCTGAAAAAAAAAATGGGAAAAGGGGGAAAAGAGTAAGAGAAACATCTCAAAAGAAGAAGAAAAATGGAAAAAAAAGTGTCAATAGAAGCACGGTGTTGAGTGTTATGGGTTTGTCAGCAGCAGAGTTAATATGACAGATACAGCCATGGCCATGCCATGCACAACTCTGCCTTCTTCCAGAGAAGGAATGCTTTAATGCTAACTGTAAACTGGCCTGGAAAGCATGGAAATTTCTATAAAAACAAATAATCTTTTAAAAGAAAGTTGGGTTTCTTGTGGGTTTTTTTGGAGGGTGGTGTTTTTTGTTGTTTGGGGGGTTTTGTTTGGTTGGAGTTTTTTGTTATTGTTGATTTTATTTCTTAAATGTTTATTCCTTTTATGTGGCTAGAATTGGAAATACAGCATATCATTTAAAAGGTATAATCAAACCTGTTTCTGGATAATAAAAGTGAGAGTGGGAGTAAAATTTTTCAACTGCTTGAACCAGTTCCTTTTCAAGTAAAGATGTTTATCAAAACAATTGACTCTTTTTGTCTAGAATTGACTCGTTACCACTGCTTTGAAAACCTTTCTTTCTGCAATGATTTTCTTTAAATCCTGGGTTCTGTTTCAGTCCTGAGTGAACATCAAGGTAATATGATGTTCTTGTTCTCTGCTTGTACTCATCGTTCTTTTGCATATCTTAGCTTTGGTGCATGAGAGAGAGAGAGAGATCTTACAGAAAGAACATAGACATTTGATTTCACAGTCAATGTTGTATGTCAATATTAAGACAAGACACTTAAATTCAGTTCTCAGCAATCCAGATTGTAATTCTAATGCCCTAGTTTTAACTTCTATGCATATCTTTAAAGTAATTTTCTTGACATTTATTTCTGAATAAATTGTTGATGTCTATATAATCTGTAACTGGAGAAAGGCAAATTAGTCAATCAGGAACGATGGTCAGCTTTGGTTTCAATTATTCAATCACACTATTTTTGTTTGTTAGAAGTTTAATTCTAACATGCATGTCAGCTATAGCTTGAGAATCACATCCATATGACAGTCTTACAGCTGCACTCTATTCCTAGTATTGTTTGTTTGACCAACATTAGTAATATAAAAGCATATTATGCTTAAGAGCTGTATCTGTAATAATTGAAATATACGATGTATAGCTGTATCTATGGAACTCTAATTATAGAACAAGCAGAAATGAAAATAATGTGTTTTTACTGTCAGTCAGATATAGATCCTCCTGAGGAAATTAATCAAAATCCTATTTCGAATTCTCTAATCACCCACAACACATTTTTCAGCCCCTCTCAATCCTCAGGCTTCTGTCTTTGTTTGTTTTGGGGACTGGTGAAGGGGAGAAGTCAGAGAAAGATAAGATGGGACACTGCCTTCTTAACTGAAGGCAGTTCAGTGGGGTTACCAGAGTAGAATGTAATATTCTGTGAGTATAACCTGCAGAGGTGAAAACTACTTAAGGAGTAGCAAATTCCTGGTGACATCATCAGCATCACATAAAGCATTTCTAGAGAGGGACACCTTGAATATTCAGCCTTGAGGCAAAAATTTATGGAGGAATTTTATCTGCCATTCGTTGCTTGTATCCCTATGTAACCTTGTAAATCTGTGGCTCTGGATGTGCTGCATTTGCTTTTTTGTCATGACAAGAGATGCAAGTGATTTCAAATTAACTGGTCAATACTAGTGCATTAATGCATGAAAAATAACCACAGACTTCCTGGATTCTAAAGACTGCACATCAAGGCTCCATGCTATGGGATAATCAGACCTGCAACCCTTCCTTAAGCTGCACTAGATGAAAAACACTGCCAATTCAAAATATTCTTGCCTTAAGGACAGGCTCTTGTGGAACAACAACAACAACAACAACAAATCCCCAAAAAACAAAACCCTCAAATCCCAACAACGAAAAAAATCCCACAAAACACAAACAAGATAATCAGAGCTAACCAAACATTACAAAATATTCACATGAGGTTTGCAGTTGGAATGAGGGCTCAAAGCCATCACAGGGTAGTCTTTTGTGCAAACCTTGAGGTTTTGGGCTTGCTTTGGTTTGGGATTTTTCAGATTTTTTTAGAGAGTGGATCTTTTTCAGTTGTGCATCTCCCTGAAAGTAATACCACCTAATAAACAGATCTCTTACACAGAATTTCTGTGTCTGCAGGTTTCAATGCAGCAGACATGAGACAGCCAGAAATGCACAGTCTAGTCATTTTTGAGCAGCAGTAACAAATACAGAGGGTGGGATGGAAGCAGGTGGTTTCCACAGCAGAATTTCTTGCCTTAAAGGTTTTGTGCCATCTCTGCTTTGCACAGCAGCTCCAGAGTTGCTGATTTAGGGCTACAGGGCATGTGAATTTCCAAATGGGGACAGGGAGAGGGGGTCAATCTGGTGTGTTGAGGTGCTCAGTGAATCCCACTGTACCTGTTCCCCATGGCTATAATCCCATGTTCTGGGCCACTTTTCCTGCCCATATCTGGCCTTCGCAAGGTGTCTTCAAGTGTTCCCACAGCCTGTCTTACCATCCCAACCTCTGCAGTGAAACTGCAGCAGCCCAGCCCTGACAGCAATGCAGAAAACTGCATCTAAACATTTAGACAATTAAGTGACCACTCATTTAAATACCCTCTGTCATCCTGGGGACTGGTTCTGTCTACAGACCAGCAACGCTCAAGACAATAGCGTGGATCACGTGATTGTAAAATCACTATAAATGGGATCAGAAACAGATCCATTAGCTCTAATTAGGGGATGTGGTGTGATCTTTTTTCACTGCACTGTATACAGCCTCTGTGGCTGTTATTTCAAGTGACAGACTTTTGTTTTCCAGCACTTAATTTGCACATAGAATTAATGGTAATGCATCCAAGAGCTGATATTGCTAATATGCAGCATTAGCACAGCTTGCTCTGTCCCAGGCTTCTGCTGAGAAAAGGGTTCCAAAAAGAGAGAAAAAGAGCTCAGACCCAGTGGAATAATGACATTTTCTGTCTTCTATAGTGAAGAATTTCAGCCCGATAAGTGTTGAAAATAGAGACCATTATTTACTTTTCCTGGTAGTGGAAACCATTTGCAATGGATTGCACATTTCCATCAGGGCATAACATTTGCTGCTCCTAGAAGCAGGAAAATTCTGCAGACAGATTTTTTGCCTGTCTTTAAACCCCTGACCAGCTGACTAACTCCCAAGGTTTAATAGCTGGTAGGCGTCTGTAGGCAAAAGTAAAAGAATCGAGTTCATCAGGGAACTGTATCATGCTTCCAACATGTGGCAACATGAGTGCCTCTTCACCATCTGTTATTTGTGTGAGGATTTCATTATGTAAATGACGGTACACACTGCGCCCCAAACAAAGGAAGATGATTCCTCTTGCAGCATGTTGCGACTGCCAGGCTTCTGTGTCAGCCCTGAAACAAATGATGAGAGCAGCAGAGCCGTGGCAGGCAGGATATCTTGGGTTCTTCTGCTTCTCCTCTTGAAAGGGAGCAAATATCTCGATGAATAATTTGGGGTTTGCACATATTGTGACCCATAAAGGCAGGTAGTCAGCGAAACATCCAGCAGTAGACAGATGAAACCAAATCGAGGTGAGGTTTGCAGGCTTAAAAGAGATTGATGTGACAATTCTGCAAAACTGTTGAGATTTCTAAACTTTCTGGTGTCGCCGAGGGCCAAAACCAGGAAACTGGGCTCCTAAAGCATCTGCAACAGATAAAAGGTCTTATGGGATAGCTTGGAAGTAAAATCCCACCCTACCTCCTGATTTAAAATTTTCCATTAAATTACCAATTTAAATTGAAATGTAATTATATTAACTGGCATATTTTTGGCAGCTGTAATGAGGAAAAAAAAAAAAAAAAGAAGAAAAGAAAAAAAATCTCTACACAACATTGGATCAAGTAAAAGCCCATAGGAGTTGTAGCACTGGCCCTTAATCAAAGTCTCCAAAGACACAAAAGCTTTGAGCTAATCTATGCCAAGCCATGTTGGACAGTATGGCACTGCCAAGAGCATCCTTCTGGTGGCATTTAAAGCACCTGGTGCCCTAGGAAAAGAAATCATGTCCAAAGCTGTAAATTCCCTGTTTTCCTTATACCCATCTACCAACCAACAGGGGTTGCTGTGATAGCAACACAATATTGCATGGGAAAGAAAACATACCACTATTTTTATTACATTTTTTTTTAATGTGTGACATGCAAGTAGTTATCTGCACACACACTCTTCCCAACTGGGTGTTTCATGTAGTTTAATGTAATTAAAAAACTGCTCCATTTATCGGTTTAACTCAAATCTTAATTTGATAATTGCAAAAGATATGCCTTAGGGATTAATTTTTATTCCAGATTAATTTAGAAGTAACTGAAAGCAGTGTCAGAACTGACCAGATTGATGATTTTAGGGTGCTTGGTTACTTCTATTGCATTGTTATTGTGTGATTTCTTACGCTTGTATTTGTCAGCTTTTCCTGACTTAATTATGATTAAGTGTTGAACTTTACAGATGGCCAACTGCTGGTACTGCTGTATTGATCAGTTGGTTTTATTAATGTGTTAAATTTTGTGGTTGCAACAGGATCATATTTTGTGATAGAACAGCTAATAGCTGGAGAACTCTGCCATGAAAGTCCCAATAGCCTTAGCAGGTATTATTTTTTTTTCAATTTATCTTTTTTTAAAAAATATTATTTATTTATTTATTTATTAACATCTAACTTGAAAAAAGATACATCTAGAATGTTTTCACGTTAAAGGACAAACCTGTGTCACTTTTTAACAGGTAGCAGTGAAAAAACAGAATGTGTACAGAAACAATACAGCTACAACTGGTACATAGAAGCACAAGTAAAACCGGCTTCTTTTTTTTTTTTTTCTGAGGTCCTCAAAATGAAAATCTACACTTTCTGTGAGAACCTGCTGTCATGTTTGGGGTTTTTTTTCAGAATTACAAATCGATGACAACTGTAATCTAATTCCTCTAGACAAACTATTTGGTTCAAGTTTGCAAATGTGAAATAAGCTTGCTTTCATCATTTCAGGTGTCAGAAACAGATCAAAATAAATTAGGATATTGATTAATATTTCTCTGTCCTAATCTTTTGCTGTCATAATGCATGTCTAAAATTCAGATAACAGGTGGAGATAAATTTTTACATAGATGGTATTCAAAACAGCCTAAAAGATCTTTGTGATGTGGAAGGGTACTGAAAATTAGAAAGAAATGTGAAATATTTATAGATACTTTCACCACACTTTTAAAATCACTACTTACTTCCTGTACATTTCTGAGCCTGTTCCCCTCTTATTCTATGAACAGTCATATTTTCGTAAGTGTCATGGATACAGTTATTAATTTTGTGTCCAATTTACTGCCATTTGAAGTTATGCTTTCCACAATGTCCTGTGCAGGCAGATCCTTTCCTTATAGCATAAAACTGAATTAAACTGTAACTGTATAATTTCCATCTTTTATCCAACAAATGTTGTTTTATATATCACATACATACATATATGAAATTGGTAATTGTATTCTGAAACTCAGAAGCGATGTTTCAAACAGGAATTCCAATGTTATTTTTCTTGAGATGCAACATGTTGCATGTAATCATAATTATTCATTCCTATGTAAATGTTGGGTTTTTTTCTCTACCAGTTTGTATATATATATATATAAACTAACGGGGAACAGTTACATAATAAACATTCTGTAGGGCTGAAGTCTTCGTAACCTCAGAAGCCTGGAAATGACATTATCAATACGCCAAACAATATTTTACCAGGTCATCTGTTTCCTGTTTCTCAGAGCTCTTTGACGTGGGGAAAGGAGCTCAACATGGTCACAACTCTCTGGTTTGAACAGGAGCTGAAGAACGAGGAAGAAAAATCATCCCACTGTGGTCATGGTCACAGCAGTAGGACTTCAGCCCAAGGCAGCCATGCCCTGCAGCTGCCCCTGAAGGTCAGCAGAGAGGGGGCACAGCCAACACTCCCTGGAAGTGAAGGGTTTGCCACAGCCCCCAGCACCGCTGGGATGGCGCGAACGGGATGCCAGGAGACGTCTCTGCAGGGTGTTGAGCTCAACCCCAGCTGTCAGAAGTGCCTTCCAAGCCCTTTGGTCAAACAACAGGGGGTCTTAGGAGGTGTTAAAAGTATTGGCCAGCCTTCTGACCTAGGGTTGTGGAACAACATCTCAGAGGAAAATACTCTGGTCCTGCTTTTTGGACTCCTGGGAAAGTAGAAAATGAAGTGTGGCTCAGATTTAGCAGTTGGTTATGTTATTTGCACATGCAAAACTCCAGAGAAAAAACCACGACCAAAATGAAAACAGAGAGCTGTAAAGGCAAGGCCTTTCTATTCAAAGTTTTCCTCCAGAATGCCAAATGAAGGTATAAAAACATAACTATTACACAATTTGAATAGCTTCTCTATCTTTAGTTCCTCTAAATTCAAGCTGACACTCACACCTCACCTAAATTCTGATACATGTCTCCCCTTGATTTACATGAGGTTAGTTTAGCAAAACAAATTTAGTTCCTGATTGCTGCTTGATGATGCTATCTGTTGGTGTTTCTTCTCTTACTTTCTGGTATTTGTTTGTTTTTGTGTTGCTGCCCAGACTCCTCTTTTCCCATGTCCCCAGCCATTTCAATCCTTGTTTTAAAACAGTATAGTTTATTATTTCTTTCACAATGCATCCTTTTCTTTCATTCTGTTTTATTAGTATACAATCTCCAAGGTATCTAGCAGCTCTTTGGATAGATTGACTACATAGAGCATGGTGGACTGGATGTCTGAGACTTAATATTATTTGTAGCTGTTAATAGCTTTAAGCATGTCAGCTTGTCATTCAATATTTTTCTTTTTTTCTCTCCTCATTTCTAGCAATGCAGATAGTTTTCCCCCCTTTGGAGCAAAATGCCATGATGTTGACAAGAGCTATATAGATAGAAAATGGTGCTGGTAACAGAAAAAAAGGAAAGCTTCCATCATCAGAATAACATGGAACTAAAGGTGTTGGAAACTAAAGGCCAATTGCTCCATGAAGTGCATGGGGAGGGCCACTTCCACTGTAATCAGTGTTGTGATTGTGAAGGCAGAAGAGGACCTTGACTGTCTGTATCTGGACTTTGTCAGGCCATTTGTTTGTGACCAGAGTTGCCTCGTTACTGTGGTTTTCAATAAAGGGGTATTCACTGAGGCATCACATTGATATCTTTGAAGTATGCTCCACATTTTCAAAGGAACAAATTTATCAGCACAGAATTGAAATGTCTTGCTTCAGTATGCAATTGAGATTCCAGATCACTGATGTGCAAGGGCATTCATTTTTCACCTGCTGGATGTAAAGGGAATGAGACCCCCCTGACCTGGATTGCTGCATCCAGCCCTGGAGTCCCCAGCACAGGAAGGACAGGGACCTGTTGGACTGAGACCAGTAAGATGATCCGAGGGATGGAGCAGCTCTCCTGCAAGGAATGGCTGAGAGATTTCAGATTCTTCAACTTGGAGTCTTTCCAGTAGCTGAAAGAGCCCACAAGGAAGAGAGAAAGAGACTATTTACGAGGTCTGGAGTGACAAGAGGAGGGGGAACAGCTTCAAACTCACAGAGAGTAGGCTTAGATTAGATATTAGGAGGGGTGATGAGGCCTTGGCACAGGCTGTCCATGGAAGCTGTGGATGCCCCATCCCTGAAAGTCTTCCTGGACAGGCTAGATAGGGCTCTGAGCAACCTGGTGTAGTGGAAGGTGGCCCTGTCCTCAGCTGGGAGTTTGGAACTGGATGATCTTTGAGCCTTTTCCAATCCAAATCATTCTGTGATTCTATGATTTTCCACAGATGAAGGCATGTTATAAAGGAGATGGTTTGGCCATAACTTGTTCCATTTTCCCAAAGAAATTTTGTGGAAAATCTTTTCAGGCTTTCATCTCTGAGTCTTGTACTAAGCCAACCGCTTGCAGGTATTTAAAGTATTTTGGTCTTTCTGTAAAATATGGCCTTTAGAAAAGACCTTTGGACCTTTCATTGAGCATGTTCACAAAATCTGAAGAGGAATCCTGTTCTGACTGGCACATGTGACTTATGAGCCTGAGACCTGAAGTGGTTCCTGCAGGACCATGCAGCCAACCAAGCTGATCCTTTGGGCACTGAATATCTGGCATCACTTGTAAAATATGTGCAGAAAGTAATGACTGAAGCTGTGTAGTTACTCTGCAACAGCAGTTCTTCTTCTGGGATCTATGGAAAATGGGTGAGTGAGCCCAGTCTGCCTCTTTGCTGACAGGCCAGTTGGAATAATTGGTGTCTTATTTTTGCAGCATTTCTCAGAAAAAAAAATTAAAAAAAAAAGCAAGGTTGGAGCTGAAAGGAGGAAAAAATCTCTTCATGGAGTGTTTTATGTCTAGGAGCAAGAGTTTTTGAAGGATTTAAGTCCCAAATACAAATAAAATATCCAACCAACTATAATAGCTATCAGGAGATGGAGGAAAAAATGGAGAGGAGAGGGAAAGGGAAACACTTCCAGGGAAGGTGATGCTGCTTGGAAAAAATGTCTCTTACAGTTTGGCATCTAGCTGTTAACTTGCTCTTGCCAACCTGAGAGTTCATTTGAGGTTTATAGCAAGTTACAGGAAGAATAAAAAGTTAATCGTGTGCAGAGCCTTGGTGTTGTATTCTTGCCATCAATTTCAATAGCAGTAATAACACACAGACTGCAGAGCGATTGAAGAATGGCACAAACTGCTTTCTACTTCAGTTTGCAAACTTATTTCCATTGAAGGTTTAATTTATGTTGTTCTCACCCCAATTTGAAGAATTGATGATGTGAGGTCTAAGAACACTATATAAGGGTTGGGTTTGGGGTCAGACTCTTCTATCAGTTTTCACCTGTGATACACATGGGGACTTTTCTTCCTCTATCTAAAAACAAAGCAGTATTTTATTGAGGCTCAAACTTGCAAAAAGAAATAAAAGAAAAAGTGGGAGAACTCAACGATGAAGATGGTTGCTCAACAGAATACTTTACATGTTGTAGCCTGCAACATTTAACAAATCCCAAAAGTTCCTATTAAATATTTTGGGGATTTGAAGCTGTGGAAATCTATTGAAATACTGTCTGGGCCTGGATTAGCACTCCAGACTAAAGATTAATTTAATTTTCCTTTTAAGATTTGTAATTTTTTTTCTTTCTTTTCAATTTGTAACTATGAACTTTACTGTCATTAGCTGCGATGAAAGTTCTTAATGCATCAAAAGCTATCATTGACATTTACAATGAAGAAATAAGCTTCTCAAAAAGAAACCGTGTACTGGAAAGACTTTTCAGTGGATTAAACCTTTTCCTTTCTGTTTCTGAAATACTTTTGAGTGGTAAAGTGGCATTTTCACTTCCCTGAAAATCTGCAGGTTTTTTGTTGCGTTCATGGCATGTATGTGCCTTTAGCTATATTATCATCTTTATTAGTATATTAAAATACATTTGAGTTATCCTGCTATATTGTAAACATACTGGATCTGAGGTATATAACAACATATAAAGATTTATTATTTGATTTAAAGGACTCAAAATTCAGCAAAAACATGCTGTAGGTGAATGATCCTACTTATTAGAGATGAATTTTAACAACTGTAGTCTGCAAATTTCTGCTGTCCTTTGGGGAAAACAAAGAAATTGATTGTAGAAAAAGAAATGTTGTCCTTGCATTCCTTTAGTTCTTGTCATATTTTCTTTGTTTGATGTATCAGTTTCTTGTACAATGCTTTTCCCCCTTGTTTATAAAGGTTACTAATTTATGGTCTATTGATGCAGAACAGTCCTTTAAGCTTGGAGTTAGTGCTTGGCTGTCAGTAAGAAAGTTGAGAAGCAAAAGTGTGAAGGATTTTCCTGGGGTAAATCAAGACTTACAGCCGTGTCTGTAAGTGGAAAACTTAGGTAGGTGTAAAAGGCTGGATTGCAGAAAAAATAGGACAAAGCTATCACTTTTGCTCGGGAGATAATATAATTAGATTTATGTGTAAAAATAGTTATTAAGATTGGTTTATATTCAATTACATTTTTTTCAACAATTTTGCTACATAAAATAGTGAGGCTTTGTGATTTATTTGGGTTTTGTCTTGCCAACTGGCCTGCCTCCTTCCCTTCCTTCTTGCTCCTCTTGCCTCGTTTGCAGTGTTATGCTAGATATGGGAGTGAAAGTTTGCCACTTATCCTAATTGGAAGGGTTTTCTTAAAATGCTAGTTCTTCAGCTTTTAACCTTCAGTTATCTGCTCAGTAATGGTTGAAACCCCTGTTGTTCTTTGGGGATTTATTTTTTTTTAAGAAAATGTAAAATTTGTTCAACAGTGCTAATGTCTGGTCTAGCCTGAGTTTACAGAGATTTCTGGACACACCTAATATTGTGTGTGCATGTGTCCTACTTATCTACATGGAGATTAAACTGGCCTTGGTACCAAAACTATGCACTTGCACTAGAACTGTGTTGCCTGTAGGTACCAGTATGCCAAGTTGCTAAAAAGAGTTGGTTGATAATTTGAATTTCAACAGGAAAGACAAGAGACAGTAGTAGAGGAATGTCTGCATTTTTCTTGTAAATTTCTAGCAGGGGGGAAAGCATCTTGTGTATGCTGTCCTCAGTTTGAATTTATACAACTAAATTTGTAAAATTAAATAAATTAAAAAAGAATATTTCTATGCTAGGATCTTGCCATGACAGTATTGCTTCTGATATATACTTGAATGTTATAGTCATAACATTGTGCAGTGCTGTATATTTATGTATTATACATATCTATTTTTTTCTATATTGACTATGTGGAATAATTCAGCTTTTGTAATTTATTTTGCTAAAAGACACACTTGCTTTATATCTATTAATGGGTGTATATGCAAATTATAAATTTAAAACACTAAAACCATTTATTTCTGATTTTTATCTTCTGCTGAAACCACAGTGTAATGGTGGTATGTAAAGAGTAATATCCTTGCACTTCCTGAGGCCTTAGCTGGCAGAGTTGTCAAATTAAACTGGAACGTTTTGTAAGTGTATCTTTAATAAATACATATGTCTGTCATGCTTCCCTACTCAGTCTTATAAATCAGACTGTATCTAGCTGTCAAATACTCTCAACCCGGTTGTCCTAATCTGTCAAGTAAAAATTATAGCATCCAGGCTCCCATCCTTCTCAGAAAATATTTATTTATACCAGTGACATGTCAAGGACACACCATTTTTTAATTTTTTTTTTTTTTTTGCCAGCAACAAAACCATTAACAGCTGGCTCAAATCCCTGCCAGGAGGGCAGTGGTTAATACATAAAGGGAATTTATAATGTAGGAATGCCCCAGCCAAGCAAAATAAATGCTGCATAGCATTCTTGCTACATGCCAGATATGGAGCATTCATTGTTTTACTCAGAGTACAATAGTAATTTTATGCCATTTATCATCCTCGCCCCCATTCATCTACAGACGAGCCTCCACTCCTCTGTTGCAGAGGTTGTCTCTAAGTTTTGTGTCTCTGCAGTGTCTGGTAATTAACCATTACAATTCTAATGACGTGTCACACACATCATGAACTGCTGCTGTAGCTTAGGAGAGGGATTTAAACACACCACAGAGAGTAACAAAGCTGTTGGTTATTCTGCTTCCATCAGCTCTCCCTGAACACAGAGTACCACACCAGAATTTGAGAGCTGGGGGAGATGGACGTGTAGGAAAAGAAGGAAGGAATCCTCAGGATTTTTAATGGAATAAGTCTCTTTATTCCATATGCATGAACAGATGTTAAAGAACATTGCTTCTCACTTGTCTTTTTTAAAAATTTTAGACTGCACTCTACTTTAAATAACTATTGAACCTCACCTGCCTTCAAAGACAGGAAGAAAATGAACATTAACTCCTTGAAACACTGTGCCTAAATAATTAAAGAACAAAAATTTATTTCAAAATTGGAACTCATTCTAGTAATCCTAATAATACTTCTTTGCCTCTCTTTTAATTTTTTGTCTCTGAGTAAATTCTCAATGTGTTTTGTTTTGTTTTTTTAAATGTGATAGATTCACCTTTATTTTGAGCCTGTGTATTAATGTTATCTAGTTTCTGTGGTGATCTGAATTGTTTTGACTAAAGGATTGCAATATCTCATGAAATAAGAAAATGTATTTTCTTCCCTTTTTACTGTACTAAAATAGAGACACTTGCCAGTTGCTCAAAATAAACTATAGATAAGAAAGTTGGATTCTAGTTCGATATAGTGTGTGAAGTTACTGAAGTTTCAGACTTCTTACTCCGGATATTCTGGAGGAAGTATTGATAAGAGAGAAGAAGACTTTCTCCGGAAATAAGGAGGTCTGTTCTTTCATGAGCCAAGGATGAGCAGGACAGGACAGGGCAGGACATGACATGAGGGACATGAGCAATGTGAATATTGAGATATTCCTCTAGAAATCTACCATACCTGGGCTTGGTCACTGTGTAAAGCATGGCCACAACTCTGCTTTCTCCAGGACTAGTTGATGAAGGAACTGCTCTCAGAAGAAGGGTGATACTTTCTCAATAATAATGACTGTTGCCTCCATGCCAGGAGTGGAATGAATGTGCTGCACATGGGAAAACAGTGGGGATAACCTGGGGAGGAAGTACATTGCCTTGCAATCATGAAAAGGAGTTAATCACTTTGGAATTCCCGCAGGTGTATGACAGGGAACTGTGCTCATCACAAATGAAATCTTTCATCGGTGGCATTTAACTAGTTATCTCCTTCTCTGACAGGCTGTCTTGTTGAACAGAAAATAGAGTCCCTTTTTTTTAAAACTCTATTATAGTGGTTTTAGTAATATCATTTATAACAAGCTTTTGGAGAACTGCAATATGATAGATGAAGTGAAAAAAAATCGTTCTGAAAGCAAAGTGTTTTTAAAAAACAGAGCCCAGAAACGATATAATAAAGGCTGCTTTGGCTTCCCTAGTGTGGGTAACTTTTAAACTGGTGTAGCTGCTTGTTTGCTTTTCCTAAAAGCCTCAGGCTAGTTCAAGCATAACCATTCAATTTAAGCAGAGTCTGATGAAGAGCAGTCCTATGGACTGTGCTGGACTATGATGGATGTTCACTGTGATCCTTTCTGCCCTTGAGATCTGTATGTATCTGAACGAGCCACAGACAGCACATGAGAGTTTTGAAACCAGATAATTAAATGACTGCAGCGCTGGTAGTTACAAAGTAGTGAAAATATGGATGCAAAGGTAAGGGATGTGGGAGAAAAACAGTGCTGTATCTTCCATCTCTCGAGGCAAAAGTTTGAGAAATTTAAACAAAAATTATCAGTGACTGATAAGGGGAAGAAACTTTGGCTTTCAATCTGATGAAATCAGTATGAAAACCAACAGCAACAACAATGAAGTTTGGATGACTTTTATGTTTAGAAAATGACAGATAAGGTAAAAGCCACTTTCTTTCTTGAAATCTGGATAGAAGTAAAGCATTAAAGTACTTTAATTTAAAATAGTATAGGTCAAATATTAGTTGATTTGTCCCCACATGTGAACTTTCTTTAAAATTTGACGAGGAAACACATGAAAAGCGGGCTGAAGAAAGGCTTATTGTAGATCCAGACATATAAGGAAGCAAGAAGAGAATGTTCAACTTGGGGAATTCTACTGTTTTTCTTGTGGTAACAGCATTCCTCCTCTGGTTTTAAGAAACCTAATTCCTTTTCATTATACTCTCATAAACGTGTGGTAATAGTAACTTTAAAGGGCACTATGTGGATTTACACTCCTGAACCTTTTTCAGAATGTTTCATGCAGGTATTTTTTTGCCAAATAAGCCATTGATGTTCCTACATGGAATTAACTTGGTGATTAAATTGAAGGTATTAGTTGCAGAAAATTCACCATTAACCTTCTCTAGAGAAGGGTGCAGTCCTTAAATACGCGTAGCGAATTAATCATGGGCTCGTTTCTCTGAACAAAAGCAGTATTTAAAAGAATTTATTGTGAAAGAAGTTTTATCATCCATAATGAAGTGTTATAAAAGTCCTGAATGATTTCAAGTGTCTAACCCCACATTAGGCCCTGGGAAATGTGTGCTTGGAACAGCTAGAAGCACAGAGGGCCTGATACAAAGCGTGTTGAAGTCAATGGTAATTTTCCATTGTCTGCAGTGGACATAAGGTTGTTCAGTTTCATGGTATGGAAAAAATTAATTTTATGGAACACACATGCACGAAGAGACAGAACTTGTTCCCTAAATACATGTACTAGGTTCCTGATGGTCTTTAATGGGAAACATGTGTGCAGAGTGAGGTGAGCACATTGAATTACCCAGTTTTTTGTAGGGAATTAGTTGCTTTTGCGGGGGAATCAATATCTAATAACAGGAGTCAGTCGAACATGCCAAAAAGATGCTGTGAGATATGAGCTTTCATTGGTTTTCTGACTCTTTAAAAACTAGGGACTGAAGGACTTAGACTGTCTCAAAATCAAGCATTGAATTTATGTCTTCTTTTTCTAAATTGGGAAATTGGACAGTGAAAAGTATTTCTGTATAGTTAATGTATATTCCTTCAGCTGCTGATGGACCAGAAAAAAAGTTAATAAATGGTTGCAACCTGCATAAAGGTTAAGCAATGAGAAGGGTCTCCAGCAAACTCATGATTGTATACATTAAAATACTAAAAGTCACTAGCTTTTGTGTCCTGAGCAACTGTTTATTCCTCCAGACTATAAATCCCACCATGGAGATCAGCCTCAGTAAGAGAAATAATTGTCATTAGATATAAAGAAAGAATTTCAACATTTAATATTCACTTCTTAGTTATAATGGTTGTTTTAAGCATTTTCTTTTTGATAGAAAAAACCTATGACTTACCATAGTGTGTTATCCTCAAAGGGAACATCTTTTAACAACCAGCTAATCCTCCAGCTCTTTTTAATGAATTATTGAAATACTGCTGTTGCAATTGTCCTCTTGCACAGATTTCAGTTGTCCAATGAGTTTTTTAAAATGTATATCTAGAACTACGACTCCTAAATATAAATATATCTGTGTTAATTATAATCTTGCATATATCTCTAGGTAATGAAAAGTGTTATTTAAAATAGAGACTTTCTGTCCATACAATAACTATCTGCGTGTATTGGGTTTGTTTTGTTTTTTGGTTTTTTTCATATGAGAGCCTTTGAAGTCTACACTAGATTCTCCCATTACATTTTATGTGTCTTTGTTTTATTAACGGGTTTTGGAGTCACTTCGACTGGAGTACTGATTTTGACTGGCCTAGAGTTAATTTTTTTCATAGTAGCTACATTTTGGATTTATGCTGAAAGCAGTGTTGATAACACAGGGATGTTTAAGCTGTTTCTGAGCAGTGTTTGCACAGAGCCAAAACCTTTTCTGTTTTTCACTGAGGAGGCTGGGGGTGGGCAAGAAGCTGGTTCAGGACACAACTGGGCCAAAGGAATGTGTCATACCACGTGTTGTTGTGCTCAGCAATAATAGTTGGGGGAAGAAAGGAAGGGGGATGTTTGGAATGATGGCATTTGTCTTTCCAAGTCACCATCATATGTTATGAAGCCCTGCTTTCCTGGAGGTGGCTGAACACCTGCCCATTCCTTGTTTTGCTTTGCTTATGCTTGTGGCTTCTGCTTTACCTGCTAAACTGTGTTTAACTCAGCCTCAAACCAAGACATGTGGCCACAGTACGACCCTTGAGGCCCTCTGATGTGGATGTGTTTCCACATTATCAGCATGACATGCTGGCTCTGGGTCACCACATACAGTTCCAAAACTATCGCCTCAATGGAAGAAAGAAACAAACTCCAAGAAGTTTTGCAGAGAACTAAGCAGCCAGGGGGTACAACATATTTTCTCTTCATGTAAAATAATTTTTAAATGAACAGTGTAACTAATGATCAGTTGTTATTTCAGGCTCTTTATTATTATTACAAAGCAAAATGAATAAGTAAAAAACAAGGAAGAGAGTACAAGTGGAAAAATCAAGAAAAAGCAAGAGAAAGCAAAAAGCAACACTGGATTTGAAACAGGGTGAAGAAAAAAACAGACATTCTTTTCTCTCTTATATTGCTTCTCTTGCATCATTTAAACAGTTCCATAGTATAGCCTTCTTTTACAATGCATCTTACAAATTGAGAGGATTTGCTTTTAATTCTTCTAGATGCTGTGGGAGAAGAGTAGCAACTTTAGTGCTTCATTTCCTGACCCTATAAACTCTTATGGATTTTGCTTGCTTTGAAGTGTGAAGGCCCACTGACACGCAGAGGGACTACTCAGAGGCTTAAATTTAAGCAGGTATGTAAGTGCTTGTGGAACTAGGGCTTTTTTTATATTTATTGACCAACAGGTTCATTGCCCTACAGGGAGTACTTCACAAGAGTACTGGCTGTGACTGTTTTTCCTTTTGGAAAGCTCACTTTTGGTCTAGCCCCGGTTACAGCCCCACAGATTTACGCTGTGGGAAGATCTGGAGCAGTGCCACCAAAGGTGGGCTTTGGGCAAGACTGTTGGATCATCTGTGGCCTGGGTGAGGGCTGCAGGGACGGATTCCTTGTGCTGCCAAAATGTGTGTTGCGTGTATTTCATGACATCCACAGCCCACCTTGGGAAAGACACTCCTGTCTGTGTTCAGAGAGGAGCTTCTGGGACAGCTTTGAAGACACCAGACAAAAGAGAAGTATAAAAATGGGTTACAGTAGACAATGCTGATAATTGCATTTTTTATAGTTCTTTGGGGAGAGAACTTTAGGGCTACATGAATTGCCCAGGTTTAGTTTTGCAGGGACGCTGACATGCATGCTGGGTCTGGGGGGATCTTCACCACCACAACCCTTTCTACACACCTACATTTTCTGGCTTTAGGCTTATACAAGTGAGGAGGGAAACCCATCCCCATTTTTACACAGGATTTGCTTATGTGATCTGTAGAAAAATCTCTGATTTCTTCTTAGTATTATCTTTATCTTTTGAGGAGATTTGCCTTCTTTTTTGTGAAATCAGAATTTGTCCTCTTTTTAATAGCTCCTAGAAGGCCACCTTCTCCTGTGCTCCAAGTCAGATGTCTTAAAAAATCCTGTCATTTACTGAATTTGCATGTACATTTCCTGTTATTAATATTATGCCGTTAGTCCCCTCACTACTATTGATGGAATTCATTAATCCATTGAATTCTGTTCCTGAGCTTCTTTGGAGTAAAAATTATTTTATTCAAGACATCAGCTATTAAAATTAATAAAGACTTCAGCAAGTCTGATTTATAGAAAAAGATGCTGTATTTCTGTTTAGTAAAAATCTAAAATCAGATGGTCTATGAGAAACTGTATGCTAAATAGACTGCTCTTATGATCCACTGTTTGATCTTTTGGCATGAATATTTGTGTTAAATTGTACATTCACCTCGTAAAGTTCATTCTTTCCTAACTACATTAGAGTGATATTAGAAATGCTCCCATTAAAATAGCACCTTTTTATTATAGAATGGTCTGCTAATATAGCTACAGCAAAAGATCATCAACCTTTCCATTATACATATAAATCTCTATTTTCAAGGACTCTAAACTCTGCTATAAACACCCATTCCAGGCTAACATTTGACATGTAAAGCTGCATCCAAACAAAAAAAGCTATTCATTTATCAATTGCTTTAGCCACTTGAATACATCTTAAAGCAGACAAAGTAGAAATAGTTGCAAGAGGGTTTTTTTGTTTGTTTGTTTGATTTTTGGTTTGTTTGGTTTTTGGTTTTTTTTTGTTTTTTTTTTTTGTTTTTGTTTTTTTTTTACTCTGATATATTCCTAGAGTATGAGAAGCTGGGAAAGGAGGAAGGTGCTGGGGCTGGAGGGCTGGGTAGTGTTTCCCGCTGATGCCAAGTCATTTCTCTTCACTGTTCTGCTCAGGCCAAGCCGAGTTCAAGGAGCATTTTGTCTTTGGGTTTTTTTGGGTTTGGGAGCTTTTTCAACCATTGGATTTCTCATATAGTCTTCCCAAGACACATTAATGTCATACTTGAGAAAATACTTCTGACATCCCGTCAAATTCTTCTTATGAAATGGAAAGTTGTTAAGTTCCTTCTGCTCCCATGAGCTCCTCAAAGATCTGGACTCTGAACCTAAGTGTGTGTGAGATCCTTACCGGTAAAGTTTGAGATGGGATAATCTTGACATCAGACTAGGAAGACTGCCCAAGCTCACCACGTCCTTTGGCCATATCCAGTGTGGAAATGTAACATCTTTGTGAACATTAGTACAGTTTTCTCAATTCTTTTTTATTTTTTTTTTCTTTTCAAAAGTGGTTTCAGACATATTTCAGGTTGTGTTTCATGATCATTTTAGACTGCCCTGAAAGCAGTTAGTTGTGTCAATTGTCCTTGCTGTCCTGGGAGCTTCTGCAGTTCCTGTGCTTGCACAGTCAAGCAGACCCAGAAATATGTATGGGTGTGGGGTGGGTTTGGGACACACAAGCTCCCTTTCCACCACATCAAGTGGCCCACAGGCATGATGCTCATGCTCAGCAAGGCATTGGGAAAGTCAGACTGTCCCCCTCTCACCTGTCCTAGCTTGTTTCACATGAACTGCAGCAAACAATGCTGAAAGGACTCATTGAAAACCTTCCAGAGAGTGACTGCCCTTCCTTGCAGACTGCTTTAAAGGATTTTCTGCAGTTTTTGTTTCCTTGGAGTGTCCATAGGAATAAAATGCGATGAGGTCCAGGTGCCTGCAGGAAAGTAAAAGCCCCATCACCAGGACAACATTGAGCAAATTGCAAATCTTTAGTCTAGGAGCAACAAAGGGTCGATAGCAATGGGCCTGCCTGTGTTTGACAGCACTGCAGACAGCCTTGGTCAGCCAACAGTCTGTGCATGTGCATCTGGAGGAGAGGGAATGGAGGAGGGGATCTGGAGGAGGATCTGGAGAGGGATCTGGAGGAGATGCTCCTGATCATTCATAGCCTGGAAAGGCAGGAGCAGAGGGGAGATCAAGAGCAGACAAACCCTTCAGACTGCAAACCAAGCCACAAGTGGGTGGGCTCCCAATCTTTGTTGCTTTTTAATGATGGTTTGCTGGGCCTGGCAGTGGCAAACACTGCAAGTATTTGGTAGCATCCGAAAAGAGCGTGCGGGGGATTTCTGTGGTTGCCAAGAGCAACCTGCTCCGGCAGGAGATGTTTTATTATGCTCAAAGGTTTATTCTGGAAGCCCCAGGCTTTATAAATTGAAAAGAAAAACAAGAAAAACCCTTGTGGCATCTCACAATTAGCTGTGAAGTTTCTGAGGCCTTTCTTTCACCTCTGCCTGCCGAGTTGTTCTGGCTGGGCGCTGGTGTCACCTCAGGGTGTGCCCCTGCTCAGCTCTGCCTGCACACTGCTCACATCCAGAGAGGGACACTCTTGCTGGCTGCTATCAGCCCTTACACCCTCTCAGTTACAACACGTTTTTCTCTTCAGTTTCTTCATGAGATTCCAATATTTCTTTTTATTCCCTGGAAGCTGTGTGTGTGTTCTTGCTCCTTTGTCTCCTCCCCACTCCCTCCCTGTGTCCCTGTGCCTCCACTATTGTGTTCCCTTGACTTTCTCATCTGGCATCCAACTTTACCAGCACTTCCTCAGTGGAAACTGCAAACTCCTTCCGGAATACTACCAAGAGGGAGAAGAAAAGGTGATGTTGGTTAATTCAGAAATGAGTGATATAAATGTTATGGGGCCTTGAATACCTGTGGCTGTATTTGAATATGTGTTTACTGGAGAAATAAAAGTTGTTTTAAATAAACCTCAGACGTTTAAAAGATTTGAGGGTTGTTTTTTTCCTTACTCATCTTTTTTTTTTTTCCTCTTATCAGTTATTTAAAATGCTCAATGTGGAAACACAGAACAGCTAAAGAATATTTAGTTTATTTTGAAAAAAGTGACGATAATGCAATTGTTGACAAAAACCCCTTTTTACACAACCTTTGTAATTTTGTTCAAAATTATGTTCTGTTTGATACTTTAAAAAAAGAGAAAGTGAAAATATCATCGTGGAGGGTAAGCATTCTGCATTTCAGACTTGGTCTATGCACCTTTATGACCAGCCTAGCTCACATGGACTCGTGTTACATATGGGTAAGGCTTATTATGTTATTACTTGAGTTTATCATCAGGAAAGTGAGACAGGGAGTTATTCATGGGGCCACCCGGTTTAAGCCATTTCTTGTCTTAAGGAAACCAAACCAATGTACTCCCACAAGTATTGAATGCACGCTGGTGCTTTGACTGCAGTAAAAGACCACCTCTGTTAAGGAGTGATTTATTTTCTCTGTTGGTCTCTTGGGTGACCACTGATGGCAGATTTTCCTGTGTTTCCTATGGTAGAAGCAATGTGTTCTGAAATATTTTGATTATGTTTAAAGTATATGCATGAAAATGTGATATATGGTAAAGTAATGTGCGGCAAAAAATAATATTGACATGCGTATTGGATATATCAAGAGGAAATATGGAAGATATTTTCATAAGCATATGTTCTACCTTATTTGGGAGAGGAATATTGGAAGGCATGGAACACTTATGAAAATGTATAGAAGCCTTTTATAGAGTGTTGAAGCAATTTTACTGATAAATGTTTGGAAAATATCCAAAAGTGTTATGGTACATAAAGAAAGCAATATGTAACAATTTTTAAAATTATTCTTAATATGGTTAATTTATGTTCATTTGTTTTAGAATATATTGGAACCATATTTCATAAATATTAAACTTATTTTGTGCTGCCTATGCATGCTATTGAAATTCACTTGATCTTCATGAAGAGCATAAATATATTTCTCCAAATTTATAAATGTATGTGAAATATGCAGTACATATATTTGGAGAGAAAATAACACATTTATAAAAATCTATATTTTTACTAATCTATCTTGTGCCCAGGACAACATTGACAGAGTAAATCAGGCTTTAATATGTCCACAGAAGCTTTACAAGTTTATGCATATACCTGCATTCCTCTATACAGACTACAATTATATGCAGAATTTTTACAAATTATATCTATCTTTTTTTGGAAGACTCTTGGAGAAAATTTGGTGAAGAGAAAAATATCTTCCTACTAAAAAAGGACATAGGAAAATAAAACTTAGTATCTCTTTAAAACCATTACTTAAATTTTCTTTTCATTTTTGCAAGCACCTCAAAAGTAGATCTTCTCTGTTGACAGATCAGGGCCAAATTTCATCTGTGGTAGTAAGGCCAGAAAACTCTTCTGATAATGATTTTTTTAATGCCTCTCTCATTGAAAAAGAGTGTACTGATGGCATTAGATTAGTACTTGTTCTGCTTCCTTACATTTCTAGAAATCTTCTCCATGCTGCCATTTTGCTTTGCACTGCTTTATGAAATTACATGGGGTTAAATTTACTTTGGGTTTCCCTCTGTTAAGATTGAGAACTTTTTTTTTGGTTTGTTTCTGTAAGAGACATTCCTCTAAGACCAATAGAAAATTGCAGACACCATTTTCCAGAGCCTGAGGAAGACATCTCATTTGATACTCATTTGCACAACTCATTCATGCCTTTCCATTAGAGTCCCTTAAACCAGAACATTTAAAAGACTAAAACACACTAACAAAGGAAAACTTAGGTTCAGGTCTACTTTCTTCTTCACCTTTTTTCTCATTTTTTCTGTCCAGCCACCTTTTATTTATCTCTTTCTATATCTCATGTTTTTATTTTCAAATTAAGGTACCCTTTCACCATTTTCAAATACAGGAAGGGAAATTTGAATGTAATATTAGCAGGAAAGAAACTCGTAAGAAATTTAGGGGTTGGCCTTTGCATAATAATCTGATATTAGCATATGAACTGATTATTTGAAGGGAAAGGGAAAGGGAAAGGGAAAGGGAAAGGGAAAGGGAAAGGGAAAGGGAAAGGGAAAGGGAAAGGAAGGGTCTTTACTTCAGATTTCAGTACTTCAGAAAAATAAATTTTATAGTTTCCTGGGTAATTTCCCAGGAAGTTTTCTGAGACTAACACAGCACCTTTAGGACCCTTGTTTTCCTAATCCAATGGAAGTTCTTGAAATTTCTTTCAACCTAGAAATGTTAACCTTTCTCAAAACTTGAGAGTGCTCCTGGGAAGAAAGAAGTGCCAGGGATGCTCAAGATGGGAATTCTCAAAGCCCAGATTCTGCCTAGACGGGCTCAACCTTCTCCCTTTACCCTCTACTGCTGATGGAGTGACTAAGAGTCTCCTCCAGGGATGATGCAGAGATCCTAGAATTGGTATTCCCAATTAGCCCTTGGAGGACATGCCTGTCTGTAGTGGTTATGGGAGGAAGCTTGGCACAACAGCACCTTCCAAGTCTTTGTGATTACCTTTCTGGCAAACATGGAGACAAGGACCTCAAAGGGTCTGAAAAAAAGGTTAAAAAAGAGAGTTTTCCAATGTTAAGTGTTTTATTTAATTACTCTTGAGGGACCTTTTTTTCCTTAATTTCTCAACTGAACCGTAATTGCTAGTATCAAGAAGGGTTGGAGATTTTTTCCTGTTTCATCAAATATTATTGCAAATGATATTTCAGGATAGTGTTTGAACCTAAGAAATAGCTGAGGATAATTTAATCATGATGAGTCTTATCCAAATTTAAAAAGAGACATTTTCTCTAAATTAGCACAGTAAAGATCAATATTCTTGAGAGCAGGCCTATCAAAGGATGATGTTTCTAAAAAGGTGTGCTTTGATTATTATCATAATCAAATTCCCTCAATTGTAGCAGGTACACAATACCCTTGAAAATCTGGATGGATTTGAATATATATTTCTTTTAAATTCTATTTGAAGATATTTTCTATGTTCGGAGAAGGGCAAAGGAACAGGGGGAGGGTGTGGAGAAGGCTCAGGGGGGTTTTCTCTCTCTCTACAACTCCCTGGATGCTACAAGGGTGTAGCCAGGTAGGGGTTGGTCTCTTCTCCCAGGTAACCAGTGACAGGACAAGAAGAAAAGTTATTAATTGCACCAGGGGAGGTTTACATTGTATAGTAAAACTTTCTTCCCAGAAAAGCATGTCAAGCACAGGATCAGGCTGCCCAGGGAGGTGGTGGAGTCACCATCCCCAGAGGGATTTAAAAGATGTGTAGATGAGGCACTAAGGGACATGGTTTAGTGGTGAGCACAATGGTGGTGCTGGCTTGATTGTTGGGCTGGGTGATCTTAGAGGTCTTTTCCAACATCAAAGATTCTATGATTTCACTGATTTTTCTTTTATAGCTATGTTTTTTATATGAAAAAAAATATTAAGTTCTCCATCTAAGCACCTACCTGGGGCCATAGCAACACAAATAACAATGTTACAACCTTTTTATCTAGCTCACGGGGAGTATAGGCTTGAACCTTATTTCAAATGTGCTGATAAAAGAGTAAGATAAATGTCCAGAGCTAAACCATTGAGCCACTTCATTTCCTGGGGACTGTAAAAATGGGCTGGCCAAACATTTTATTGTCACCACTTTCTCCTGAAAAGATGAAGATGCTCTTTTGACTACAAAGGTCATTGCAATTTCTCGTTGCACCATAAACTCATCCTGGCACAAGCATCTGACCTGCTGTATTTGTTAAAAACAGCATCTCTCACTCTGAGAGTCTCACCCAAGATTTCAGACCACAAAAGTAACTTCTAAGTTTTCCTTCAGCATGGAGGGACTTTCTGTTCTAACTGCAGTCCTCGGGATTCTAGGAATTCCTTTGCTCTTCAGCTTCAGTAACACACATCTCTATTTTCATGCACTCCCCAGACTATGAATATGCTGCCCTTTGCCACAAGCCTGTGGCATCCACTGGCCTTGCATTCTGGCTTTTCCATAGTGTGTGAGGCTTTATAAAGATCCTGATAACTACTTTTTTTTTTTTCCAGAAGAGAATTCATATATATTCTTATTTGAATTATGATTCCCTGATGGAGAAGTGAACCCAGAGGCAGACAGCTAGAAGAGATAGAGGAAAAAAAAATCTACAGGTAAAACTGGAAAACAGAAAAGAGGTTGTCACACAGCTGGATGAAGAAGTGACAGACAAGGTGTTCTTGGCACATTGCATTTCTTATGAATAAAAATATTGCCCTTTAGAAACTTTTGAATGTGTTTTAGAACATTTGTAACCTTAAAGAGCAGTGACACTATCAGAAATGCCATGAATCATGTACACCAACTTCTCAAACCACTATCATAGTGGCATTATTTGGCAGGCAAATGCTGATTGATCTATTTTGTAGTGGATCAGTGAGAAAAACCCTCTGCTTAAGCTGCCTTAACCATGTTCAATATCTGGATCCTCTATGTTCTTATTAAAAAAATAATGGCAATGATTCTATACATTTAACATTTCATATAAAATAATGGAAAAATAATATTGAATTTTTAATTTTGTGATGAATTCATATGTTTTACTAAGCCTTTTGACACTTACAGCTCTGGAAACCTATACAGGGGAATCAATTACGCTTTTGAAAAACCAAATTGAAAGTTGTGTTTGTTTTATAACAGGAAAAAGGTCACTCAGACTGTGGATGTTGGAACAAAGTAAGTATTCAAAAGGTTCTGCTTTGTAGGATAGTCAGCACTTTCTAATGAATTTATAAAAGCAGTTGACTTGTATTGGTTTTAATATTTTTAACTACAGAATGACAGTGTTCTAGGATTAGTCTTACACAAAATTAGAGAAGGCAGGCTACTTTTCTTTAAGATATTTCCATTGCATTAGTAGATTCACGCACTGTTATCACCTTAAAATAAAAGTGATATAAATGTAATGTTGATTTCTAGAATGAGGTGCACAAAGTATGATGTGAAACACAATGAAAGTGGTTGGTAAGTGTTTATGTGAAGGTGACAGCTCAGCAACAAAAGGGCAGGATTAAAAGTTAATTAAGAAGAGTTGTTTCTATTACACGAGAGTATTCTTTTTTTTCAAACCAAGGGAGATATAAATGCAGTGCATTACTAGACTGCTCGTTAGAATGCTTGTGTTAGCAATAGAGGATTGGCATTATATTTTCTAGCTTTCTTCATACAATCATGAAATATTTCCCATAACAGAGCAAGCTGTGTTCATGTGGAAGTTTTAAAGAGCATACCAAGTTAAAAACCTTATATTTAATTTGGGGGTTTTTTTTGCTGTTCCTCTCTAAATACAACCAGAGAATAAATGAAAATTGTAACTACTTGATTAAAAAAAGATTGTGAAACACTTATTTTGAGTGGCATGAAGGCTCACTTTTGCTCCTGTTAGGTTTTTAGTCCCTCATCTGTGGAAAGGAGTTAATCATCAGTTAGTGTGACAGCATGATGTCGTCTCTTCATGGACATTTTCCTAGATGCAGGATTTGCACATGGAAAAGTCGACTTACTTCCATGGAACACGACTTTGACTCCCCATAAATGGTTGGAAGTGGCCCTAGCTTTATTCCTGCTGCAGCATATACGAACTTCTGCTGCCTGCCTTTGCAGATTCCCACCCAAATAAAATCATCAGGCGTGTCCTTCATGGTCCATCTAATTTGTAACTCCATCAGATGTGATTGTGCCAGGGTAAGTGTTGCACTTTCTTTGGAGACATGTGAGCTGAGACCACTGATGCACGTGGCGTTTGTTTATGGGCATGGGATGGAATATGCTGGAGACAAACCTTCAGAAACCTGTTTTAAAAGTGTTAGGTGTAGACCAATGCAGCAGTTTTGCAGAATGCTTCTTTAGGCTGAGGAGCCATGAGAAAGAGAGAGAAGGGTTAAGAAATAGGAAATTGAGTTTCTTGAAGGTTTAATTTAGATGATCTCTAAGGTGGCAGAAAGAGAATGAGAAAGGGGAGGAAATAGGCAGCTCTCACCTGTAATCTATGAGATTTCTCTGACTCTATTCCTTGACTGCTGCAAATGAGAGTAGCTCATTTGCAACTGGTAAAATTACAGCAATGGGATTTGGTTCTGGACTTTTTGAAAAAGGGTTTGATGTGTCTGGTTCATCAGGAAACTTTTCAAGTTCATAGCCAAGAAGAGGCATCTGCAGTAGAATATCTGACTAATCAAACCATCCCTGGGTGAGGTCACAGACCTACTCAAAGCCCTGCTCTCAGTTATCACTATGGAGAAGGTTTCCAGCCTCAGGTAAGAGCCCTGGTCAGCCAAGCTGCTAAATTATTTCTGTGTTTTGGGGCATTCTTTCCATGAAATTGATTTCATTTTATTTCAAAGTATAGTATGAAAAAGATAATATTTTGAAATGTTTCATAAAACACAGTAATCTGACCAGCACTACTATCAATAAAACCACTTTCTCTTGTTTTCTTACTTTGTGATGTGTCTTTGTCATCTTCTATGTTTCTCTTCACTTTGTACCTCATATTTTATTGTTCTGGCAATCTTTCTGACTCTTTTTCTGTAACTACTCATGTGTCTTTAGTACGAGGATGTAAGAACAGATTGATTTGCCACAATCCTCTTTGGCATTGCACTTTATTTTTTTTTCCAAGTCTGTAAAAAAGGACCAGGGAATTCCTTTGTGCCTAAATTATTTATATGAAACCACACAGAATACAGTGGAGGTATAATCTTTTATTAATAAACCTCTTAGATACTGGCCCTGCTGCAGATGAATTCTGCTAGAGAGGAAATGTCTGTGACAGCCTAGGAACGGCAAGTACCAGACGTGCTGTTCTGGGGGATGAAGCCTTCAGCATGACTGATGTTTTCTAATGCCACACATGACTGAGGGCAGGACCTTTGGAAACATTGCCTACTCGAATTTCTCCTTCCAAATGTTTTCAAATGAGGCTACTTGAAGAGCAGTGGTACATTTTGTAAATGGTAGAGAACTAATAAAAATACAAGTCAGTCTTCTCTCTAAAGCTCCTCGACATTTTTCATTTCAAAACGCTGTGTGCTTTTTCATTCATCACCTTGCAAGGAATAAGCATATATAGAGCTCACCTCACTCTCAAACATCCACACTGCAGCAGCATGGATTGTGGAGTCACAGAATCATAGGATCGTGGAATCATTGAATGGTTTGGGTGGAAAAGGACATTAAAGATCATCTGGTTCCAAGCTCCCTGCTGTGCGAAGGACACCTTCCACTAGAGCAACTTGCTCAGAGCCCCATCCAACCTGACCTCAAACAATTCCAGGGATGGAGCAGCCACAATTTCTTTTGCATCCATACAATCATATAGCTGCCCAGGGTAGAGTGCACCTTGAAACTTCCTCTGGTCCAACCTTTCATGGGAAAGGGAGCCTACAGGAGAATGTCTGGCACCCTGTCCAGTTACATCTTGAACACCACCAGGAACAGGGACTCTGACATATCTATGGGGAAGTTGCCCCAGTGAGTTCTTACTGTAAAAAATTTCCTTCCTGTTTCAAGATGAAAGCTCTCCAAATGCAACTCGTCCTTGTCTTCTCCATATGGCACCTTGTCTGGAGAGATCTTCTTCATCTTTTCTGTATCTACTTAAACATGGCCTTTAAGAGTCATTCTTCTCTTGAATAAAATGAGATTGGTGTAGGTTCTAATTATGCCAGTTAATCTTCTATTAAGATGTTGACTAAAGGTAAGATTATGATCCAGATTTGATAAGATTAATTTCCAAAATGAATGAACTTCTTTTTTACCTAGCTACATATAAATCATCAGTAATCCTATTTTTATGTGAGTCTGGGTAAGAAATCTAGGCATTTCTCACTTAAGCAAAAAATATTTACTATTTTTTATCTATTTGGTTATTTGGTGCAGATCACCCAACCATACACTCCTTAATATCAATTTTTGATTCTGATGTATTTTAGAGAGTAGAGCAAATCTGTTTGTATTTCAACCTCTCCTTTTCCCTGGAAAATAAGTTCAGTTCAAAATACCTGATATTTCTTCACATCTGGACGCTTTAAACCCCAAAGTTAGAATGTTATATATAAAGTAATTTGTGGTTTTAAACTTTGGTTTCCTCTCTCCCATATAAATGTAAATAAAATGTTTTCCATTAAAATATCTCTGCCTCGTGCTTTTTTAATGGAAGCATTGGAGACAACAAAGTAGAGTAGAATCCATTTTGATAATACTGCGTCTTCTCTCTGAGTGCCAATTTAAATATTTCCATTTGTCAGATTTTTTATTTAATATTCTGAATAACGTACGTTGCAGGAAAAAGGGAACAATCATTTTTATTTCACTTTGTTTTGCCAGGTTTTGGTGGTCTTACAGTTTCTTTTTGGATTGCAGAAATGTGTGTGTGAAGATTTATAGTCCTTTCCTCTGCCAGGACATCGCCTAAAAATCTGAAGATGTCATTTACAAATGTTCATAAACAAATATCTTTTCCAAAATTAAAAAAAAAAAAGAAAGAAAATCCATATTTCCCCAAACACAAATCCACCGAAGTTTAAGGAAATGTATAAAAACAATCAAGACACTTTCATTATGGAATTTGTTGTCTTGACTTCAGTCTGGAATGATGCTGCCACCTCTGACATTGTCTAAATTAACATAGTGCATACAATGGCTCCCAGGTTAGCCAGCAAAAGGCTGAATTCCTGTGGCATTTGCTAGAGAAGGAGAGGAAAATTATTAACAAGCAGTTCCAAGAAACTGAAAGGTCAAAACATCACATGAAAAGGCATGTTTCAAATTTTAAAACCCTACTTTCTAGTGAACCTAGATAAAGCAGCTCTTGGTGGGGATCCACCTTTATGAACTGTTTCATACTTTCATGTGATCCAGCCATAGGCAATTGCCTCAGTTAAAAACTTGATGTGCAAGGTTATAGTTGAGTGGTTTGGACTGGTTGTTTTTTTTTTTTTTAAAGTCCTTACATCCAGAAGAGGGGAAAAAATATCTGTGCTTTTATTGTTTAATTCTAATTTTCATATCAAAATATATTTTCCACCTTTTTAATATTATTTTGTCTCTCTTCTTTAAGTCAGATGTCCCTAGTGCCAAGTAATACAATATCTAATACACAAAGGCGTATCAAACGTCCACAAATCAAATCCTGCCCTCTCATCCAAGGTCTGCTTAGGAGTAAAAGTTAGGAAAATACAGAGAAATCTCCCAGCATGTCCTATATGAGAGTTCAAACCCCATGAACTCTGGAATGAAAAGTAAATAAATGGCTCTGTCCTTCACTGCCAAGCTGTTAATCCGTAGTGTGGAGTTGGCCTCCGTTGTTGTCAACAGTGATGTATAAATCATATCAGGCAAAACAAGAACCAAGCTGACCCTTTACCCCTTCCTTAAGCCAAATGCAAACATTTATAATGCCTAAAAAACTTTTCCCCCTCTTTCCTGTCTCCCTTTTCACATGTCTCTCACTTGCTGGTTTCTCCTGGGTTGATAAGAGTAGAAAAGTGTGTGAGAGTCTGTTTGAAGTGTTCTACAGGGAATTTCAACCCAATTTCCTAAGCCAAAGGGATCTCGTAACACCAACCCACCTACAGTTTGGTCCTTCATAAAACCGTGGCTCCTGCTGCTCTGCTCTTCTGGGAAGAGGAATGCATGGAGAAAGCAGCTCTGCAAATGAGGGGTCACACAGCCAGGGATGGCACAGAAGGAAAGCTGCTCCAGAGGGGGAAACGGAAAAGGAGAGGTGGCCTTTCAGGAAGATCCAGAGAGACAAGACCAAGGAGACTAGGATAGGAAACACTGGCTGAAAGAATTTAGAGGAAAGAACACTGGTGGAAATACATGAAGGCTGAACCTTTAATAGGTCTCACAATAAAACACTTTAAAGCCAATGGAAAGAGTGCAGCTGATTTAGGTATCAATCGAAGAGGTTCCTTTATGTCTTACCTAAATTTAATTTATTCAATGAGTAAAATATTCAGTGACTTCCGTGTTAGTTGGACAGGGCCCTAAGTGAAAAAGGGCATGAAATTAACTGAATTTTGACATTTGTAAAGCTCCTGCAGAGTTCATATCAGGATCAAAGCCTAGAACTATAATTGTGTTGCTCGTTAAAATAATGGAACAAATATCGAGAGAAAAATAACTAAATCCAGGGCAGTAATGCCAAGAGCAATAAATGACATGAGTTTATGAAGAACAGATCTTGCCTGACAAATCAGATTGCTTCTATCTAATAAAGTTACAAAGGATGAAATTCTGCTATGTTTGTGAGGGCTGACTTGCTAAAGTAATCCCCAAAGTTTCTTCTTCCTGGTAGAAACGATCTATGTCAATACCAGTCCCAAATGCTGATCTACAATTAGCAGATGAAGGGAGAGTATGATGCTGTAACATTTTATCGATCAAGGGTAAATTTCCAGAGAAGTTTTGTGGTGTAGGAGCCAGAGTATCACTGGAGATTGCCAGTTTGGCTTGTAGATGATACTGTCACATGAACCACTGTCTTGGGTGAAGAACCATAACCACAAAAAGCACAGACCAATGGCAAGGCACAGCTCCCTGCATGGAGCCTGGAGTGTCAACAGCCTGGCTGTATTCAGGCTGGACTGCAAAGCATAGAAAATTGCTTAAGGGAAGTTCCTGGAAATTTTTAGACTGAGTTATAAGGTTTTGGGAATGAGATAATTATGTTTTGAAAGTGAGACACCTGAAAAGGTATTTCCAGGTAAAATGGGGAAGTGGTTTTAGGACAGGATTTAAATGTGCAAGAACCAAAACTGTTGTCCTGCACTTACAAGGTAAAAGGGTAGGGGAAATACTGACTCAGATACTCAAGAGCCACTTGAAAATCCTTCATGTCACAAACCAGGCTGGTCAATAAACCATCTAGCAATGCAAAGCTCCAGTTCTCACTTGGAGAAGCACATAAATCTTTGAAGATATGCATCAAATCAGAGGCAAAAGGATAGAGCAACCAGATCCAGGGAGAAATGCATTGTGCTTAGCATGGTAGATAAAGGTGAGAATGCCTGTAGCAATGGAGCTGTATCCATAGCTATCCACAAGTTTTTGAGGAAAGAACAACAGAAAAATCCACCAGGCATATGGCGTGAAATTGAGAAAAGGAAAAATGTAAGACAGTGTCTGACAGAAGTTTGTGAAATGGAGCAGTTTACTAGACAAGGTTATTTAATGCATGACAGCTGACTTGGCCTGCATAAAGGTAATGCATGTGACACCCCCTCTAAGGGTAGCAGAGATCCCACAGCAGCATCCAACATCCAATAATCCCTGACTCAGCCTCCTCGTATTGCTTAGTCCTGCTTTATCCCTGTCTGATACAACAAATGGTTTAAGGACTGAGCTAGGAATGGATTATTCTGGTGTTTACTGTTGGTAACTGCCTGAAAGTATTGGGGGTTTTTTGTGGGGTTTTTTTTTGTTGTTTTTTTTTCCTTTTCTTTTTTTGGGGTTTTTTTTTTTGGCTGTTGTTTTGTTTTGTTTTGTTTTGATTTTCTTTTTCTTTTTTTTCCCTCTGATAACTTTTTCAGGGTTTTTAGGGATTAATAAATCATTATTTAGTGAGGAAGTTCAGTAGGGAATCAACAGAAATATTTGCATATTTTTTGTCCATGTAAGTACATTATAGCTCCAGAATTTTTATTTCCTCCTTGCTTTTCAGCTGCTCTAAATTATCATTGTACTGTTGAAATCAATTGTATTTAAGCACCTGCCACTTCCAGATGTCCAACATTTGCCATGTTTTTTCCTGTTGCCAGTGCCAAGAAAGAAAAATGGGTCATTTGCTAGTCCCTTTGATGACAAGGAGTGAGAAAATGAAGAAAGCCACTATATACTGCCTTATAAGACCTCTAAAACTCAGATGTGAAGGAGCAGTCATCTATTCCTAGTGTGAAAAATAAGCCTCCAAGTGGAGTTCTCTGATAATCCAGAACACATACTGGACAGAATGGAAGAGAGCAGGTGCCTCCATTCCCTCCATACAGCCACTGTTTGGCCTGCAACACCTGGAATGGAGTGGAAAGCCAGCATGGAGCTGAAAAAACCATCACCTGCCCATATCCTTTTATAAGTGATGCTTTGCAGTAAATTGCTTTCTGTTTAATTTGGCTTATGCAAACAACGCTGCTTTTGGTGAGGCAGCACGACTCCTGAAATCTTGAGCAGGAGCAGGATCAGCCTGTGCACTTCCTTGTTGCCTTGGAATATCTGGAATATTGTCTTTTGTGGATAATCCTCATGCATGAATCTAATTATCCTCACAACCAGTGCAGACTTTACATTGGTAAAGACTGAGCTTTGCTTCTGAACAGGTTACTTGAAACACTAAAATCTAAGTAATTTGGTCTGAATTTTATTGCTGCACCTACAGAGCAAGAAACTAGCAACTATTGTTAATAAGCTCCAGCTTTTTCATCATCTTAACTGCATTGAATTTCAGAAATATTATGATCTGTAGAGTGTAAGATCATATTTATCAAAAGAATAAAAAACCTTTTTGTTTGTAGAATGTATTGTCTTGTATTAAGATTTGGTGAGTAAGACAGAACCAAAATGATTTTTCAATCACATCTTAGATTAGCTCATTCAGCAATGAGATAAACGAGCTGTCTGGCAGAATGGGTTTTGGTTGATGAGCAAATAAATGAATTTAAAAAAAAAAAGGCTTTAATCACATTTATTTCCTGAGTCACAATGAAGGATTAATGTTATATTCTAGACCAGTCAGTCACACTGACTTTTTGGACATATGTGAACATATGATGATATATAATGAACATGCAAAAGAACCCAAAAAATTCTTAGCATCCAGCAAGAAAAACTTGTGAATTTAACGATCTGGAAAAAAATAGTAAGAACATTCATTTCTATATTCGTATTCTATATTCATGTTTCTAAATGGTTTGCAACCATATCTTTGGAACAACATGGATGTTAAATTTCTGGAAAGTTTTCCAGAATATTAAAAACTGCAATTCTATACCCAGCAGATGCCAGCCCTTACTCTGTGAATGAAAGTCTCCTCTCAGCAGCAGTTTTTCTTCTATCTCTTATGAACCTTCACACCTAACCGCATTTCATGCAGTGACTTTACAGAGGGCAAAGTTCTGGCCTCTGAAGGCAGTGGAAAGGTCCCTGAAAATTTCAGAGCCATCAGAAGTAGCCTTGGCAAGAGCAGGTGCAAGAAAATCTTGTTTCCAGGAGTTGTGACAGCTATGCATAGATGCCATGTCCATTCTCCAATGAACACATAGTGCTGGAAGAACAACAGGGAGCTTAGAAAGGGAAGAGGTGGTGAGCTGCACTCCCAAGGAGTTCTAGTTACCTGCACCCAGGTGTCTCAGATCTGCTTCAGCCATGCTCTGCCTTTGCCGAGTGCATCAATTGTGGTCCTGCATGTTCCAGGAGGGAGATACCAGGTAACTGGAATATCAAATACATACTCATTAAAAAAAAAAAAAAACTGTGTGTGTCTCTTTAATGGCTGTCACTGGTCATCAAAATACACATGCAAGTTTATCAGGAGGGTTCATCCTAACCCTTACTCTGCTGTTTCATGCTGTGCTAAGCCACCAGCAATGTTCCCCAGGGAAGGATGAAGGTGCATATATCTAGATATTTATGGATATCCAGGGGACAGACTCAAGCTTTGATGTTACTACTCCCTCACCTCAGCCTTACAAGGGAAGCAGGAATTTGTGGCAGCAAGAGGATCATCCCCTGGGCACCAGAGTTGCAATGTCATTCCCATTACCCTTCTGCATTGACTACACCCCTAGATGAAGCCAAAACTGTGACTACTCCTTTTGAGGTCATACCAAGGTGTCTCAGATATAGACCAATACTTGCTTCCCCTTTTCCCAATATCGTTAGGAAACACTTTCCAAGCTCGGCAAAAAAGAGGTCAGCTATTCCATAGGCAAGGGCCCATTTGTATTGATTTTCACTGAAAAAGAGAAGCTAATTCATCTATGTGCACAGAACTAGCACTTGTGCCAGCCTAAGCACCACTGAAGTGCTGTAAGGAATTTACAATGCTTGGCTGAGCCATTAATTTTTATGCTCCATTTCAGACCAAAGCAGTTTGGAATAGCTGCATCACAAATGCCTGAGAATCCCTGTCTGTACTGGAGGTATCTCCTTTGCTTTAATCAAATCGTTCCTCATGGCACCAGTGTAACACCTTTAGCACCTCTATCTGTGCTCTTGGAGACATAATAAATCTTTTCTGCAAAATTTTGCTTTCGAGGCTGTGTTTCTGAAGAGAACCATAAGTACCATTAAAACATCTGTGAGAATTCAAGGGAGATTTTTATGAGGAGGGAGAATGTTGCCAAGACCCTTAAGCTGAGAATCTGCTGTAGTTGAGCACTGCTAAATGCTGCAGAGAGTGGAAGGCAGTAGAAAGTTTTCCTCACATTCAGAAACTGGTTGATGAATTTGATTATTTGGAGACATAGGCAAAGCCCATAGAGCCTAGAGGGGCACCACACCTCCCAGCAATGGAGAGACCCATTGAGTTTTCATATCTTCAGTTCCAAGGAAAAATAAATGCAAGAGAAAATATTCCTGTCAGTACATAAATAGTACATAATATTATACAGAATACATAAATAATCAGGGATTTAAAAATTTGTGTACCCTCTGTAGGGTCCTGAAAGCTGCTGCTGGTGGTCTCTTTAACACTTAGTGGTCCCAAACAGCAATGGATTACTGAGGTGGCTGCCCATCACATGAGAATCGTACTAGACCATGACCTATAGTTGCCCAGGCTGGTCAAGGATAAGCTGCTAAATACTAAAAATATCCAGAATCCTTTGCCATTTTCTAAATCTCTGAATTCTAATGATCAGTTCTTTAACGTTTATGTTCTTAGATTGTTATATACTTCCATGATAACACATGATAGCACCCATAAGATTGTACTGGGCTTTTATTCTATGGTAAACTATGTTTTCCTCTACTGCTGATTGATTAATCTTGTTGACCTTGAGTTGTTTTTCTATGAAAAAATATTCAGAGAAATATCTAAGAATTTTTTTTCTAGTAGGCAATGTTTATTTCGAAGTATGGCTGTCAAAGTCTTAATGTGACAAGAGGAACTTGGAACATAAACATAATAAATGCTTAACTGTCTCTTGCTAGTAACAGTGGCAGTTCTAATGCCACAGCACACCAGTGAGACAACAGAATATCATTCAAACTTCTGCTGCTGGTTGTAGTTAAAATATGACACAAAGTCAAAATACATGTTATGTTGCAGTGACATGATACAAGAAAAAACATAATTAAAAAAAAAAAGTTTTCTTTTTTCCTGATCTCAAGTCATACTGAAACAATAAAAAAGGAAAGACAAAAAAGACATCCCAATGAAAATGACATCGTAAACAAAATTTTAGAATTTGTAAAAGGAAAACTTTACTGAATGCTTTGGCTTTGACAAAACTACGGAAAACCCCTTCCATTATCAATCCTTGGACCAGTAGTTTGCAATTGTGACCACCATCCCCAGGGAAGGACTCTGAATTCCTGCTTAAAGCCCATTTGCTTCTTCAATAAAGCTCCTCAAAACAGCTTGTAGAGGAGGCTGTGCATTCCAGGTCACTGTTCCATTGGTTCCCACGGCTGGGGCAGGCAGGACAGCTCCCCTCTTTTACCTGAGGAGGCCCTGACAGCAGCTCCTGGGCTCCCACTGCCCAGCAGGGGCAAATTCCTGCTCAGAGCAGAGTCAGAAGTGTCTGGGAGAGGCTTCTTCCTCAAGGTGTCAGAAAACAAAGCTATCAGAAAGCAAAACTGCAACAGGAACAAAGCTTCAGGGATTCCATTCTGACCGAAAAGTCTGGAAAGTCAGATTAAACACTGCCTTTCCTTGTGTTTCTCTGGGCTTAATAAGTAGTTTTTGAGGAAGGTGAGCTGAATCCGTGAAACTCTTGACTCCACTACTACTTTTGCTCCTGACATGAAGCAGCCCCTCATGGTTTGCTGACTTTTCAGATTAAAGAGTATCAATGTCTTTTACAGTTCAATAAAAAATTGTTTCCCTATAGGATCTCTCCTAATTGAGCACCTGTAATACAAACAAAAAGGACCTGGATTTTGTTTTAGCCTTGTAAATAAGAACTCTTGGATGTGATCCAGCCCTTTAGTGAGGGAGCCAAATAATTGACAGTCTGGTCACAGCTGGCAGCCACACCAGTAGGGTTCCAAAATATGAGGGGTGGAAGGAGAAGAGGTATAAAATATATACCTTTTACAGGATAGATTCTCACTAAAACAACATACTAGTTCTTCAGCTGTAAATCTCAGAACTCTATGGCTAAAAGAAATAAATCTCTGTATAGTGCTAGTTCCTGCCTAATGCTGCCCTTTCAGTAGGGACATCTCAAAGTAAAACTCTGGCAGAGGTTGCTGATTTTCACCTTCAGCCAGATGGCAGAATCTGATCCTTACCAACTCAGGTTTTGGCTCCCACTAACGTCTATTTTGACCAAATACTTTATCAATAAACTCTTGAATCTGCATGGAAGTTTAAAATTTAGAAATCTACTGACAAACTGAATGCTAAAATGGCAATGTCCAGGAGGTGCTCCAGACCTTTAAAGAGTGTGGACTGTGTTTCTCCAACAGATATTCTGATGACCCTCATCTTTCTCTCCTCGCATTTCCTTGAATCCATGCAAATCTTTGGGATCCCCACTGTGCTGTCTGCCTAGTCAGAACACTTCCTGAGTTGCATTAATAATATTTGGCTTGGCACCAGACAACCTTGAAAGGGTTATGAGAGGAGTACAAAAGCATTCAGAAGCTTTTATCAGGTGTAGTTGCAGGTTTTATTTTAAAGTAAATGCTTAATATAGTTTCAGTTTCAAAGAGTCTTATTGGGTGCTGGTTTTATTCAGTGTGTAATAGTCAAGACTTGCAACGTCTAAACTTCTTTCAGATGTTCATAAATGGTCTTACAGAATTTTATTTGTGCTTTTTAAACAAATGTATCCATTCAAAAGAGAAATGTACTAGATCTGCTGATATTCAGTGGAATGCTTCAGTCTGCCTTTATTTTGTACATGTAAAAGTTTGTGTCTGGCCTTTTTCACAAGTAATTTTTTCCTCCATCTGCTTGAGCCTAGATTATAACGTCCCCCACATGAATGTACATCAAAAAACCTTTAAAGAGGTAGAATCTATAAGTTTTATTATTATGAGGGAACAATATGTAAAAAATTTGGACCAGGGATAGTAAGTAAGAAACAAGCATCATTTCAGGTACTGCATCTTCCTTTGGATTTCTCCTGACTATTTTTATAATGATATGAATACATTTTGCTTTTTTTAAAAAAATTTACCTTGCTTTTGCTCAAGAGTCTACTACACTTTGCATGTAGGTGAATGATAAGGCAAATTCACAAGATGGGATTTGGGGGTTGAAATGAGAAGAGGAACAAAAGGTTATGTAGATTTCTTGCTAGCTTTGAGAAAAAAAATATTAACAGTACCCAGAGGTCTGTCACATTTGCAAACTAATGCAAAAGAAGAGAGAACTGTGCTTTTTTCTCATCTTTCTAGTCTAATAATTTAATACATGGGCTGTACAGTAATTGCCACAGGTTTTGATAATTAAATATCTCATCCTGTTTCACATTAAATTTTTGGAAGAAGTCTGAGAGTGGAGAATATTTGATGGATTTCAGCTTAAATGAAAGATTTAACCTAAAATAAAGATCTATCCACAATGAAAAAAAAAAAAAGGTTTAGTCCTTGCAAATGTTGAAGCCACTAGTTATCGTACTGAAACTGTGAAACAGAAAAATAGTGGGTGATGGAAAGGCCAGAATAGGGCTGTCAAATTTTAAATTTTAACATATGGACTGCTCACTCCCTGCTCTGGTTGCTAGTCGTTCCCAGATGGTGTCTTTAGTGAGTGATGGTGAGGGGAAAGGAGCAGGTGGCAATGGCAATTTTTTGGGTTGGTTTGTTGGTTTTTTAGGTTTTTTTTTCTTTTTTTTAGACATATATCTACTTTAAATTCTGTGTTCTATATTTAAAAAAAATAAAAAGAGAGAGAAAAAATACAGGAAGCATGGGAAGAGATAATACCTAACATGGAATATGAGGCTGGAATATGGAATACGAAATTAAGGAAATCCTGTTGTTTTGGGCTGATGATCAGAATTTGGATCCAGATCTGAACTCCCCACTAGGTGATGAATAGTAGTTTTCATGCAGGGCCTTCTTCAGCCCCTATCATGGCTTGGCCCAGCAACTGCAGGAAGAAACATCCCTCCAGAATGGGATTGGCTTCTCCTTGGGTGCACAGAGCATCACAGCTCTCCAACACGTGCTCAGAGAGAGACCTGCATGCATTTTTAAATGTGTTTGTCTAGATGGAAACCGTATGCCAAAGACATGGGGCTTGTGGGTCTAGTGCTGAACGCTGAGTTTATCATCTCAGGGATGATTTTGATCTCTTCAGCCTAAGCAATTTTTTTTGCAAGAGGTTTCTTGTGAGAAACATCCTTAGCTTCTCCTCGTTAACTCTTTGTTGGCAGCTACAGCTGGAGTGGGCCATGTCTTGACTTACAGAGGGATTGTACCTCCAGGTGCTGACTCCAGGCTTTTTCTTACAGTGATCCCAGTTGCTCCTTCACATCTGGCAGCAAGAGCTCCTACTGCACAGTACCTGTCTCCATTTTTCCTTCTCATTGTTCCTTTGTGTCCAGGTACGTCACAGTTTGCTGGGGTTTTCCAGAATATAAGTAACGTTTCTTAATATGCTATAATGAACCTAAAACTTGATTTATTTCCTTATCATTTCCAGTAATGCCTTGCTGCTTTTCTGAGTCTTTCCAGCCTAAATGGTTGAGAATATGATCTTATAACTAAAAAAGAAAAAAAGAAGCACATTACTTGCCTGCTTCTGCTACAAACATTGCCTATTGCTATGTAAACCCTCATAAGTGTACAACCTGTACTTCTTTTGTTATTGTCACAAATCCTGGATGCTATGGCTGCCTTTAATCTTCCAGCTTTGAGAGAAAAATCTCTCACCTAAATCAAAGCTGAGGAGAACAGTCTGGTGTTAAGAGGCAGCTCATAATGGAGAGAGCTAAATTTCTACTAAAATATCATTGCACTTAGAGTTTCTATTCTGCAATTTTAGACAAGGCTCAATGGCACAATTAAAAAAAGTCAAAATGAAGTTCAGAGCTTTGTAAAAACCAGCATTGCATGATATACATCATGATCATTCTAAATCACTACCACGCAGTGGGTAAAAGCTCCATTTTTTTCTGAATCCAAGGCAACTTAGAGGAGTATTGATTTTCCCTTTACTGAGAAATGAGAATCACATATTAGGAGAGAAAGCTGCAGACACAATGTAATGACCTTTCTTCTTGGCTTCTCTTTTCTAACACAAACAGAATCATTTTCATGGCTAGAGTGGGTATTAAACAGTATATCTTGTAGCAATGGGTTTGCAAATGTCTGTGCTTGTTTTATCCAATTAGCATACTTACCACAAGAGAAAAAAATAAAAAAAGAGTAGATACAGCTTTTAATTTCTGGAGATATCAGTTCCATCCAGAAAAACATTGAAAAGGCTCCAGCTGGAGGTCTATTCCATCTGTCTCAGTACTGGAGGGAGGAGGGGTGCTTTCTTCCTGCAATTTTAATGCTGATGCATGATTCACAGTAAACAGGTTATTTCATTGAGAGCAGAGGACCTTGCTGACCTCTGCCTTATCCTATCTGTGTTTTTCATAGCACAGTCCCAGACACACTTATCTATTAAATGGTGTTTCAGGTCACAGACATGTCACTATTCTATTTACTGCTTTAATTATATAGAATTTAAACACACTTATCAATACCTGACATGTTACCTTAGAGGGAAATATCCTCACCATGAAACAGCAAAGAGATATACTAAACATACCTCAAACAAAAGCTGGTTTCCAACACAGACATTAAGGGCAGACTTTTTTTTTAAATTCCTGCTGTGTTTCCATCTAACCATCTTTTGTGAAAACATGTGAAACAATGGTTTGAAGCTGAATGGGCTTCTAACTTTTTGATGTTCAATTCCTTTCCCCCTGTTTTAAATCAACTTCTACCCCCCACCTCCCATTGCCACTTCAGTTAGAGCTGATCCTGAGTCAGCAATGTGTGTGTGCATGTGTGAATGTGTGTGAAATTACGTCCTTGACCAGCTATCTCTGGCTGCTGGGGAAAAACCTGGTGGAATTCTTGTGGTGAAATATCTGAAATGCATCTCAGTGCTGCCATCCTCTTAGTCCAGCTGTAAGTGAGAGCTGTGGAACAGCACCAAGAGAGGACAAAATGCATGCCTGAAACCTGGAAACACCACAAGAAGTCATTTGCCCCTTATTTCTGTGTTGTTTATACACTTCTAAGCGATATCATGGCTTTGAAAATCCAGGAGATGTCTGGAAATGCACAGCAATAGTAAAAGCATACATGGCTGGCACTTTGAATTAATTTGAATGTGTCTTCAGACAGCATCCCTTTTTCGCAAAGATAAATACCCAGTGAGAATCAATACCTGGTACCTTTGAACAAGGAATTCCATTAGAATATTAAAAAGAAATTAATTGTAAGCGATTTTGCTGTTCTCTGCTACTCTTCACTGTGCTGAAGAGCTTTTGACTGTGATCTAGGTGTCCTACTACAAACCTAGTCATTGTCCAGAAAACACAAGCAGTCAGTTCTGAGCAGCTTGTTCTTCTGGATTACCAAAATGTGACCCTGCAGGTTCCTGCTCAGGCCAGGAAGAGTTTTCACTCTCTAAAGACTCTGGTCCTCAACCAGGTACTTTAGAGTGGTTTAACAATGCAAGTGAGCTGAGGAACATCTGGGAAGTGTCTTGGCATCAGCCAAGCCTTGGCACTGTGCAACATGCACTCGTGTTTTCTGTTGCTAGAAATTAATTTTCTTGGTCATTTTGATTAATATATCCCTCATTCAAACAGGCTAATTAGAAGAAGTCAAAGATCAGAAAGCTGCAGAATTCCTGGACATTGAGGGATGTATTTGAGGCACAAGTGTGTTCCATCTGCAGGTGATAGGGCTTTGGAATGCCTAGAGAACTTAATTCACTTATTTATTTGACTTACATATATTAGATGTAATTTATATAAAATAACTTAATTATATGTCTTACATATAATGCCAATGTATCAGATGGGTTCCACTTCATTGTCATTTGGGCATGCAGATTTCTATTAACCTATGTGACTTTCTAATTTATTATATATAAATGTATTTTCCCACTTATTATATTGATATGTGTCATATGTTTGATGTGAAATGATCAAAATATAATAAAGCTTGCAATTTGCACAAAGTGTCACCCCTAATCTGTCTAAAGGGTTGTGTCAGGAAAGGTGGTTTCCTTTCTTCATGATTGATTGTCTGGATCTAGTAAAAATAAACATATAAAAATCTAAAGAATATACACATTAACTGGTAAAATATTACTAAATAAATATGGGTTTTTCTCTGTACATTTTCCTCAAGAGTCTAGTATAAAATAGACTGGGAGTTTCATGATTCTTGTTCAACTTCCCAGTGATATTTGCTTTTATATATTGAAACAGCTGCATGCTTGTAAAAAACATAGTAAATTAGAAATGGGAATGTGACCACTAAACTTTTTGGATTAGTCCATGCCTGTTGTGTGACTGTGCTTGGTAGCTCTTGCTCCAAAATTGCCTTCCCCTGTTTTCCTCTGCCAAATAAATCTTTTGGTGGTCTTGTTACCCAGCCCACAGATACATGAGTTGTTTTGGGTTTTTTTTAGAATGAAAGCTGAAAAAAAAGAGTGTCCAGGAGCCCAAAGCAGCCACTCAGGAGGTGGGAATCTAGAGTAGCAGTAAAAGCAGATTGCAGAGAAATCTGAGCCTGAGAGATGTTCATGGAAAAAACAACCTGAGTGTACCTAATGGAATCCACAGAGAGCAGCAATTATTCTCCCAGCTAGAAGAAGAATTAGGAAGGACAGCTTTATCAACAAAATGATTTGGGAAAAGCTTTTGAAAAAGCTCCTCACAGAGGGGAGCCTAAGAGAAAAAGGAAAAGAAGTGTGGGGAGTGGAAACGCAGGTTCAGAACACAAAGATTTTAACAAAAACTCCCATGGGATGGCAGTAACGTTGAACATGAGAAGTTATGGGAGAAGTTGTGAAAGCACCTCGAGCTGGGGGCTTGGAGTGGAAGCAAAGCTGCAAAAAGGGCTGGCTAGCTGGAGCAGTAAAGCCATGGAAAAAGAACCCTGGAGCCAGATCTACAGGGAAGGAATGGAGCTGCTGCTGCCTCATCACCTGGGGCTGTGGCATAGACTCTCCAAAGGGAATTCCTCTTTGGCTTCAAGGGGAACATAACGCTACCCTTGATCCTGGAGGGACTGGGCATGCCCCTTGTGGTGAAAGCCAAGGAAATGGACATGCTGCTGACATGGAATAAATTTAGCTTCATCTTAATTGCAGGTTCAGCCATGGTTTTTAAGGGATTTTCTTGGGGTTTCTTTGCCTGCCACTGTCTGATGATTATCAGTTCCGAGCCTTAAGAATTGCATTAGTTACAAATGTAATTTGTCCCTAATGATCTATTTGTGTGTTTCAGTGCCTTTTAATCCTGTTACCAAGAGATTGTATCAGCTAATACAGAAGGGTAAATATAAATGAGGGTGCAAACTGCTGTTATAGCCATCAAAATGAAAATTGCAGGGTTTCTTCATATTTCACAACACAAGGAGGGTAGCCAAGGTCAGGAGAAACCACCTTCTGACCCTGTGTAATCCACAATTAGAGTGTGTGCCATTTGGGGCTCGATTATCCATCCTAAATATCTTGTGTATACCACTGGTAGAAGAGCAAAGCTGGTATTATTCCTTGGTCTTTCTCAGCATGGTAGTCCCTGTGCTCCTTTGGTGCCTGATTGTTTGAACAGCTAATATTAGAAATAGTCTCTATTTTATCCTTTCTAGGACAAGAACCCGGGCTTTTATACAATCTCCATTGTTCTTGTTCCATTAGGATATCCATTGCTTAGTGCTTCCAAGAGCAGCTCCACACTGCATCCATCAGTTACATTTCCCTTTTCAGTGTTTTCTGTCAATACAACACAATAATAGTGAAGTATATTACAGGCAGTTTTACATTGCAGAGCTAAGAAATATAATTCAAGATAATAAGCTCCCACTAAGTGTTTGGAAAACCAGGCCTGCTTGAAGCACAGGGCGTATTAGGACATCCAAGGCATACAGCTTTTGTCTGACAAGCTGCAGATAAGAGTAAGATATACATTTTCTAGAAAGCACAGAGTCCTTGGAATGATATAAAAGATAGTTTTCTGCTATTTTTGGACAAGCAATGAAACAGCTTTTACTCTGCCATTACTGGATGCTTTTGAAGATTGTGCTTACTTTGCCATTAACAGCATAAGATGTGGAGTGATGGATAATTTGTTGTGGTTAAAGCTGAGTGTGGTTGTGCTTACAGTAATCAAGTGAGTGTCATCCATTTTGAGAAAAAGCATAACACTTAGAGTTTTTTTAATTAAGGTATGAGGATGAGTGTTGGTACTTATCTTACTTTAAATAGCAGAACATCAGATATCTGCAGATAATTTGTTACTGTTGTTAAAAGTGATAACGTTTACCTTAAAGGAATACCATGCAGCATGCCCTTAACTCATTTCATAGTGAAAAAATTCTTAAATATCTTTGTTTTTCTCTCAGTCTGAGCACTTGTGAGGCCATACAGACAGGTGACACCAGGGATCCAGCAGAAGTCACAATCCAGCAGAAGTCACAAAAATTCTCTGGGAACTTCGAAGGAAACATCACAACTGTTTCCAGGTGTTGGAATGATGTTACACAGACAACTCTGGGATTTCTATTTTTTCCTAAATTTTAAGTCTGTGGCATAGCAACCCTTCTATGTATTTCCAAAGATAATTCCTTATCCTTTTAAGACCTGACAAAAATGAAATAAAATTGTTTATTTTTGAACTGTAGAGATCTCCATACCTGTCTTCAACCAGACAGAGGCTTTTAGACTCATTGTTCATGGTGCTACTACTCATGGAGCCATCACAATGTATTTTACACAGAATGTGTTTTCCAATCTAGCAATTCAGCTCTAGAATTGCAGATTCCTCCTAACCTGCTTTGTCTTCCCTTTTGCAGAAGTTTTCCCTCTGTTACAACTCTCCTTTCTGTCCTGTCCCTCTTTCCCTTGTCTCATAATGGGAATGACCTTTGCTCTTCCTGTCCTGCCCCTTCTCTCACATTTGGATTTGTTCCCCATCAGGTGACCAGTGGCTGTCCTCAGTCCTCAGGGTGACTGAAGCTGGCCTAAGGGAGTGAAATCTTTGTAAAATCTTCAAAAAGTACCAAAGGTGGTGCTTTATGCTCGCTTACATCTCTCATTCAGACCTGCCTGCTCGGACAAACCCACGAAACACTGGGCAGCAGCTGGGGGCTCTGCCTGCAGTGGGTGTCACTTGTCCCTTGTGCAGAAACATGTCAGTGCTCCCTGTTGCTCCTTCTTTTCATCATATCTGCTTACTGCCTCTCATCACCAGGTTAATTATGAACTCTCCTGTGCACAAAAAGTCTCTTTGTTGTGTAGGGCCTGGCAGAAGCAGCACAGCATCAACAGGGATGATGATAGTCTTTTAAAATGCATGCTATCAGCACAAATATGTAATCTTAAAATCCCAGGGATATGAAACACAGGAATGGAGCTTTGGGGCAGGTTGTTACCTGTCACATGGCACCTCATCAATTTCTGAAACCCACCTTCCACAAGGCATTCATCCAAATCATCTTTCAGTCCAGCCCTTTAATATCTTCAAGATATATATAAAAATGAACCTACTCCCTGTTGTCATCCACACAGTCCTTAAGCATCCATAGAAACACTGAGCATAAAAAGCTGGATTGCTCAGATGGTTTTGTTTTCTTTGCAATTGCAAAAAGTAATTGATGAAAACTGGCTTTTCAGAAGGAGTGGGAGTATCTATAGATAAGCCTCAGCCTTTTTAAAATTTGTCTTTTTTTTCCACTGATAACCATGTTTACAATAAATAGATTTGAAATGTCATTTTCTATTTTCATCAAAACAAATTAAGAAGAGTTGGCTTCAACCATCTTTATTTTAAATACCATAAAATAATTGCTTCTTTAAGCTTCCTACTTTCACTTTCCATTCTTCTATGTATTTTACTCATTTCTCCTTGTTGTACTCCCTGAGGACCAATTATATTCTGGTGAAGCTGGATAACCAATATTGTGAATAGTAGATTTTTTACTCTTGGGGTTTAGTGTTGTTCCTGTATCGAGCACACAGACATGCACACACAGAATCAATCACAGTTCTTCATGTTTTATTTTTGTTGTATTAATTACATTCAAAAGCATGCTGCCAATCAAATTGTGATATTGTTTTATGGCTGTAGGTTTTAGAAACTCTATGTGCAGTGACTCAGATGACTTAAAGTACATTTGACACTTTACTTGTGTCAAAACAGCAAATGCAAACAGTCAGGCTTTTATTTAGTATTGCTCTCAAGGAGTCCCAGTTTTTTATAAATTGCAAAGTCATACAGCATAAACACATTGGGAAAAGTTGTATATGTATCTGCAGTTATAAGCATCTGCTGCAGTTAAAGAGCACATCTTTCCCAGATTCTTCATTCTTGTATGTGCTGTGGTTTCTACAGCAGAGGAAGGGCATGAAGCTGGAGGGGAAAGGAAGGTGAGTTGCATTTACAAGGCAGAATTTTATCAGTGCAACTAAAATTTCTTTCGGATTTAAGCAGCTGATTTTTTCTGGAATTATGTTTCATCCCAAAACTTGCGTCTACCTTGGACATGGCAGTTTTGCAGCATGACTCAAGTTTGAGGTAACAGATCACTCATTTCCCCGTTTTTTTGGAAGGGTCTGTGTTTGTGTGAGGGGGTTTTTCTTTTTTGAAAATTATTGTCAATGACATTTAGATAGACCCTCACCTGTCCAGACATATATGGGTTATGAAAATAATGAAGAAATTTTATCCAGTCATTCAGCACAAACAGGTAAGCAGCAAGAATTACAGAGTTTGAGCTTTGTATATCTACTTTACTTGTGGAGCAGAAACTACCCTGGGAACAGAAATAACAAGAGGATTTTTTAAAGTTCACCAAGTTGCTCTCCATCATTTATCATCAGTCATGGTGAACCAGGGAGGTTCCAGATTACGGGAAGCTGGCCAATGTGATGTGCATCCACAAGAAGGCCTTGAGGAAGAATTTGGGAAACTCCAGGCCTGTCAGCCTGACTTGGACAGCTGACAAGGTATCAAGGAGTTCATCCTGAGTGCCATCACACAGCACCCACAGGATGGCCAAGGGATCAGACCCAGCCAGTGTGGATTTAGGAGGGGAAGATCCTATCTGACCAACTTGATGTCTTTTTATGACCAAGTGACCCGCCTGGTGGATGTGGGAAAGGCTGTGGATGTGTCTACCTGGACTTCATTAGAGCCTTTTGCATCATTTCCCACGGCATTCTCCTGGAAAAGCTGGCAGCCCATGGCTTGGACAGGGTCACTCTCCACTATTTTAGGAACTGGCTGGATGGGCAGTCCTAGAGGGTGATAGTGAGTTATGCCACATCCACTTGGTGGCCAGTCACCAGCAGCATCCCCCAGGGGTCAGCTGGGGTCAGTCCTGTTTAATATCTTTACTGATGATCTGGATGAAGGGATTGAGTCCAACCTTAGTAAATTTGCCGATGACATCAAGCTGGGAGTGAGTGTGGATCTGATGGAGTTTAGGAGGACTCTGCAGAGGAACCTGGACAGGCTGGATAGATGAGCCCAG
>VZSR01003209.1:2391014-2415677 GCA_013398615.1 Brachypodius melanocephalos
CAACCACTGACAGAACAAGAGCACATAGTCTTAAGATGCACCAGGGGAGGTTTAGTTTGGACATTAGGTAGAAGTTCTTCACAGGGAGGATAATTGAGCATTGGAATGGCTGCCCAGGGAAGTGATGGAGTCACTGTCCGTGGAGGTGTTTAAGAAAAGGTTTGCTGTGGCACTCAGTGCCATATTTTAGTTGACAAAGTGGTGTCAGGTCATAGATTGGATTTGACCTCAAAAGTATTTTCCAACATAGCTGATTCCGTGACTGTGATGTCCTGTATCCTTTTCTTTCCCATCATTGAGGATGCTGACTCCAACAGAAAAGAAGAAAATAATATATTCTAAGAAAAACCCATAGGCCCAAATCCCTAAACCTGCCCAAATCCTCCCACTCCTGCTGCTGTGCTCTTTGTCCAGCAGTGCACTGTGCAGAGGCAGCTCTGCCAGCAGTGATCCCAGGATCCACCAGCTCGGCTCCAAGAGCAAACCCCGGCCAGCACAGGCGCTGAACCCCTGACATCTGCCAGCTCAGTGCACTTTCTCTCCCTCTTTTAATCGCTGTGACATGCTCAGCAGCACCCTGTGCCAAAGCATGTATTGCAAAGAGCAGTTTGTCCCAGTTCCCTGTGCCTTGGCACGTCTCCATCAAGAAATGAGCACCTCTCTTGCACAGCAGCTGGACGGTTCCAGTGCGGACAGGTTTGAACAGCATCTGGAGCTGGCACCACTCACGGAAAGTTCAGTGCTTCCAATCCATGCAGAAAGCACTTTCTCCTTTCTCTGATGACCTAGATGTCAGTAGTTTGTGTCTTAGCAGAGCATCTTATGCCACAGTGTTAAGAACACAAATGTGCATTTTTAAAGTATTTTTCAGGTCTAAAGGGCTGCTGGTGCATTGAAACACTGGTTAGACTGAAACAAATAAAAACTTGGTGGAAAATTACTACTTTTATTTCAGCAGTCTGTTTTCATCCTTAGATTTTTTTCTAATAAATGAGAAAAGGGATTTGCTCTTGTACCCAAGTATATGTGTTCCAGGGCTTTAAACACCTTGATTCCATTCTGTTTGATGACATGGAAAACTCTAACTCCTGATGCCTAAGTAGTCTTTTCTATGCTCTCTGCCACCAGGTGTGCCCATGAACATTTAAATCCCCTTGTGAGCTTGTTGAATTTCATAGAAATAAAAATTTTTTTACACAGTCGTCGCTTGCTAAAAATGTGGTGTGAGGGGCTAAAAAGAAAACAGAGCAAAAGGACTGCCTGCAAAACTCCCATAAACCTGCAGTTTTGAACCTGTGAGGACAGAAAAGTGAACCTACTGTAGCCAACAGTTTTGCAAATAGACACCACTTTTATTTGCTCTGCTCTAATGTACACTTTGTATTCATTCTTTGCAAACAGTCCGCTGGAAGAGTGAGTCTATTTACTGCAATATTTACAGAAATGGGTATTTTTAAGAAAATACTGCAAAATATTTGCAGGTGGCAAATTTAAACTTGGAGTTTTGACTTCTTATAAGAGCTGCATTCTAGAAGTCGTTTTCCTCCAGCCAGGGAGCAGATACCCACTTCTGCTTCAGAGAGGTTTTACACTGCTTTGAGGATGTGATAGCCTAAGATCACTTGCACGTTTGGTAGTCTGAGAGTCTCCCTTGCCTGGAAACACCCTGCTAGTGGCAAAGGAACTTCAGTGACCCTTATCTTCCTCTTCTATCTCCAACAAACGTATAGTGCCCAAAAAGAAAAATACAATTGGATGTCTGTCTGTCTCTACCTCTTTAATCAAAAATAGCTGTGTTTTGAACTCATGTGAAGAATCTGAATAGATGAAATTATCTGTAGATACGGCGGAGAATATATTTTACATTTCTCTTAAAATTATAATTTACAGTTTTATACTTAAGAATGAAAGAGTTAAATTTATTTTTAAGGCTTCTTTCCTGAGACCTAGTAAGCCATATTTCAGAGACTTTCCACATCTGAGCTACATAATCCCTGTAAATAGGGGATTTAAAAAGGAAAAGCTGTCAGACCTTTATCTATATGTAGTACCAAAGTTTCCATGGTAAAAGAATGATTTTCTCTTCTGCTATTTTCTTCCTCTGTTTTTACCCCTAATTTTAGTCTGTTTGTTTACAGCCACCATTTTTGTTAAGTCTTTCTATTTTTTCCAGGCTCAGTCTTAACATTTTCCATTGTCTTGGCTCTGCAGGCATCAGATGCCTCAAATGTCCTCAGTGATGCCATCAGATTGTCCCTCAAAGCTCCAAAGGCTCTGGAGATGTCCTGTGTAACGTTGCACTCACCAACACAGCCTTTTCACCACATATAGGAATAGAATGTGGTTGTGGGGATTTACACAGAGGAGAGATGGAAAATGCTTGATTGTTGGTAAATGGTAAGTGCTTGGTGAATGGTGCAATGGGAGACAATGGGAGAAGCAGTTGCAGGAGACCTGTAGGAGCACACTGGGATGAAGATCCAAATAATGATAATAATAAAATTTAAAAAGCAGTTGGGAGAAGAAATGTATTGCTTTTTTGCCCTTCAGCCTTGGGGGAGTTGTGAACTTGCCATTGTTGAAATCTCCCATAGGTTTATTATCGGCTCTGAGAAGCAGTGTTAGGCTGCAGAGTGACTTAGGATGGCACAGGCTGTGTGTATGAATTCCCACTTCCCAAGCAGCTTCCTGAAGCCCAGCTCCAAGATGGCTGTGGCTCTTTCTTTGTCTCCCAGCCCTTTCATTTCACCAGCACAAGCAGCAGCACACGATCACATGTGGCAGCAGGCAGCCAGCTTAAGGTTGGAAAATATCTTTCAATTACTAAGGGCAAGCTGCTTGTTGCTTGCCAAAAATTGTAACAATATATGACAAGAGCAGAGGAAAGGTATATCATAAAAAATAATCACAGAAATATACCCCCCCCTTTTCTAGTGGAGCATTTCAAGCTGAATACTACATTGCTTTGGTATTTATTTTTTTCAGTTATGAAGTCGAGAAACAACATTTACAGATATGAAACTAAAAACCCTGAGACTTAAGCTAGCACAATGTTAGTCAGGATTTATGTTTTTCCAGCCTGTCTTGAGACGGTCTGCATCCAAGATTTCTATTAACCAAATGGCCAAAGTTCACAGGGGTCTCGGTATTCTGAGAATCCATTTTGGTCCTTCCTTGGCACTACTTGATTTTATTTCTATTTTCAGCCGAGCACAATAAGTCTGTACAGCTGATAGAGTCAGGCTACATTTATTATCAGTCTCAGTTATCAGTTCACAGCAGGGACAGCTCAGTGGTTGCTGGCTGAAACATAAGCCTTGTGTATGGGTTTTATTCTTCCTTTTTTTTCTCTCTAGCCCAAAGGAAAAATCAAACTGTGCCTCTTTTTAGCTCATTCCTCCCTAGGCCAGCTGCAGGTTTTACTGTGCTCCTGATTACTGAAGGTAATGATGGATGTTAAAGGTGTCCTCACTCACAACTCATGTCGGTGTCATGCCCATTCAGAAACTTTGTAAAATTTCTGCCAGGGTATGGGTAATTGTCCTCCATCTCAATTAGGTAGTTGTCTGGGTTTAAACATCAAAATCCCTCTTTCTCTAATCACACCATTACAAGGAGGTATGATGCCTTCTTTATTCCCAGACCTAGGCTGCTCTTGAATACTGAGCAGCTGTATAATTTCTTTCTGAAATGGGTGAAGTGTTTGCTTCACTTAAAAAATTTTAAAAGCCTTTGGACTGCTAGGATGAAATAGGATATATAAGTATAGAACATTGCAGAAATAACAAAGAGAGAACACCTTTTATCTTCTCTTTAAACCCAAGGTTTCCTCATGTTCTCTGAACCTGCAAGTGCTATTGATTGGGAGATCAAGGTGCTGAGTCTGCCTGTGATTAAGCACTTTGTATTTACTGGTATCCCACCAGCCAATCAATTCTCCCTACCCTCCACACTCATTCCTGTTACCCGTTAGGGCTATTACACTTCACAGGCTTGTGTCATCATTTGAATAACAGCCAGTCCAGTCTGTGGATTGTCCTGAGTGTGTGGTGACTTTGGTAACCAGAAAGCACCACCTTAGCACAGAATAAAAATCCAATAGCATTCCCTAATAAACTTAGCTCACAGTTCCATTCTTGAAGCGTTCTCATAAATTACTGCTGAATAGACAAGTACTGGAGTACAGTCAGTCTCTGACTTTGTCCCAGTGGCTGATTTCCCTTATTTATCAATAGCTGCTCTTGCCTCAAGAGAAAAAAAAAAGCAACTACAGTACACCCCAATTTCAAAACAGGTGATACTGAGAGAGTTGCAACTTCCAAGGAACTTGTAGGGTTTAACACAGTCTGAGACCCAGTGTCTGTGCTTTGGAAAGTAGGGCTCCCTTCTCTTGCTAAATCTGGCAGCAGGTCGATTCAGATACTCGGAAGTATCTGAGGAAAACTAATTTCTAAGTTTACTTATTCTTCGCTTATTTAAGGCTTTAACTGACTGCTGGGCATTGATTGCTCCTGTATGAGAGACCTTCTAGTGGCCTAAGATGTGCAGCTAACAAAGTCTACAGAGTTTGAAGGTGTTGCTGAACAGACCTCGACACTTGCTGAGCCCAGGGACCATCAGTGTTGGAATTGCTGAGATGTGCAAAAGGAGGTGGATTCAAGGAAAGCCTCTGCAGAAGAGCAACCATGAACCTGCTTTTTCCTCCATCACTACTTGAGTCTGGGGAAAGTAAGCATCCTTCTGCTGCCATGGGTCAGGACGTGCAGGATCACTGCAGCTAGAGAGGCAGGGATGAGCAGCAATCCTCAGCAAGGCAGCAAGCCTGCCTGTTCTAGTTTAACCTATTTTATTCCTGGCCTCAGGACAACAATTTTTGCTAGCCAGGAGAAGCAAAAGCTGGGTTCAGAGGTTTGGTCCTTTCTATTTAGCAGGCTCTCACTGTTGGCACTAGCCAGAGACAAGTTGTTCAGCTGAACTCTAATCAACATTAAAGCTCAAGGCAGCAAAGGGGGAAGACTTGGCAGGAAAGCAACTGCTAGCACAGCCATTCTGGATCTGAAATTAATGGCAGCTTAACTTTATGATACCTTGTGCTTAGTTGAATGGGCAGACCAGAGAGATGAGCAATGGTGAAGCTCTGTGATAGCTTTGTTCTTCTGAGGACAGTAAAAAAGAATGCCTATTGATTTGGTGGATTGAACTTTACAAACACAGGATATAGGACTGGATACTTACTTTTTCCTGGGTTTGGTGTATGAGGCAGACACAAACTCTTCTGAAATTTTGCAGTGGAGTTCTAGGCTTCAAACCCAGCCTTTGTTACTGACACTTGGTAGAAGAATTACTGCCTAAGTTCAGAGGAAATGAGGGAGTGGATCATTCCACGGCATCCATTTCATCTAAGCGTTTCACATACCTTCTTTGGCCACCAGTCTGACATACTATGTGGGACACATGTTAAGGTAGAAGCTACTGGTTATATTTTTCTGTTTATGCAAGCTTTGTGCATAAAATACTAGTAGGGCCCTTCTCAATTACGTTCCAAACAAGTGCTTAACATTTGTTCTACTCTGTCACACATGGTTTCTGTAATCTGTTCAAAACGAATCTCTCACTTTTTAGTGCATCCCTTATGTCTGAGAGCTTCCAAGTCAAAGTCCAAATATTCTTCAAACATAAGTCAAGTGTCATTCATATAAAGAGCTCCTTGTCGCCTTTGGGATATTTAAGTACTAGTTTGAAGTAGATACATTTGTCTTGTAGCATAATACACAAAATACAAGTAGCATAGGTTTTCTTTTTTTTTTTTTCCTTATGGAACTGAATTTATTAAACTCCTGACCATGAACCACACCTATGTGCAGGCTGCAGGTGGTTACCCTTGGATATTTAATTTTGATGCAAATCCTAAAAAAACGTGGCCATGCTCCCACTAGAAAAGGGTGTGGTGAATGAATTAGTTTCTTCAAGGACTAAAAAAATATATGTTCCTGAAACTTCAGAACAGCCAGCAAAAACTGTACGAGCACGTCTCTGTGCAAAAAGTAATTATTTTAGCCAAGTCATGTTCTCTGTTGAAGTTCAGGTAGCAGATGGCTCTGCAAATGCACATATTGGGCAGCCTGCCACAGGGCATTATTAAGATCTTCAATCCACAAAAGGACTCACATGAATTATTTTTCCCTACTCAGGCCATATAAAATGCAGTGTATGGGGCAAGATATGAGGAAACTGAGCTGAAAATCCTGGGGCCATCAGATAAATAGCAATAGCCTCTAGGAAAATAGGTGGTTGTTAGCTCTATGACACCCAATTGATTCAGAGTGTCACACTTCAAAGAAATGTTGAAATAGCTCCCAAAAAAAATTTTGTGGTATTTAAATACATTGTGAAAAAGAAAAATTATTGAAGCCTTATTTTTAAAACATTTCAGGGTTTTTAGAAAGTTATCTGTTTTGTAACGAGGAAGAATTTTTAGAGTATAATGGGGCAATAATTTGGATATGTTAATTTGTTAGTGAGCTTCAGCTTACCATCGTAATGAAACCCGAAAACCTTAGAATCATCTCTGAGTTCAGATTCATGGGGTCAGACTTGATCTAGCTCACACACCCCATCATCTACTTGCTGTGCAGATCAACCCAGAGAGCCTGACTCACTTGGACCATGTCTCCATTTTGCTTGGACCATGTCAGACTCCATTTGCAGTCACATTTTCCATGACATCTATTTATTTCACTGGGGCTTCATTTTACCTCTTAAAAATTCTGTCATTTTTTCCTTTGTAAAAAACTCACTGAGTATCTGACAGATCTTCACAATTCACTCTCCCTTTAGCAAATAACTGAAGAAAATGGTTGTGTTTTTTTCTAAATTGTGCCAGGAGTAGATCACACTTTTATGGCTCTCAGCCTCCTCGTCATAAATTAGTTCCTATTCACACCTCCGTGTAGTTAAGCTTATCTGGGAGCATTTTGACTTCTCATCTTCCCAATAACTTCTGAGAAATTGCTGCAGGTCTTGCAACCAAAACAAACAAAAAATAAAAAAAAAATAAAAAAAGGTATGTGTCATTAAGAAGCAAGGCATCAAATTTAGAAAGAAACCATGTTCTCATCTGGTAGCAACTGCTTCTCTCAACCCTGGTTGTGACACATGGTAATGTGGAAAATTCTGCAATTCTACTGAGAAGCATTTTCTCAGAAAACGTTCTTTCATTCAGTTCTATGCCAACAGATTAAAAGCAGTGTCTAAAATAAAATCTTCAAGGAGATGCAGTCTGATTATTTTTTTATGATATACAAAACCTGAGAGCTTTTAGCAAAAAACTTGAAGTTCTGCCTAAATTAAAAAAATCTGTTCAGACCTCTTCAAACTATTTAGGGATTGTTTTAAGCCTGGATCTTAATTAAGGTATTTATGCTCTGGAAGGAACATATGGTCTTAAAACTAATGTCTGAAACATTGGAACGACGAGACAGAGGAAAATTACGTGAAAATACAATTGAAATTCTCATGTGTTTGTTGCCTGAAGCCAGCAAGCAGAAAAGGAACAGACAGTCACGTTGTAGAGTAGAGAACTCCAGTGTCTGCAGCTTGGTATAGAAATAGCAAAAGTTTCACAATTAAAAGCAGGCACTTTCGTGAAGTTAGTACCAAACAGGAGAAAATGTTGAGGGTAAAAGCAACCTCATCCTGTATTATAGGCATCCAGGCTCCAAGGAAAAGGATGCAATGAAAACTCTGCAACTGTGATCATATTAATTCGAAATAATCTGACTCACATTGAAGAAAAAGACAGAAAAGCTGAAAGGAAATGTAGGGGCGAGTCATAACACTGTAAAAGTATAACAAAAATAAAAAAAGACAGGGGAACACACAACAGATAAATGTGTGTGTTTGAGTATTCCTGGGATACACAGCTCCATTCTCTGCCTTAATTCTATAATGAACTCAGGAGGATACTTGCAAAAAGAGTTCATAAAAGTTGACACAGAAATGTCATCTGTTGTGCAGCAGAGATGCTCAAACTGTGGGTGCATTTGATCACAAAACCATACAGTTTGGAGAAGGGTCCTGTTTAGCGTTCTCCCAGATTAAAAAGATATTTCAAAGAAATAAACACTTAAAAATGAAGCTCATCCCACTCTTGAAGTCTCCCAAACGCAGAATTTTGCCAGTTCTACTGGGGACTCTGCAAAAAGAGCTGATAATCATGTAGAAAAGGAGAAGAGAGGAAGTATCACTATTTTCACAGGGAAGTCATATGTGATCAAGTTTTATCTGAAACACTAGATGCAGCATCAAAAAATCTCAGCAAAACAGCTCTCCTGGAATAAATACTTACCTGTACAAATGCTGTGACCTCTCCTTCAAAAGACAAAGATGGAGAGTGTGCGATTTATATTCTGTACCCTTCACTCATCACCCTGCCTGAAGGCACAGTCTGAGTGCTGGGATATTTATGGTAATGCTGATTTTGAGTAAGGATTAAATTTACTTCAAATATTTTGTCTGCAATATCTTTTTGCTGGGAATAAAACAGAAAGCACTATTCAAATTTGACCAAGACAGATTGAACTGTCGCTGCTTAAAGAACTCTGGAGAACTTGAGCAGCATCAATCACTTGATCATCCTCCTCCTCACTAGGTCCTCTCCCACTCTGCCATCAGTCCTTGCAGTCTCTACTACCCTCCCCACAGTGCAAGGTGCAGGATTTCTCGACATGCCAGGTTTGAGACTTCTAATGTTTGTAATTCAGAGATTTCACAGTTTTGTTTTCCTTCTGCAAACACTACAGAATGTGTCTATATAACAAATCTTGCTCTAAGAATTAAGGGAATTTACAATGGCAGAGTGCAATTACAGCAGGCCAGCAATAAACCAGCTCATACACCAAAACCTGACAGTCTGGCACTACTGTAACAGACATGTCATTGGGAATACAGGCAACTCTGTTACGTATTTTGTTCTTTTTCTTATGCTACAAAGACTAGGATAATATGTGTGAAAATCCAGTTCCTAAAGACAACTTCATACTGGAGAAAAAGCCTAGGTCAAACCTCCCAAATCCAGATAACCATTCTGCATGTAATAAATGGAAAACCCAGAAACCCAAAGCTTCCAAAGATAACTAGATGTGGTGACTCTTAGGTGTAGGAGTGAAGTCAAGATGAGAAGCAAGCACATTGCTTTCCAGTGTTTCCCTCCATCTCCTCCATGTTATGACTGTAGAGAGCTAAAAAATATGGAGAAAGCTATGTGAATACAGGTGTGATGCACTAGTATCTGCAGATAGGGTGTCCATTTTCCCTGTGAGAAGGCAGTTCTAAAATTATGTAGGGGGTCACTCTATTACATCTGGAATTTGGGATCTTGTGCGAGCAGGAAATTTAAAACGAAACACTGAAAATTAAAGCAATTGGAACTGATTTAATTGTAACTTGGAGTAGTCCATCTAAATCTTCCAAGTGTGGTAGAAATGCTTGCATATACCATTAGATGATTTTCTGCTCTTTCCTTGCTCTGTTTCCTGTTGCCACTATTTTCCACGTCTCTTGTATATTTAATATCCTTTGTGGTTTAAAAGTCGCTTTTACAAATATTTAAAGGCTTTGATGTTCTGTACTTGACAGATTAATAACCTCAAACTGTTTAGCAAGCCTCTATCTCTTTAAAAGATCTCATTGGATAAAATGTAATACACACTATTGGTTACAGGCTTGAGAATGCTGATAAGTGCTGTGGGAGGAACTGGTTTGCAATAATTTCCTTTGAATCCAAGAACCAGTTTAAATATATATTTTTAACTAATTAAAACTTTGTTTGTTTGTTTGTTTTATACCCAAAGAAATTATATTAAGTGCAGAAATTTCTATATTTTCACTGGATAGTGCAGGACAGACTCTTTACAACCCTCTGTTTCTCCATGTGAACATGACCATTGGACTGGATTTGGAATGTATTTGACTGGCTGAGAATTCCAGAGAAGATATTTCCATTAGTGTGATGCTGTAAGCCTCTCTGGACTCATCTTCATTTGGGGCCACATTCAGCACTGAAGCTGGAAAAGTCCGTGAGAAATCAGAGGCTCTGCCCAGTGATTGCCCTCCAGAGACATGCTGACCTCAGAATGCTGCCTTAGGGATGAAACACAAGCTCTAAGGCGATTTCTGAAGGTATTCCAGTGAGGAGGGTGCTGTGCCAGGTGCAGCCTGTGGTACAGTGCAGCCCTTTGGAGTGACTCCTGTGCTGGTGCTGAGGTGCTGCCTGGGCTGTTCAATCTTTGCCATCTAAATTTACCCTTTGAAAAGACAAGGAAAAGTGAGAGGGCAGAAGGCCCCCTAGCTAAGGACAGACAACAGAAGATAATTTAATTCATGCAGCTCTTCACCTTTGGAGGCTTTTAGAGGTGAACGGGCAGTTGCATGTCTGGAAACTCGTACACTGTGAATTTCCACACGATAATCCACACAGACACATCCCTTTGCTCTCTGGGGACAGACCAGAGAGCAGTCAGTGTCTCTTAGAGGCACCCTGCTGTGGTGGAAGAGGAATATAGCATACATTAACCGAGGCAGAATGGCTGTGGCTCTGCTCACTCGTCAGTGATACGACAGAACCAAAAGATTTTTGATGTATAATAGGGAAGTAGAATTCACCATCTGCAAAGTCAGGCAAATCCTCCTAATTTCTTGCAAGTAGGAGAGAGTCCATGCAGGGAATGCTTATACTGTTGTTTCCAAACATAGAAACCTAAACCACAAACAAGGTATTACTGCAAGGACCAGCTCAGGCAAAATGTGGGAGCAATCATCACACTCCAGAGAACTTCATTTTCTGTCATCTACTGCCAGTTTATAGACTTTTCCTTTGAAAAGTAAATAGCACAGGGTGTTTTGTGAAAATAGGAGCAATACTGGCAAGCAAAATAATCTCTGACTTCAGAGGATGCTGCTTGAAGCCTCACCTGGTACTCTGTGTCAGTTCTGAGACTAGTGCAGGCTGGAAGAAAAGAGGTTTAAGAAAAATGTGAAGACAGCCCTCGAATATCTAAAAAGGCTGCTGCAAACAGGGAAAGAATAAATTGTTGTCAAGACCTGCTAGGGAGAGGGCAAAGAATAATGGGTTTAAGTTGCAACAGAGAGACAAACAAAGTGGCTGCTGGAGGGACTGTGGGATCATCATCACTGCTGCTGGTGCTTGTGAGAGCATCAGAACATGTTCCCCAGCAGCCATGGGACTTTCCTTCTCAGAGTGGAAGTGGGAACCTCTCAGAGACCTGCTGCTACTCCTGGGTTCAATTCCATTGGCTAGGTGTGAAGCTTCTTTTGAAATATGTATACATGTTGAATTTTATTATTTGTAGATGGTGGTGAAGAGTGAGGATAAAATACGGGATGTTCTTTGAGATGTCGGTTCTAAACCAAGTGTTGAACTGCATAAAGAAGCTTTGTTAAGAACAGCACTTAAATAATATTTTATTTTATAACACTAATGGTATTAAACAGTTTTATTTGGGTTTTAGTTTAAAATAACACTCTGAGAACTCAGAGTCCCTAGACATTTCCTCTGCTGGGACTGAATACGGCATCCAACTTAATGCATAAAGTCCAGTAACTATATTATGAGAGGAGAGTGAAAGTGTTCCTCAGTATCTCTACCCAAACTTGTGCACACTGCAGTTTGACATTTAATTAAGATTTTGTGGTGGCAGTAAATATTATATAGAATTCAGCTGTTGCTCCAAGCATGAACTGTTTTTCTATATGTTCCTCTTTCTCATAGTCTGTCTGTAACACAGCTAGAGTTGTTTCATCAGACTTTTGGCATCAGAGCTGAGGATGTCCCGGAGGTGGAGGAAGCTTGGTTGAGTATTTGGGAGCATCTCAAAGCTTAGGATGGCTGCATGCCTGCAGGAGCAGCAATAGCCCAAGCAAGCTTGCTCAATAGCCTTGCTCAACTACCAAGTTTCTCCAAGGAGGGGAGCCAGACTCTGCTCTGACAAAAGCCAGTCTGCAGGACACTGAGAGGGCCACACTCCTGGCCAAGGACATCTGCCATATTGCAAGCAAGAATCCTACACATACACATACACATACACATACACATACACGTACACATACACATACACGTGCACATACACATACACATACACATACACATACACGTACACATACACATACACGTACACATACATGTACACATACACATACACATACACGTGCACATACACATACACATACACATACACATACACATACACAATCCACATATAGTCAATGCTCTTCACTTTTTAGGAAGATTTCTGTGCCTGCTAAACATCTGTTGCCATCCATTTTCTGAATTAGTATTATATATTGCTGTAAAATAATTCAGGTTAGGCGTTTGTCCTAAAGGTCAACTTTTAACAAAATGCAGGGGTGTTTATATTAAAAGACATAGCAAAGACTTTCTAAAGGTGGAGATACAAGTTTGGGATAGCAAAAGCATGTAGTTTTGTGCCAGAAGGTCTCTTGTGGGGTTGCTAATTTGGAACAAAAGTTCAGTACAGTATGGGATTGAGGAAACACAGATTTATGGCATTAAGTATGGGCTTTCTGTTCTAAAAAGGTTTTGTAACATGTAAAAGATTCTCTCTAGGAAAATATCTCATCTGGGAGGAAAGAGGAAAGAAATTCCATTGTTATCGTGAGTTTATACACACGAGTCAAGCTAAGCATATACTTGAGTTTTTTCTCAGTCAGGACTCCTGGCCTTTTGATTTATGTGAAGTATACAAAATGTAAAGGCAAAGAAAAAGAAAAGGTACTCAAAAAAAGGATCTTTTATCATATACACCAATTAATGATCTACTCCATTAAGCCCCGATACAACTGAAGTCAAGGTAATATTGCACTGGAATGAATTTGGTTTAAGTGACCTAAAAAAAAATTCTGAGTACGTGATTCAGTAGTAGATCCTGACTGCATAAATATCTTTCCTTTTCCTAAAGAATAATAAATATTTTGATCCTATTTATGACTTCTTATTTCGTAGATTGTATTACATACATTCAATAGGGCATAATACTTAATAATTTTATTTTATGAATTTCTTGTATATTTATGAGATTTTTTTATGGGTTTGTTCCACATTGAGTGGAATCTCCCATGTATGTGTTTTTTCATGTTGTACATGTAGTGCACCTTCATTATCCATTATCAAACTGCGGCAAGAGTACTGAGACTCTAGGATAGCAGACGAAAAGAAATTAAGAGCATAAACATTTGCATTTTGGGAGACCATGTGCAGTGTTATGAAACTGTACCATGTTTCTTAACAATAAGAAAACTTATGTTTCAAGAACATTTTCTTTTTTTTGTTAGTTCACAGATTAAAAAGTTCAATTCAGGCTGAGCAATGTTAAACTATGCCCATAGAGTTGATAGATTACATAGTACTCATGTCATTCAAGACTTCTGTTCGCATCCTGTGGTTGTATTTTTTTTCTAATTATTTAGTAGGCTGCTAATTTCTCATATTTTATTCATTTAGTTACTTCATCAGCCTTGTCTAGATGTGACTTTTGCAAAATTACGTTCTGACTCCCCCAGTCTGGGGATCGACAGCCCGTAATTTGCCCTGTCAATGCCCAAATTTCCCTGTATATGGCCTCTTTGAGGGCATTGACTCCTTGCCCAAGATTTGTGGATCTCCAACAGCTCTGGGCAGGCTGTGGAGATGCCACATCTCTGGATGCATCCATGGCTCTTGTGCAGCCCACCAGAGGAGCATGTACACACGGTGCTCAGGACACGCCGGCCCCGCAGCACACGTGCTGAAATGGGGCTCCGTGCACTCCAAATCTCCTGGGCTCCACAAGATCTGGGCTTAATGGAACATGTGCAGCAGGCCTGACTTTTCTCACAAACAGGTTATCTGTATTTCATGTGTGCAGTTACTCTGAGGTATCCCAGATGCATCAATTTCCCAGCGTTTGCGTTATCTGGGCAGAAATCCTGGACAGAAATATGGGAATCCTGCCTTTAATACAAGCAGCACCAGGGGAGGAGGAAATGAGTATGACACTACATTAGCATGCAGTATATTTACACTAAATTGGCTGTTGTAATCTGAGTTGAAGTCATTATTCCTGTACTGGCTGGGCATCACTTCATGCATTATAATGTTATTTTAATTCTGCAGGTTATATCAGCTTGCTTTTTTTTCTCCGTTTTCCAGCTGTGAGATGTGTTGCAATTGGATTTTCATGCCATTCCCATCTTTCCACCCCTCTAAAGTGAGAGATTATTGAATGTGTGCCCCCTTTCCAATTTCTAGGTGCCTATGCAAGGTGAAAGATAGCATAAACAGGAAATATAATTTGTACTTGCTTATTAATACTGTATCTCTGCTATCATTTGTCACCTCCTTTGTTACTGTAAGTGTTGTGCAGAATCTCATTAGTGGTCATGCTTTCTGGTTTCTGTTCTCTGTTTTGAATCTGTTTCTCATTTCCTGGCTGTTAGTTTTTGCTTGAGGGTTGTTTTAATTTATGGTATTGTCACTCTGGCTCCTATTTGTGGTGTGAGATGATGGTCTGTGTGCATTTCTAACAGTTCTTGTAGCCTTTCACGTCCATGTAATTCTTTCTTTCAAGTACTCTCAAGTTCATGCTATTTTGCATAATGTCATTGCTGTCTGGGTAAAAATTACTGCACTTTAAGCATCAGTAAAGACAATTATCATCTGATTTAGAGTATTTTGAAGTTTGCGTTTTAGGTGGAATTTTTTGGCACTGGGCTTTTTCCATGCTGGCAAATGAGCAATTAAACAGCTGCACAGATGTTACTAATGGTCTTTCATGAACATTTCATTGCAATCCACGGGACAGTACTTTTGAAGGGAGAGATCAGAACATTTAGGTTCAGCTCAGACAAAGGAAATAAATGGCTCTTCTCTGTGGCATCAGGAAATAGAATGTTTATTGTGAAAAGAGAAATGATTTTAATAAATTGGCCCAAACCTTATTTTTGTCTCTTGTTATTATAATTTAGTAGCAGCCATCATCCATTTAAAAGGGAGAACTGTGTGTGAGGGCTGTCAATCTCTAGTATTAACTAACCATAAATTCCTCTTCCCAAGCACAAAAGTGTCTTGAAATGATGAGGTCTTGTGAAACACTGAGGAAGAAGTATTTCCTATTTGGCTTCCCCTGCTTTTGGGGCTTGTATTCACATGATCATATTTTATTCCATAATCACATGGGAGGAACATAAACTCCAGTTTAAGTATGTGAATACGCAGATTTAAAAGCTCTGAACGTAAGAAGCATGCACTGCTTGTAAGACTTCAGTAATGTGGAGATGCTGACAAGTCTGGCGGGTTTTTTCATTTCTTCACGGGTTTAAGAAAATCGTGTTTCTGTCCTGGTTTACACAGTGAAGTTCACTAATTTAGTGTTTTCTAGCACATGTCCACTTACCATGATGGTTTTCTTAGGTAACACCAAAGCTGTTAGAATTTGCATCCCAGATGTATTTCCAAAGAGGAGTGTCTGAAATCAGCAATTTCATGTAACAAATTTTGAGAGTATTGCAGGTAAAATCCCAAATTTGTTTCATGAGCAACCTGAAAAGATGCAGTTTGGTAGAGTGCTCTTTTACGGTTGATGTCTGCGATCATGCAATATACATATTTAAGTTAAGTTTGACACAAACTTTGCTTTAATGACGTTCAGACGAGGTAATGTTGGGTTTGGTCAGTTCTTCTGAATGTTGTGCTAGTTTTATTTGGGCCCTTAAGCACTTCTGTTGAGAAATATGATTTAATTTGATTGATCCAGGAAGCAGATAAGCTTTTCTGGTGTTTTTTTTTGGCCCTGTGAGCGTTAATAGCATAACCTTACATTGGTTTTGGATACGATAGAAAAATTATTTAAGGCTTTATATATTTGTTAAATATTTCCTCCGTGTTGACATTCATTTCTGTTTTTTGTAATTTTTTCTCAGGACCAATATTTTCCAACGTAAAAAACTAATCCACTGTTTGTCTGCTTCGTCCTGAGATTCTGTTCCTTTCACTTGAATCTGAATAAAACATTTTGCTCCTTTACTCTGCCTGAGGCAAACAGGGTGCCAGGGGGAATATAAGAGGTATTCCCTCTTGTAGTGGGTTTGGTTTGCCTTCCAAGTCATGGCACTAACTTCTCTTTCAGGGCAGAAACTTGAACCTGGCAGCCAGAAGTTACCAATGGGGAATTCACCAAAGGAAAAGATGCCAGAAATTTTAATATGAGCGCGATGAAATTATGCAACCACCAGTTTTCTCAGAAGAGGAAGTTGTGTGTTGTCATGTCCTTGTTTGGGCTTTTTCCTCCCTGGAGGTTGCTCCCCTATCCTTGCCACAAAACAAGCAAATAAAAATCTTACAACAGAGTGTCAGCTTGGGAAGTATCATCCTAATTGTTTAAAAATTGATAGTTGTAAACAGCTGGCAAACTTATGCAATGAGAAATGTCTGGTTTCTTTGGCAATAGTGGAAGAAACTGTTCAGCATATAACTCTGTGTTTATTTTAGAGGAGTTGATGAAGATGCTGGGTGGAATTGTGGTCCCCCTGATAGCAGTGGAAATTGGATATTGAAGCATGATTCCATTCTCTATTGAGATAAGTGACTACATCATACATAAATGTTGGGTTTAGGAACTGATGTGACTAATTAAAAATTCCGTGTCAGAAATATCTAAGGAGAAAGTCACGGATGAACAGTGAACAAGTGTCAATTTGTTAGAATCAAAAATATTAAAATTTTAGATCAAGCAAGCCTAGGCTGTGTTGACAGATCATTGTAGATAGGCAGCTCCTCCAACAAAACCTGACAAGTCCAATTTTGTTAAATTATTTTACACCAAAATAATCTACAAAACATTGAGAACTCAGCCCTCTTTTGATTTCAGTGGTCACTGACTTTGGGCATTTTACATCCTCAGGCCAACACAATCCAATTAAGTAATCCTCTTTTTGCATTATTTAATAATTTTGTAAATGAGGAGGAGACAGAACAATATTACAAATTATGAAACCCATGGGAATATAGGTGCAAAGGCATTAAGTTATTTAATTAAAAAGGAGAAAAATGTGGGACTCCATCGCTGACACTCTCTCTTTGGACTTGCACAGTTAGGAAAATTTGCTACATGAGATGGCAGACCAGAGTGAAAGCTGCTAATGGGAAATCCTGAAAACCTTCAATGCTGGAGTTGTCTGCAGAGGTACTTGGACAGCCTGACAGCAGGCACTCAGCACAGAAAGGACAAATTTATTCCAGAAGTCATGAAAGGGTTCTCAGGGAATAACGAAGTTACTGACCAAAGGAAATATTCAGTTCACATGCACTCTTCAGAGGGTTGTTTCTCCTCCTGGCTTGAAATGTTTTATTGCAGGTATCTGGCAATTCTGCTGCAATGACAGTGACACAGTGCTGAAGCAAAAAAAAAACAAACCAAAAACAACAACAAAAAAAACCAAACCAAAAAACAAAAAAACCCCACAACATTAAAAGGATGGCTGTCTAAAAATCTTGAGTGGGACCATTTTAACAAAGCAGTTAAAAGGGAAGAAATAATAGTAAGATTATTTTCAAAGTCCATTAAAAATTCTGATATTAAACTATCAGCAAGAGAATTCAGATTCATTTCTGCTGTGGATACTCTCAAAGAACAGAGTCTGACCTCTCTTTTTTTTTTTTTCTTTTTTTTTTTTTGAACTACTGAGCATTTGCTTCTCCTGCTGACTTTAAATAGAAGCCTTGGGGACTCCATGCTGTTAAGAATGAGGCCTGTGATCATTAGCTGAAGGACCTGTTCATAAAAGGGATTCTTATCTGAGTCCTAGGGCCTCTTTGCATGGGGCTTTTCTTGGAAGGGAAAGGAAATAGATGAGAAAAGAGACAGGCCAGACACTAAATTTTTACTACTTCATCAGTCTAGAGCTGATGGTTTCCATGACCATTGTTCTAATCTCTTCTTTCCAGCCTTTCCCTCATCTCCCCCACCTGAGACAAATCCTGTATCTGACTTTTTGTTCTCTTCCTCACCTTCTTGTCTTTCTTACCAGTCTTTTCCCATGCATTTCATATAACATTTCTCTGACAATTATTCTGCTTCTTCCCTATCTATTTCTGCCCCTCTGCCAAGATTAAAAGAGAGGGGAATGCCTAGCAATACCTCACATACCCTGGGAACAGTGATTATATCTGCTGCCATTTGTTATTAGCTGTTCTGGACAAAGGGATGGGCAGAACCCAAAGTTGCATCCGTTGGGTTACCACGGATTGGAGTCCTGCTGGAGAGGCACATTTCCAGCCAGTTGTTTGCATCCTGCCTAGCACAAAGACAATCACACACACAGTTGGTTATTCACTGGGTCCTATCACAACCACCATAGCTAATATCGTAGTGAATCAGTTGACCATAATTTTTTTTGGCTTCTGTAGCTTGCAAAGATGAGTGCATTCAAAATTCACAAAATTAATTATTACATTGCTGTGTGATTGCTTTGAATTTGTAATTTCTTTCTAAGACATGAAGATTTAAATAATCCATTTAGTCACCGTTGTTCCATATTAATTCAGTGTTTGGTTAAACTCTGGGCAGGCTGCAATGTTAGGGTCATTTTAACTCCTGTTTTCATTAACCATTATTACATCTGCTCCTGAAGTGTATGCAAATGAAGGGTAGTATGAATTTGTCAGAATTATTGTGACTTCATTCCATTTGTCAGGCATAGCAGGATCCTCTCTAGTTCATTGTTTTGGGAAGGCTGTTCTGCATTTGTCTCTTTAATTTCATTTTGCATGCAGGGCTGGTGGTTTCTGCACTGTAGTCCGTGCTTCCCGTGGGGGTTTTGTTTGCTCATGGAATTACCCCTGATGATAATGCCACACTTCAGGCCTGCCTGGGTATTCCTTTGTGTCACTGTGCACGGCCCATGTGTGTACCCTACATGGCTTCATCCCTTCAAGAAAATAGTATTATTTATTACCACAATAACTAAAATTCACTGTGCAAGTTGAGGGACAGAAAATGTTCTCTCTCTGGAGAATGCCAGTCTGTATGGAAAGCAGAGCTGATATACAATGTAGAAAATCTCAGTGGATTATTTTTTTATTCCTTTTTACATAAATACATAATAATTAGGGCAACTTGATTTTTCCTTGTAACTACATAAAAATACTGGACAAAACTAAGCAGTATTTTGTGGTTTATTGTGCACACAGAAATTTTTATCTGGTTTACTGATTAATAGGCTGCAGGCAGGCTGATGATAGCACAATGACACTTTGTCTGTAATGGTAGTTTATGTGCTTCCCTCAGCTCTTCCTCACTGCTGGGTTGACTGAATAGAAGGAAAACAATGGATTTTACCTGGGTTACAAGGTTCCAGATACTTTTGCTCCTCCTTCCCTTCCCCATCTCCTGAAAAAAATGGTCAACCCTAAGCAAAGAGGTCATTATGGTGGCAGAAATGTCAATGCACCTGACTTCTCATTGACAGACCTCAAATGCTGCATTTTTCTTTCAGGTTTTTACAATCATTAACTTCACTGATGTTTCTCCTAATTTCTTTATACAGATATAAGTTAGAGTGATAAATTTCTACATATGCTTACCACAAAATATTGAGAAAGAGAAGTAAAAATCCCTGATTGAAAAGCTTTTGATAGAAAAGGAGAACAGGGTGTGAGTTTGAAGAAATCTGTCAAAACAGCAGGGAAAGCAGGCAAGAACACCTTTGCTGTCTGGGGATTTCCTTCATTTCCTGGTCTGTCCTGTGATGGAGGGTTTCTGCAGGTACTGTACCCAAGTGCAGCAAAAGAGGGGGTCTTCCCTCTATCCACAGTCTCTTCAGGAATTCAGATCCTATCAGGACACTTCTGGTATTCTCCTGAAAAATGTTGGCTTTTTTTTTTTTTTTAACCTCAAGGTTATTTAAAAATTCTCCCGTGCAGGTTGACAAATTTTAACATAAATTATGTAGCAAGTGACCCAAAGATGTTATTTCTAAAATTAAGAGACCCAAACAAGCTTGTTCATTTTGCTTTAAGCCATCCAAGTTTTACACAATCAATGTTTTATAAGCCCATAATGGACCAGGTCAAAGAAGTTTTATGTGCTCAACAAAATCGAAGGGATTCTGCTGCAGCCTTCCATTAAGACAGTATTTATCTGCTGTTTCCACCTTCAGTGTCATGCATTAAGAAAAGAGTTTTCCATGAGTAGAACCTACTTCCTTCTGGAGTGCAATACGATTGAAACCCAGCCTGAAAATGTTCGTATAAGAAATTTCATTTTGAAGAAAATCAGAAGTCTAAATTCCTTAGTTTTCAGTGTGCTTGTTATGAATGTCATAGGGAGTCTAATGGAGATTCACTTTCTATCTCATAGGGTACCAGACTGAAGCCTGATGGGTTGTTTTTGGGTTTGTTTGGTTTCTTTATTTGTTAGCAGAGGGTATGGATTTCTTCATCTAAAAATGAAACAAGTAGCAGGTATTTGCAGGTATTACCTCTTCAACACTTCACACACACCTTTTAGCTTGGCTGATAATGTGTTTAAATAATTTAAAATATCTGAAGAACAGATATTCAGCTCTTAGTGAAATTCACTGACATTTGGTTTTCTGCCTTTGAAACTTGTTCCTCTCATACTTTCATTATGATCTGAATGGCAGACTTTATTTTTTTTTCTTAGAAGGAAAAGCAACAAAACAAACACAAACACTGTAAAAAGCTTCCCAGCTTGCTGCCAATTAATCTTATTCCAACCATACCATTTCCAACCTTCCTCCAGGCTAAAAGGAAGGAAAAAAATATGTCTTACAATATAGACAAATGTTGGCAAATAGAGGCTGTTCCAGTGCAAAACAGCATTAATTTCACCTAACTTTAGGCATGTAGAAATTCTTTGAGCGTGCTTTCACTATCACAAAGAAAGAAATCTCTGGGACAATTCATTAGAGCAGTGCAAGAGTCCTGAGGATTCGGTGTGATGCATTTTAGGATGGGGAAGAGGTTTTGGACTAGCCTGAGTCTAAACAAGAGCCTGTTGGGTGCTCTAGATGCATACCTGGAAGGCGAGTTCCAGCTCTGCCTCATCAGGTGTCACTGCCCATGGCTGCTCCACAAGGTCAACCAAAGGTGACCAAAGCGTCTCAAGAGCCTCCCTAATATTATGCTAACGTGGGATGAATTCTCCCACAGGAATTTTTTTGCTTCCTTTCTTAAATATTTCTAGGGATTTTTCTTGACATCAAACTTTTAGATAGTTAAATTTAGGTGTAAAAGGAATCTCTGAAGTATGAAAGCCATTCTCAAATATTGATTCTGAAGAAGTTCGTCTTCTGTGCAAGCACGTCTTGAACCTAAAGGGTTTCAGAGATATCCTTTTGTCCCTCTCTAAATTTGATACAAATTGCAGATTGTCAAATGAATAGCAGAGGGCCACATCCAGCAGCCAAATCAGCTGCCCAAAATGTTAACTGAGCCCTGCACTGAGCTCTGAAATTATTGGTTCTGTCATAGGGCACAGGGACCTGCACAGAGAGGAAGAGCAGAGCCTCTGATTCTCACTGAGGGCACAATCCTTGAAAGAAGCCTTGGGGAAGTTTTCATCTTCTCTGAGTTTAAAAATAAAGAAATACAATACAATAACTGCTGAATAAGACTCAACGTTCAAAGTTCAACCCTCACTGTGTGCACGTACAGTTTTCAGAATAGCACAGGATCTAATTTTTCTTCTTTCGTGCAGCAAGGAGTTAGGTCATTTGGATTTTATCATTCTCATTGTAGATTTTTGATTTTAGCATATTTCCTCATTAAATATGAGACACAAAAATTACTTCTTCTAATGTTATCAAGATGAATTTTTTGTCTTACCAGCTGGATAGTTGAGATATTTATGCTAAAGGTTCTCTTTGTAACCTTTCTCCCCTAAGCAATCCTAGTCTGAAAGGTGAAAAACACTATAACGTGTTTTGTACAGGTTTTGCTTCACTTTCTTCATTCTTTTCAGTTGTTTCTTCACTCCATTTCTCCTCTTTCCAGTGATGCAACATTTTTGATGCATCCAAAACAAACCTTCTCAAGCCAAGAGATACACTTAATGCAAAAAGCAAAACAAAAGAGTGAAGGAAAGTGTTCTAAAAATTAATCTCTCCTGTGCTGCTCAGTAGACTGAAAATTTAAAGAGTGAAGGCATAATTTAAGTATTTAAAGCAAATTTAAGATCCAAATTACTGAATTATAAAAGCATTGTATTTTAAAATACAGTGGATACAAAGGAGGAGGAACCATTGGGACCATATACACAACTAAAGCAAATCATGAATGCAATTTTGCAGACTAAGGATATAATTTTTTTCTTTCACTTATATCAATACAGAGTCTTGAGGATTCATTGCCCTCTCTTACTTTCACATTCAGGTGCATTTAATCTCATGCTAAAGGTGATACACTTGATATTTACAGACTAAACCAAGAATTTGCCCCCATCCTTTTTCAGTTGGATTTAACTTTCTTAGCCCTCACTGCACAGACTGACATAATGCATGCAAAGTCTTAGAAAAGCTATTTTGACAGTTTCCCTAATAGGCTCTAATTTGAAAACACGGGTTTGTCATGGAAAATAAGCTCTGGGAACTAAAACAGGGCTTGATGAGCACCTGTAAGTGAAACCCAGCTGCTTCAGTGCTTCAGTTGTGAGGACTGTGCTTAAACCTTCATCTCCTGACTTCCCATGTCGAGTTGTGTTAAAGTCAATTCTCTGCCTGTCCTACTTGCTGACTAAACACTTAAAACCGTAAACATGGTGATCATCACTGCACACAAACCACCCTCTTCTTTTTTATCTCAAGGTGATATTCACCCAAAGTATTTTGAAATCCATTTTGAGGGACACTGAGGTTTTTCAGATCACATAGTAACTGGTTTTTCACTTTCAAAGACAAATATGCAGAGATGTTTGTGTGAGAGAAGCTGCTCAGAGGAAGTCTGAGAGGAAAAAATGCCTTCTGCTTGCTCTTTTTAGGAAAAGGGAAAAAGTTATAGATTACCTAGGTAGTTTCCTGTGAGAAAGGAAGAAAATCCTTCAAATCTTCTTCCTCTCTTGGTTTTCCCTTCATAATAATTTGTTTTGCTTTTGTGAGTAAGTCCCTACAAATCAGTTTGTTCTTTTGAACATAAGCTGGGTGTGAATTAGATCTCAGACTTCAACAAAAACTTTGTTCACTGTTAAAAGTTCAAACCTTTCTGACAGATTTTTTCCTTTCTTTTTAGCAATGGCCTTTCTCCTTGTTCAAACCTCCTTTGGAACTCTGAGTGTGTCTCTTTTCAGACAATGAATGTTCAAAAATCAGCAATAAAATATATTTATTGAGCTTTGAAATTCTGTATGCTATGCAATGTTTTTTCTATATGGAATTTTCCACTATTGCACAAACGCAGATTTGCTTTCTGGGATAACTTTCTGTCACTAATGTTTCTGCCTGTTATCATGTAGATTTATCAAAACAGTACATTTCTGAAAATCTTTGCTTTCTTAATGCTTGGTATTTATCTGATGTCAAAATCACTGCAGCAGCTGCAAACTGTGTGTGAGCTTTCAAAGTCAGCTTCCACTTTTGTGCATTGGCTCTGACAGTTTTGGACCTCAAGAATATGAAATTGTCCAGGCTGTTAGAAGGCAGTAAGATAAAAACTTGCAAGTTTTATGTGGGCACAAAAAAGTTTGTGTAGAACTGATAGATACAAATTTTTTAAATGAGGAAAAACATTTTGTGATACCAGAGGTGACAGAAGACAAAATTTTAGAGCAAATATGCTGCCAGTTCAATCTCCTTTGACACATATTACTCAGTAATATCACTGAATGTTAATTTTGAACAGGAGCATTAATTGCCTCACTGCATCCATGCCAAAATTATTTTTAGATTAATGAGAGATGGTTTGAATTAGAGCAACTGGATCTAGAATGGATTTTATAAGCAAAAGTGTTGGTGGGTTTAGCCAGGATTTTGGTTTGGACTGTTAGAGAGAAAGGACATTTGTGATCCTGTTATTAAGGATCCTGCTGTACTTTCCCAGATGCTGAAGAAGCTGCATTTGGAGCCAAAAAAACAGCTCAGAGTCCTGGAGCAGCTGCTGCTGGAGGCCTGGGGCTGCCTTCACTCATCATCCCAGGGGTCTCATGAGAGGTCAGTGGCACTCAGGGCTCCCTAAACAACTCTTATTTTGCTCCAACTTTACTTTCTCTTACTCAGGGGATGGATCCCGCCTTGGAGGAAGGCAGGGCTATGGAACTCTGCAGTTTTCCATGCCCCAGCTTTCTGTGGTCCAACAAACTCATGGTGACAGCAGCCTGGGTCAGTGCCATACCGTGATTCAGGGGTACCAAGCCTTGAGAAGTAAGCCAAAGAAACTGTGATCTAGAGAGATCACTGAAAAAAAACCAACTTTGAAGGCTTCTCCTCAGTTTTCAGAAACAGAAGACACCTCAGAAGCAATGAAAAAGTACACTGCTGGAAAAAATCACATAAAACCTGAAACACAAAAGCTCATTTTGAAAAGCTTTTCGTGTTTTTACGGAACAATTTGCATTAAAATATCTCCTCTTTAAAAAAAAA
>VZSR01003209.1:2415687-2426298 GCA_013398615.1 Brachypodius melanocephalos
AAAAGGGTTATTTTGGTATTTTTAACCTGCTTTTCAATCTGTTATTTTCAGTCCCTTTAATTCTGGTGATCTCAGCAAGCAGGCATTCACTGTGCTCCATCCACACTTTTTAAATTCATTTTTATTTCTTACCCCCTCAGATTAACTAGTGGAATGGATAATATAAACATTCCCTGAGTGCTTCAGGACCAGATTAATTCAACACACATACACAAGCACACACACACTGGCAGGTTGCACTAATTTCCCAACTGCTAGAAAAGTTACTGCAGAACTGTTCAGTTTTTGGGTTGGCACCAATGAAAATGAACTGCCCCTTTGGCCCTTTGTCTCACAGCATTACCAGCCAAACCTGTACAATTCAGAGGTTTTCTCTGGATAAGTTGCTAAGATTCTCCCTTATGAATCAAGTTTTATATTTTATATTATAACAGGACTGTTATAATTGCCAGTGATTTGAATTCTCTTCCCTACAGCTTCTTCTGTGAAGACTAATCAATAGAGTGAAATGATTTATTTGTAGCACATTAGTTACTCTTGAAGTTTGTCCTTGCTTAGACATCTACATGCTGGAGATGATTACAGGACAGACACAGCGAAATCTTTAAATGTAATAAAGAACCAACGTTTCATTTAAGCTGGTTATGTAGCAAAAATGCAGGTTTTAAGGGCCTTAATATCTCAGTTTGGTCTGTAACATTAAAAATAGCTATATCACATTCTCTTCCTTTGGTTCATGATCCAGACTGTTGCTAAGAAACCCTTCCTCAGGTGGCTTTGAACTTCCTCAGCATTTTCATCTGTAGCTATACTACCTTGTCGAGCCATAGGATCCTGCTGCTGCCTGCCTGGAATTTGCATTCCTTGCTGAAAGTGGTGCGGCCATTTGTGCAGATAAGAAGCTAATTCATTGGTGTGCCAAAGCATTATGCTTTGATCTTCAATATTTCTCGTCTCGTGGTTTTTAAGTGCATCACTTAAGGTTTTATGCAGAGGAAAAGTGTGCACAAGACAGAGTCATGAAATGCTCCAATCTCTTCTGGACCCTCCCTTTATTTTTGTGGTTTGGGCTTGTGCCATAAACAAATGAGCCTCTTCATATCCCCAACTGTGTGCCTTCCACAGAGACTCTAACATGGCAGTCTATTTCCTTGCTGTAAATCAAAATGTTTGGAGGGGGTTTTTTCCCTTCCTCTTTTTCCTGCTTCAAATAAAGCACGTCTCAGGATAGCGGCAGTGACACGCGGAGCAGCCAGACTGTCAGAGGGAATGGTTTCTTTTAAATACCATTCCACAGAACCTGAGTGCACTGTGTTCAAACTGGCAGCTGCTGATTGACAGCCTCAGAAATAGGTTATGCTGAACACTGTGTTCTTAACTGCACATGGAATTCTATATAAAGCAGCCTATATGCACACCCATACGCAATTAGGTGAATGTATGGTATCTTTACTCATTCAGAAAGCACATTCGTTGTGTGTGCAATGCCATCATTGCTTTAATCATCACTTTTTTATCAGTTTTAACATCTGACAAACACTGCAAAGTTCAGCACATATTGAACTAGAAATAACTCTGAGGGAATATTTATGAATTGTCAAGTTAGAGTTTGTTTTTCAAATTAGTGAACTTCAAATCAGTTCCAAAAGAAAGCAGTGATGAAGGAAAAGCTCTCCACTAGGAAAAATTAAGTCAGCCAGCAACTAGAGGATAAATTCATAGGAAAAATAAATCTGACCATTATATTGTGAAATTGCCTTATTAACTGTGTTTGTGTTCTGAGATTTTCATTTTTCCTTCTCCATTGTCTCAATAAATGTCTTTTCTTCTAGTGTTTCATACTTTAATATGCATGCATGTTTATATTGCCATTTTTCTGGCAGAATCATATGCTCATCTAAACCTATTTTCATCTGAGAATTAACATTTGGATATCTTGTATTTGTTAATATGGGGTCATACTCTCAACAGATGGAAAATGCCATGCCTTCTTTGACTTCAAGGCGACCATGCCAGGTGATTTTTTCCATTGTTCCATTTCGCCTGGGCTTTGAGTCCTTCCAAAATACGTGCCTATCTGTGAACGTGGTTTTCAAAAGCACAAAAAGGAAATCAATATTTTTCAAAAAACTGTAGATTTCTGAATACGCCAAAATATCTTAGAACCGTAAACTCAAATATTCTCTTCTCCTCCAAACTATGAGTTATACAACTTTGTTGTGCTGCATGACAGTTCTTTGTCCGAAAGGTTAGGGCAGGCTTTAAAATATGCTTAGCTTGCCACATTGTGTTTTTATTTTCAGAGGGCTAATGTGGATAAAGAAAAGAAACCAAAGTACAGAACAAAGTTAGCTTGGATTTCCTGTGATCTTGGGGTGTTTGGTGCAAATGTCTTTGATTTAAGAATTGAATAACAGACAAATAATTTGAGGTTGATCTAATAGTTATAATTAGTACTAGAAAAAGGTCAAAAATTTATGAAATTTAGCCATGAAAGTCTCACTTTCTTCATTTGCAAAAGAAAACTGTTGCCAAAGGTAATTCAGTATCTACAAACATTCATATTAAAAGATGACTGAAGTTTTAAAACTGAGATTTCCTCTTTGCTGAATAGCTAAAGAATATGAGCAGAGAGTTGAGGCATTGACTTCAGCCAGAAAAATTATATCTGAAACCAAACTTTGCAAGAGATTTCTGGATATTGTGGCTCAGCTAATTATTTAGACTTCCCTCACAAAAGTTAAATCTAAATGAATGTTGTCCCAAAGCTTTTGAGAGCGTGAAAAAGATGGAAGTAGAGCAGAATCTGACTCAGCTTTTTGTATTTTCTCTACCAATCAAGCATTTTGATAGAGTCAACAGTTCCTCTGTCACATTCTGTAGAGGTTTTCTATTAAAAGAAAAACATTTAGCAAATACTTTTTTTCTTTAGCAGGGGGGTGATATTTCACCGTACTCTCCAGCTCTTGCTGAAGTACGTGCTGACACAATCCTCTGCTTGATTATCTATTCACCATTGCTCCATAGGATTTTCCATCTGAGACACAAACACAGTGAGGCAGGAACACACATCAGGGGATGGCCTGGCTCCCTGCTCAGAGCAGGGTCAGCCACACCAGGTTGCTCAGGGACGTGTCCAGTCAAGTTTTGAGTAACTCCAGGGGTGGAGACCCCACTGCTCCTCTGGGCACCCTCTAGCAGTGTGTGATGACCCTTGAGCTGGGTCTGGCTGAGATGGAGTCAGTTTTCACAGAGCAGTCCTCACAGTGCTGGGCTTTGCACTGGCAGCCAGACAGATGTTGAGAACCTGCCGGGGTTTGGGTCCTGCTGGGCACTGCTCCCACAGCATCGAGGCCATCAGACATTGCCTCGTTACAGGAACCAGATAATGAATCTTTTGTTTGCCTTTGCTTCCATGTGTGGCCTTTGTTTTACTCCTTTAAACTGCCTTTCACTTGACTGACAAGTTCTTTGTCATGTGATTTTCTTCCCCCTCTATTGCTGAGGAGGGAAATGATAGAATCAAGTGGTGGGCACCTGACATCCCCACAAGGTCAAACCACTACACACCCTCTCTTGAAAGTGTTTTCTTTAGTTTCCTGTATTTCAATCTGTTCAAATTGCCTCTTCTCTGGGAGCTTAGGACAGGGTTCTGGCTCCATCTTCTTTACACATCCCATCAGTTATTTATACACATTGATAAGATTCCCCTGAGTCTTCTCTGCTCCAGACTGGAGAGTCCCAACTCTGTCTATATTCATTTTAACTCCTCCCAGTCACCTTCTTGACTTTCATGTGTTTAGAAATGGTTTCCAGAATTCTTTGCCCCATCACTTTCCCAGGAATCATGAGGATGATCCATCTGGCTTTTTTTGAAAATAGGGGTGACATTAGATTTTCTCCAGTCCTCAGGAATTTCCTGCAGTTGCCACAACTCTTCACAGAGGATTGGCAGAACAAATTTTACCTGTTGAGACTGAGGTAGGCACATTGACTTTGCCAGTTTATAATTCAGCTGCCATCTCCTGCCCCATTCAGAGGTGAGTCCACAATTTCCCTATTCTTCCTTTTGCTGATGAGGGACCTGGGAGAGTCCTTCTTGTTGCCTTTCACATTCCTTGGCACGTTCCAGTCCAGGTGAGTTTGACTCCACTAAACCCATCCTGGCAAGGTCAGACAGTGTCTCTGTATTCCTCCCAAGCCACCTGACCTTGTTTCCACCTTAATCTTTCTTTTTTATGTTTGGGTTTTGTCAGCAGCTCCTTGTTCATCCTTCTGGCTTGGCTTCCTCCTATACATGGAGATGGACCATTCTTGAGCTTGGAGAAGGTGGTACTTGGAAATCAATGAGTTCTTCTTCTCCCCTCTTCATGTCCCACAGCACACTTTAAAATCAGCCCCAGTGCTTGGCCTCCTGAGATCTGGGCTTGCAATAATAATCTTTTCCCATTCTCCCTCCTCACAGGATCCAAAACTCTGGCATCTCATGGTCACTGCAGCAGATGTCTCTGTGAGAAACCACCACCCTCTGGTCCATTAAGTAAGAAAGTAGGACACAAACCTGACCTATCTCTGTGACACAACATGTTTAAGTTTTTTGAAAATTATTGTGATGGGGCCTTTGGTCTTTTAAAACCACGAGAATTAATCCTTTGGGGCCAACATTATAATGTTTCTGGAATTTGTTTTTTATAAATTATTTCAGGGCAGGAGGTGAGGGTGAAGGAGGAGGAAATGGTTTCAGAGGAGTCATAGGGGAGCCATAAGAAATCTGTGTGTGAAGGCCAAATCACAGAGCAGGTCCTGGGTGGGCCAGCTTTCTACTCTCCTTGGTCTTCACAGAGAAGAAATTATTCTAATTACAGGTAGTTCCCACCCATTCTCTGCCTTGGTTCACAAAAGCCAGATTCCCAGGGAGCGTAACAGGAGAGCACAGGATTAGGACAAGACAAATAGGGAAAGAGTGGCCTCTGCAGTCTTTCCTTTTCCCAGACTGAGGCCAAGTAAGATGCAGCCCCTGACAGGTCTACACAAAACTTCTTTTATTTCAATTTTTTAGCAGATTTGAGACAGAACCATCTGAGGAATATGTGAACTAATTTCGATGGAGATTTTGTAATAGCAGAACTCTTTTTCTTAAAAAATGTACAGAGACCTTCAGGAAAGGTGCTGTTTATTTCTATTTACATGCTATTAAAAATTCTTGGAATGGAGTACTACAATAATTCATTTGTACAGGTAAGAATTTATGTTAAAAGTCTTCCTTGGTTCTGGTTTATGAAGCAGGCTCTATAACACATTGACATGTAATTTGCTACTTAGAATAAAAGTTTTATTTCAAATCAGAAAGATAACCTTGAGAACAGAAAGCAAAATTTTAAGTGGGGCATAAAAAATGATGCTAAAACTGGCAGTATTGATGCAGAAAAACAAAATGCTAGGGGATTTTTCAAGGAAATTTTGCAAAGAGATAGCTCCATGAATAACTTTTTCTGTTTTGTTTTCATAACACTCTTGCCAAAAACAACATCAAAAAGTGCTGGAAAAGCCTTGTAAAATCATTTAGCCCATTGTTCAAACCCTTGCCAGTGCAGCATTATTCCTCAGAGTGCATTCTCCACTGTCTTGTCCAAGCTCAACTGCATATGAGAAACAATGGGTTTCCACCACTTCTCTTGGGAGATATTTCTGCACTATAATGGATCACATTGTTAGGAAATTCTGTTAAATGTTCCTTCAGCCAGTTTTAATCCATTAATTTTACTGACATGCTACTGAGTCACCATAACCAGCACACATCTTTTGCTGCTTTTCTAGTCTTCAATTGTTTGTAGATGACCAGAGCATGCTGTCTTTCCTCCTGGTCATCACTGACCTTAGGCAGCACACTAAAGTTTAGAACATTTCTTTTTTCACTATTTTTACAGGATTGTTTCTGCAGTTATTTTCCTTGCCTTGCCAGTTCATTTACTTTCTTTGTTATTCTGGTTGTTTTCCTTCCCGTTTCTGATATTGTATCATTTCACCTGGAAGGGACTAGCATCAGATTTGAATTACAGCAATGAGTATTTCTGATTAGTTCAGTCAACTTTTCTCCTTCCTGCTGAAGGAGGTTGTTAAGACACCTATAATATATCCTGAAAGACAGGTTGGCATTTTGCTTATAAAACATTCTACGCTGTTGGCAGAAAGAAGGGTTAGCACTAAAAATAAAATGCCATTTAATATTTTACATTTCATGATTTCACATTTCAAGTGACTTTAATTTTCTGTTGCAGGAGACATTAAAACTATGAACAAAACCTTCTTTCTCCCTGGATCTAAAATGTTTCTTCCTTACTTAATTATTTGTTCATGATGTGCAGCCAGTCCCACATGGGGACCCTTCCACGGTCTTTGTCAGGCCATGAGAGGTAAGAAGAAACCATATTAATAAAGAAATAATTTGTTTCTTTTCTCTTTTACAACATGCTGCACTCTCGGGTGACACATTCAGAGACCTTGAAGGATGGCTCAAGTTTTGTCAGACATTTGTTTGTCCAGAGGTCTTTTGCATGTTCCAAAAATTAATCCAGCTGGAGTTAGGATTCAGTAACCAACTTAACCACTGTAGAAGAATGAGCATTACACTTTCATTGAGTTTTTTCCTTCATCCCAAATCATATAAATGTGGTAACTATTATTGAATCTGTCCTCTAGCTTTTTTTTTTCAGCAACCATCCACTGCAACTCTGAAAGGAAATTCTTCCTCTGTAAGAAGCTGTGAAAAGCTACCCCAATTTTAAACTAAAATTATGTTTGATTTTGGAGTACTTATGTGTAAAAAGTAATAACAAATTGAGCGTCTGCAACATTCATATAAAAATGCACAATGGATCATGCAATTCCACGTGCGGGTAATTCATTTCTGAATTTGAAAAATGTGAGTTTTTTGCTTTTAATGGAAAGAAACATGGAAAGACAGAGCCTTATTTTCTGCATATGGGTTAATCAAGTTGTCTAGGGAAAGATATCCTGTCCACACTAAGGGATTTGGAGCTAGATGATTTTTAAAGTCCCTTCCAATCTGTCTATGATATGGTTCTATGAAACGGACATTTTCTAATGCTTACAAGCCTTTTTAAAATCTTTCTTTCTTTCCTTTCTTTCTTTTCTTTCTTTCTTTCTTTCTTTCTTTCTTTCTTTCTTTCTTTCTTTCTTTCTTTCTTTCTTTCTTTCTTTCTTTCTTTCTTTCTTTCTTTCTTTCTTTCTTTCTTTCTTTCTTTCTTTCTTTCTTTCTTTCTTTCTTTCTTTCTTTCTTTCTTTCTTTCTTTCCTAATGTAAAAGGCTGCACTGAAAGAGAGGAGCCAAGCAAAAGAGAAGCAGTGACATTCCAGTTCTCAGCAAAATGCAAAGAAATAACACTTGAATGATGGCATTTGGGTGGAGAATCAGTTCTGCCTCATGTAACACTTGAAAACTTGCCATGTGGCGATCACCAGCAAAGCTCAAGAGTCATTGAGAAGGGAAACCTCAGTTATCTATTTATGAACTATACCTTGCAATCCACAGAGACAATGCTTTCCATATACTGGGCTTTCCTTTTCTTTCTGACTATCACCTTTCCTTTCATCAGTGTGTTCGTAAGGATCCAGCTGCAGCCTCAGAACCCTGGCTAAAGGATTTTTTGGTCAATGTCCTCGTCTTTTGTTTAATTACAGTATTAAGCACACATACACTGCTTTAAAAACAGGAAAAAAGTATTGAGAATCCTTAATGAGAACTGCTAATCACAGCGTTTTATATGTGTTTATTCAGAAATGCCAGGCCACTTTCCACAGTAATTTAAACCTTTTGCACCCTCACTAGTTTCAACACAAAAGGCAAGAGTAGGGTAAGAACAAAAGAGGTTAGGATTTGCCTCCAGAGGAAAAAAAATCCAGGTCTGGCATTTGAAGCTATGCTATAAAACACTTGCTCAGTTAAGACTGACAAACTTCCTGAAGGTTTACACTGTAAAATTTACAAAGAGGAAGAGATGCTGGAAACATAAGCAGTTTTTCACAGCTGTCAGTCTTCAGAGCAGCATCACTGACACAGCCATTGAGAGATGTGTCAAAGTGAAGAACAGGTGAAAGAAGAGCATCTGTGGTTTGACAAAGTACTTGACTAATCAAGCCAAAGATGGAAGCTGCTGGTTTTTGTGATACAGGCGATTTCCATAGATAATAAAGAGCCAGAGCAGGTCCTGTTTTTATTATGCACTTTACGAAATTTTACAGAGACATTGAAAGGATAAACCTCACTAATTGTGTGTAATTGCTGGACAGGAAGAAATATGACCCTGGAGTATTTGCAATCATGTCATGATTACCTGGGCTGCAGTATATTTACTTTGATAATTTGGACTCAGTGAATCCAGCTAAATCTACTACTCTACCGGAGTAACAATTCCATGGATTTCCTTAATGTTTGCCACTTCCATTAACCTCAGTGACAGCAGGCAAGATGACTTTTTTCTTATGGATTTACATAGGTTGGCATCACTTTTTTCATCTCCTGTAGCTAAATAGAGTCAGTGAATTACCATTTCCAATGTCATCGCAGTATGTAACCAACTATAATCTTTATATATTCCCCTTATCAGTTATTCTGAGTTATCCTGCTCTCTCCTCTCCCCAGATTTTGAAAAAAGACTCTCATAAAAGCAGCAAGCTATGGGATATGTAGCTCCTAGCACTTTAAAACAGATGATTGGAGTATAATTATCTTCTGAAGATATGTGGGTGATGTGGAAGGAAATTATCCTGGGATCTAAATCCTGGTGTACATACTATTTTAAGAGAGTTATGAATGACAAGGAGTCACAGTATTTGTTCTACTCAAAGAAAAACAGTAGTAGTTTCACCTCAGTTTCATTATCTCTGGTTTCTTATGTGAGGAAACATAGTTTCACCTAACATTTCAAGTCCTTAAAACTATTTTTCTCATGTAATTGATCACTATTTTTTTTGTTTTGTACCACAGCTAGGTTTGGATTAGTTTATTTTACACAAATGCTTATGGCTCAGCTCTGACCTTAGATGAACAAGCACCATTCCCAGTAAAGTCAATGGGAGCTGCACTTGGATATTTGATAGAGAGTTTTGGGCCTTTTGCCTCAACACAACCAAATTTGCCATAAATTATTTTAAAATTATATTAGCGGAGAACCAGCATTTCCCTTGTGCAGCTGATTGTGTTCATTCTGTATCTATCACTAATTTTTTTCAGGAAATGTTTACAAGTGGAGTCACACATCAAATGTGATTAGCTGAATTGTAACCACAAAAATAACTGGCTTAGAATTAGGCAGCAGAGACTGGAAATGCCTTTAGGAATTCAATCAAATTTATGCCCTTGTATGTGGAGAGCAATTTAGCTTTAAAATTTGTACCACATGTAATAAATCCAATTTAATTTTCAAAGACCCCTTTGTTTACCATTGGGTTTAAATATAGCATAAGCTATTTCTCTCTTTCTAAATTATTCATGTTACCTGTATTCAGTGACCTCTAGATGAACCTTCCTAAACCACAAATGACCTGCTGCAGCACAAGTTCATTCCCAGGCTGTGTGCACAATGTCTAAATTAATCTTTCAAAGCTACAATTACAGATTATGTTACTTTTAGTTTGACTGCAGCTGATGATTAGTTGGTAAATATGACATTTTGATTGGTCTGAGAAAAATCCTTAAATTAGAGCTCTCTGATATTATAGAACCAAAAGACTTATAAGTAATCTTTGTATGCCTTGGGCCAGATTGTTAGAACAGTTCTGTGGTCCTCACTTCTAGTGTGTAGGATCTATTTTAGTTACTGTTTTAAGATTCTTCTTCTGTTTTTCATGATACACAATTCTAGTATTTTCACAATACACAGTACACATTCCCAGAGGTTCAAATAATGTTGTCCTACCGACCACTTAACTCTTTAAACTCTTTTATCACTGAAGTTTTTCAATTTTCACAGCTGGTTCCTGAGAAAAGAAAGTAAAAGCCCTCCCCTGTTTGCTTTCTCTATGGGGCAAAAGGAAGCTTGGTGGTTTTCATTTCTTTGACTTGAATGTATGTGAAAAAAACTGCACAGAGAGATTAAACTGGAAAAACTATGGATCTTTGTTGACTGGCTGGAGCTTCTGGAGAAGGGAAAATACTATAAAACAAAGATCTGATTGGTTGCGTTGCAGTTGCATTCAGGAAAAATACAAATTATTTTGATTTACTGATAAAACCTAAGACCGTATAAAATTGGAAATCAGCTAGTGTAACTTATTGATTTTGCTCTTGCACCCATTTCTCTTGTTTCTAATCCAACCATTTGACATGGTGTGGGCCCCTTTGCTCTGCCTCAGTGGTTCAAGGCTATGAGCAGGACTGTGATCATAACCATGTCCTCAGTTTCCAGGGTATTGCAGCAACATCTCTTAGCAAATCTGCATCTCTCCCTCTCATTCCTCTTTAGCCTCAGCTTTAGGCAGCTCATCCTTTCACTCCCCCACACAGAGACTGCACCTTGTCCAGGCCCTGTGGATGGCACCCCAGCCCTCAGGTGTGAAGTTGCATTTCAATGCTCTAGTATTGATCTTTTTT
>VZSR01003209.1:2430852-2468996 GCA_013398615.1 Brachypodius melanocephalos
AATCCGACACTCCCGAACCAAACTATTCTGTGAAATCTCCTTTTCCAACTCAAGCACCTTGTAGAAGTTATTCATTACTCTATGAAATCACTGGGGGTCTGCCATAGGTAAATTCAGAATACTGCTTGGGAATAGAGTACCCATGTGGGTGTTTGAAATAACAATTTTAGAAAAACATCTATATCAAATACCTCACAAATAACTACTTGCAAAATCAAAAAGTTGCTAAAATTCCCAATAAACTTCCAACAGCTCCTTGGATATGCTGCAGATTTGGACCAGTCATCATGCACTAGAGTAGCTTAGCAAGAATTTAAAAGGAAAATGTACCATAGTGGATGCAATTCAGCTAGGGAATTTATCCCATAGAGGAAAGAAGAGTCCTCATATCTCAGAACTGGAGTTACCAAGTGGTATAATGAGACACTTTCAGGTCTAATTTAAAGTTTTCAAACTAACATATTCTTTATTCGGCTTTCAACTAAAAAATACCAACCAACCAACAAAAAAAAAATCAAAACCTAAGAAAAAACAAAAACAAACAAACAAACAAAAAACAAACAAAAATCCCCAACACGTATTAAAGCAGAAAGCTTTTAAATAAACCATTTTTATTCAGTCAAAACTGCCAATGTCATAAAGTGTATATTCTACTCTGCTCTAGTAATCTGTGAACTTGATGTAGTCAGTGCATTTCTCTGTTCAGTGTTACAGAATTATAATGGAAGAAAGTGATAGATTTCCACAAATAAAAGAATGGAGATAAAGAGAAGACTCTTCATTTTCCTTCTGCAGGATTTGAAAGGAGAAACAGGCTCCTATTTATCACATCATATCAGCTGAAGCTGGATGAGAAAGACAAAGATCTTTTCAACAATTAAAAACATGGTAGTTATAACCCTAACAGGTCTGACAAAGTATAATATTTGACATCTTGCATAGCGTGTTGTTGTCAACAACAGAAAAAACAAAGATAGTTAACAAGTAAAAGTAATGGTTCAATTTTAGCAACTGTTAGTGGAACAGACTGCAAGGAATCCAGAAATTAAAGACTGAAGAAAGGAGTTGACTACAAAAATGTGGGGCAAGGACACGTGTGAGTCCATGTGTCAGAGTCAAGACAACTGAAGGCCATCTAAGCAGTAACAACTAGAATGCCTTAGTATATGATTCTTTAAAAATTCAACCAGTCTACCTGAATATACTGGGAATTATGTTGGGCAGGCAATCCTCTGCACTGGATCTCTGAAGGACTTAGAGTGCTCTCCTGTCTCCAGTGACCAGCAATTGGACACGAGGAAATGGAATGAAGCTGTGTCAGAGGAACTTCAGAATAGACATCGGGAAAAAGTTCTTCACTGAGGGCAATTGGTCACTGGAACAGGCTCTCCAGGGAAGTGGTAACAGCATCAAGCCTGGCAGAGTTCAAGGAGCATCTGTGTGACATTCTGTTTAGTGGCAGGCAGCCCCGCAAGGAGCAGGGAGTTGGACTTGATGGTTCTCATGGGCCCATTTCAATTCAAGACAGTCTATGATTCTACAGTGTTGTATCTCACATTTGAACATGTGCATTTGAACATGTAGATAGTATCTCTTTCCTTCACCCTTTTTTAATTCTCTGAGCATTCAAATCTAATTTTTTTATTCCTTCCTGAAAAATTCATTACTGTGCTTGACAACTGTGTCTATACAGGAATTTGCCAGCTCTTAAAGGTCTCTCTCTGATTTATTATTTAAGGTTTTTTATGTGCCCAACACAAAAGCTCTTTTCCCATCTCGCCTATTGAACGGAATGGGAAAGCCCCTTCTTCTGGAAAGTCCACCAGAAATTTCTCAGTGAAACCAATGCAACCTGCAAAGCTCCCAGCAGTGCCTGTGCATCCCATCCATTGCAAGATTCCCTTTTGAGGACAGTGGTTGCAGGCTGTTGTAGGGAATTCTTGGTGTGAAAATCTGCACAGCTCTCCTTTCAGTCTGTTCTTCAGCAGAATGTACTCCATTATCTTGAAAACGTTGACTTGGCTTGTCCTCATCTCTCAGTCATGGAACTGAATGTTTTGGCTGTATTTATTCATTATTGTCCCTTGGGAAAATATGTAACAGGGTCTCTGCTTTACCTACAGTTTTGGGTGAAAAAGCTCACAGTTCTGTTGTTCCATGGGACGACTGCACATTGTCCTCTCCTGCTGGATGCAATCAGTTCCCTATCCATTTCTGAATTGCCAGGGACTACTGCAGTAGAAATAATATATAAATTCTATGAAGAAATGCTTCTCTTCTGAGAAAGATCTGCCAATAAACTGTCTCCTTGCCACACTAGTTAAATCTAGATGAATACACTTCAAATTACTGGGGTTTAACTTAGCTAAAACCAGTACTACGCAGAAGGGTACCAGCCTCAAAGTTTCTGTTTTAAACTTAACACTATGGTTTGAGAAACAAACTCTTGTTAAACTTCATGTGTTATCTCCTAATATTTGCAAGAAAATGTGGCTGAGGGGTGTGATTGTGCTTGATGTACATTGCTCTTATGGTCAATGTAGGTGATGGAAGGGTGTTAGGAAGCTTGCACTTAAGCACTTCCTTTAGCATGCATTATACAGTGCCAGGGCAGTCTAAACTGTAAAAAAATAAAAATAAAAAAATCCCACTTCACATGAATCTTAATTGCTGTGTTTTATTTTGGGCTAAAAAGGAGAATTATTAAAGGAGAAGTTTCTGTGATCTGACATTCCTCAAATTAAAAACAGAGAGAGAGAGAGAGAAAGAGAATGAGAGAGAGAAAGCAGGAAATCAATAAAGCAAGGAAGAAGAAAGCCAGCAAGCAAGCAAGGAAGCAAACAAGAACTGCCTGTTAGCCCAGAAAAAAAAAGCCTTTCTGCAAGATAGAATCATAAATTCTATGATTTAGAATTTATGCTTCTTAAGGAAAAATATTTATAGCCAAAGAAAATGTCTGATAATTTTTAAATATGAGTTAGCATAAACTAAACTGCAATTAAAATATTAAGAGGTCTGATATAGAAAGAAAGCTAAGAATAATTATTTTTTTGCTGAAAAAAATAACAGACTAGCTAAAAGATAAAAAAAACTGCGGGTTTTTTTGCCTTCCTAGGGCTAGTCTAAAGTTCAGTATTTTGAAAGAATCCAGTAAAGAAGTCTAAACCGTAAAAGCAGCTGTAAATAAAAAGATTTTGAAAAGGGAGGAAATTTCAATTTGTAGATGGATCCACATCACTGATATTCTCTCTTATCTTATGGGAAAGAACTGCTTCATTCAAGAATATACACAGCAGAGTGTGCTTTCAGATTTTAAAAATGTAGATCATACCTTAGGGGACCTCTTGCACCTCATGTTTTATTTTGACATGGAATGCTGATTTTCCATCGTCTCTGTGAACTGTGTACTCCTCCCATTGGCTAATTTCCCATCTCATCATATTGCTATCATTTTTTCCTACCCTTCATTTAGCCCTGATTCAAGGTGCACTTTGATGGATGTAGGTAAATACTCATATTCACAAAGGGCATGGGGCACATTCAATTGAACTAGTGTTGGGGGTTAAGCATTTAAGTGCAGTATTTTGAAATGGGAAGGACTCTGCCTAAAAGCCAGCTCTTACTGTTCTATAAAGAGCAATAGTTTCCATACACCAGGCAGAATTCAAGTGCAAAAGCTCCTGAACTGAGAGTCCAGCCTCAGTTTTGCCCCTTTGTCCCTTGGGTTCAAGAGAATCCAAACCATTGGACCCCATGTCTCCCTCAGCTGTTCAGAGTGGAACACTCAGATCGTGGTCCTGTTATTCCATGCTTTTGACCCAGCTTCTCTACGTAGATTTTAATTTCATTAGGTTACAGTCTGTTTGAAGGAGGAGAAATCTGGGTTGCATTTCAAATTTTGTTGGCTGACACTTCATTGCTATAATGGAACATGAGTCATGGCAGGTTTGAGCCAACAGCTTTAACTATACACATGAAAGCTGTATTTAACACATATTGTGCCCACTATGTCTTTCAAGGTCTTGTCTTTTCTGATCTGACTATTATTTTTCTTTATACTTAACAAACTGAGGGGATAAACGAAGATAGCTGCATTGCAAACAGATTATGCAAGATACTATACAGGCTTGTACTTATTTCCACCCAATGCCCACCTTTTCCTGCCCACAGCCCATTTTATAACTTAAGTCATGATGAAACACACGATGCAAGTACAAGGGAATAGTCTGGAGGAATAATGGGCTTCTATACTGCAAACAAGTACCGAGAGAACCATTTATCCATTTCACTGAGACAACTTGAATTTAACAGACACTAGTAGAACTATTGAAAAGCTGCAAAATCCGAACCTTTTCCAACAAAGTTTGTTATTTTGACCATAACTTTCCATAAATCAGCAAAATGTGTAAATAACGAAGCTAAATAATTTGACATTTACAGAATTGCAGAAATCTTTGCAAGAAAAACAGAAAAATTTGGCTCTGTGATATTAGAATTTCTTCATTTATTCACATGCTGTGTCATATAAGCTGGTTGCTGGTGATTTATCTATTTTGGCTTGGTGGGGGGTTACTTAGATTTTGGTTGGTTGGTTTTGGTGTTTTTCTGTGTCCTAGTTATATGGTTTCTTACAATTTCCCACCAATAATTTCATTGCCTGTGTAGGTCGGTGGGAAAATTTATTTTGAAAAATTCTTTGCTCATGGTATGATTGTGAGTAGCTTACACATTTTGCTAAGCCATTTTGATTTAAAATGGGTCATGTGAGATGAATCTCCATAGTAATTAGATGAAAATAACTCATAAAAATTATTTCAATAGGATCATAGAACATCTTGATTTGGAGGAAACCCCTGTATGTGACTTGGTCCCAACCCTTACTCAAAAAATTTTATGCACAAGCACTTTCAAGATCACTAATTCAAAATGTAGCTTTCGTGACTATGCATTTTAAACTCTCCTATAAACATATCTGCAATACATTCCTGGTGATGACACACGTGCTGATGGGATGTACATATTGGCAGTACCAAAGTTCAAAAAATGTGATTTATAGAACCATATAAATGTAAATGTTTATGTAAAATATCTTGTTCTATCTGTTTAGTTCTAGTTACAGCCTTAGGGTTTTTTTCTCTAAAATGTGTAACTTTTTGTTTAAAAAAGAAAAAAAAATTCAGGAGGGTGAGATTTGTGTCAGAAGAGCAGAATTATTTTTGCTTGAAAAGTGAGATTAAAAATGTATCAAAATATGAAAAGGTTATGCTGACCTGAGCAGTAATAAGTACAAAACAACTGATTAGTTCATTTCTGGTTATGCTCCATTTAACTGTTTTCTGCTTGAACCAGCTTTGAAGAACTGCACGAACATGAAAATTCCTCAGACGAGGTGGTCACTCTCTTAACTCGCTGTGTCTTCTCCATTTTGAGCGTGTCCTTGTGCCCCTCTGAGCTCATTTTACTTCACTGCTCCCTGACTTCTTCTTCTCATGCCATTTTGCATGGACTGCCAGGAACACAAGAGGGAAAGAGAGACAGGAATGATTATCTTCAGAGCAGAATCTTTATCTGTGTCTTAAGAACAAAATTCCCTGTTCAGTGTTGCTTTTTGACTTCAGGGGTTTTTTCTGTGAATTTATTTACAGTGGAAGAAGTTGAATGGCAGGTTGATTGAAGCGACTCAAATTTGCAATGCACAGCAGGTAATCAAACATCATTTTCAACCCATAAAGAATTTTAACCTTCAGGAAAGCACATTTGTAGAAAATAAGTATTACATATTGGTATAAAAAATCAATGCAATTTCTATAAAAAGAAATAAAAATACCCATTTTACTGTAGTAAGGCTCAAAATCCATACTTATTCCTTTTTTGTTTTCATGTTTGAGATATTTTGGATATTTATTTTAGCTTTTCATCTCATTCTAGTATTGATTGATGCATTTCTTTATTCACTCAATAATTATTTCAGGTTTGAAAATTTAAAGCTTTTATTTAGACTAATATAAGTGATTTTGTAAGAATTAGACTCTTGATGCTACAAGCAATATGGGAAAATCCTCTTGGTTTAGGAGAAGACAAGAATTTCAAAAATTATTTCAAGTTCCAATTGCTTAGACTCAACTTGAGCATCAGTTTTTTGGAATTTGTTTCTAGAAGTAACCTAAGCTTGAGGCTTTTCAAAATAAACAAGGTATCTGAGCTGAAAACTCTTCTCACACCTAATAAAATACATTCACTTGTTTTAGTTTTGGTAATTTCATCTGAGTTCACTGAGTTCTTGCGAAGGATGATTGTCTGTCAAAATGGGTTTTCCCAGCAACAAACATTCACAGGACTCATGGAACTCCTGGTAGTTTCATGAAAAAAAATCCCAAGTCATTAATTAAAACTCATTTTAATGAGTTTAGTAACTTTCCTTTCTGTCAGCTCTAGTGCATCCGATGCCTGAGCATGTGGTACATCAGCCTGATCTCTGATTACTTTTCCTCATTTTTTTGTACAATAGTGCTCAAAGGACCTGAGTTCAGAACCACTTAGTCAGGAGAGCTCTGTGTCCCCACACAAGTCAAGATTTCCACCAAAAACCCTTTCATTGCAAATGTTAAAGGCAACTCATTTTTATTCCCCATTTTACTCACGCAGAATGGAGTAGAGGGAGATTAAGTGATTTGGCCAAGGCTCCCCAGGAAATCTGAGTCCAGAAGTCCTCAGCTTTAATCCACAAGACTATCTTTCCTCTGCTAGGAAACAGATGTTAAATTGGAAGTTAATTTTGCCATGAAACTTTTTTTAAGAACTGTGAAAGGCAAACAGTCTCCAAGAATGATTACTTAGCAGGCTACCAGCTCTGCAGTCTTGCATCTTAGAAGTAATTCATTCCATCTTTGCTGGCAGGCTTTAAAAGGCCTTTTGTTTTCACTTACTGATTAGTATAACAATCTATTTTGAAAGATATGTGAGCTGATAGGAGGCATCGTTTATTTGCTTCGATGGTAGATTTTTGCAACAAAATATACGAAGCTTTTAAGAGTCACGGATTGAAGCCCCCGATGTCAAAGACAAACGCTAGGATTATAAATACAGATCTTCTAAAGTACTGTAAGTACTGTAATCAGTAACAGAAACTTGCATCATTCATTTGCCTCCTTTAAAGTGCTGAAGGGTTTTCCTTTTAAAACCACAGGCACATATATTATCAGTCAAACACGAGGCAAACACGTAACCTGAGTTCGTTCTATAATTTCTGTTGCTTTATATAAAATTCCCATTTAGTGCTAGACTGCAGCATATTGTGGGTTAACTTAGAATTCCACTTGGCCTTCCTCTCCTCCTCTTTTCTGCTATTCAAATCAGTCTTGTGGAAAATTGGCCTCAGTACCAGTGACGTGCTGCTGAACTTACAAGATCTCAAGAATATCCGACCAGATTTCATTCTTTTGTTGTAGAATTGTTTCCATCTGGGGCCTAGATATAAACTTGGAAAATGTAAAGACTTTTCCCTCTCACCCTGCCTGCCTTCAAAACATTGGCAAATGATCCTCCTTGTCAGTGCAGTTCATATTGGATTAAAACACTGGAGCAAATTATATTTCTGTGGGTGTAGGAATTAGTAGCATTTATTGGAAGTTTAATGTACTGCCTAACAATCCAAGAAACAACAATATACTTTAAAATCACGTGAAAATTAACATTGAACATAACAGAATAGAAGAGAATGGTAGTAGATTCTGAAAAGAAATATTGGTCACAGGAGACCAGCTCTGCCAAAGAGCACAGTTAGACACATTTGCAAGTGCTCCATTTGTGTAGAGTCTCAGTGTGTGAGCATAACTCTCTGGCTTGAATCCACATAGCTGTTTTACTAAGCTGGAGTAGCTAAGCTGGGAGCAGAACCACTTTTAGCTCCTCTACACTCAGCAAGGGCAGTGGTGACTGTACATCTAAAGCTGTGCCCCATGCAAAATTAAATTAATGTTTCTTTTATTTGCTCTGTGCTACCATGTCTAGTGAAAATGCTTTTGATACAAATGTCATTTTTAAAAATATTGGTACTAAGTTTATGCTGGAGAACTAAGCAATTAAAAGGCATAGTTTGCTGGAGGGGAGCAAGTTACTTCAGACTTTTCAAAGTGTCTGCTTGGCTTGTGTTTCCTGGTGTACACAGCAAGCTTTAAGTGCTCATTATTTGACAACACTGTCACTGCCTCCAGCCTTTGTGCTAGACATTCGTACATAAAACTTTTCTGTGGGTGTGTGTTTCTGTGCCTTCACTACTGTTAGTGCACCAAGAAACATTCTTATGGCTTCTACAATAAAAACTCATTTACTATTGAGAGGACTTTTACAATGATAACCGGAATTTGAAACATGCTGTCCTAGGCACTCTAAACTAAAAGTCTTTCTTTTTTTTCTCTGCATCTCCACAGAGCAGCAGTAACCCTGCAAGTTATGACCTTTTTTTTTTTTGTATTTATATATATAAAAAAAAATCTGTCTGTATAGTGACCCTAATATCCACACCATTTTTAAATGAAAATGTAATCTCTGCATTCCTGACTGGCAGATATTCGTTATACTCCTTTTGTCAGCAACACTGATAGGTTCACGACCAAAAAAAGTCTGCTGAGAACGAGCACAAAGACCCTTTCTGTACTCGAGCACACTGACATCCAGTTTCATTAGCGTCCACAGCTACAAGTAAGAGCTCTGGGGGTGAGGAGCAGCTGTGTTGGGTCCCTTCTCAGAGACACCAGGGATGCTGTCTGCGTTATTGAGCAGTGCAGAGCAGCAAGGGTGCGTCTGCTCGTCAGTGCTGAGGACACGACATCCACACACAATCGCTCTCTGTGTGGGAATGGCCTTCCAGGGGAGTCTGCCCCCACAAGCTGAGAGCCACTTGCAGCTGCAGTGCGCTGGGTTCATACCTAGTTCACCGTTTTCAAGAATTTGGGTTCACTAGTGTGGGCATACTGTTAAATCATGCTATAAGGTATCATTAATATTTTCCAACTACGGCCCTCAAAAACATTTCTGTGGTCTCTAATACTACTCATCTACACTTTTCCTTCCAGATGTAATGGCTCTTGCATCTTTTATCTTCCCAAATATTATTTACTTTGCCTTTGTATGCCTTGGCTGTGAAGTGGGAAATATATCTTTGTTTTTCCACAGCATGCGTTCCAGAACGATCATAATTTTTTAAAAAGAAAGAGGTATCGGTCGTCTTCTTAAATATTGTTTTTCTGATTTACTGATGCAGTAAATCTCATATTTCCTCAATATGGATAACCTTACAGCTCTGAGTCTTATTCATGTACTTGCTCCTTTCATGTTAATTTTGTTAATTCTGGAACTGATGCAGCCAGTCCTACTCACTAGTTGTCTCATTTGCTTTTATAATTGTAAAATGGATTCTTATTCAGCACCTGCCAGGGGAGATGGCCTTACACTGGGGATGGCCTCTCCTCTGGCCTTACAGAGGGTGCCCCTGGCTTGTGATGCTGCTGTTTCCTGCGTGCCAGAGGTGTGTGATCACAGCTGGCATCACCCCCCAGGTAGTGCAGCTCATTCCCTGTGTCTGCTCTGGCTTTGGCAAAGCAGGCACTGACCAGGGTGGGCTGTCCTGGGCTGTGACTTTTGAGTGCTGAGTGAATCACCGTGTAATTTTGGTTGGAAGGAACTTATGGAGGTCACCTGTCCAGATTTCCACTAGCACTACAGTTTATTCCTTGTGGACTAGGTGGCTTCTCTTGCGCAACAATTTGTTTTCCATTGTTTGGGTTGTGCTTCTGGAGGTGTGCAATTCCAGAAACTACCCTACTCCTAGGAATTTGGGGGGTATAGGTACCTAAAACTTTAAGACAGATTCTTCATTTTTAAATCAATTAGAAGTTTTCTTTCCCTCTCTCTTTTCTAAGATAGGGCTTTTTTTTTTTTTAGTGGAGCTTTAATACCAAATTCTGTAACAATTTCATAGTTAACTGTGCAAATTTAGGGGGCAATTATATTAATCTTCAAATAAAACACTGATACTACTCATAGAACCTAAGCTAACTTATTTCTGTCTTCCATTTTTGAAATTTCAGGTTTAAAAATGCAGATCATTAAGACAGTTAAACTTTCTCTGGTAATTTCATGCATTTTGATAACAATGCTGAGAGTTTCAACTGCGCAGTTTTTTCACTGAGGGTATATCTTTAATTCATCTTGCTTGCTTGTTCAGAGTTCAATCCTGGACAAAAATTGTGACAGAGATGAGCTTCATTCACTGCATAAATACAATGAACCTGTGCAATATAATACAAGGCCTTTTAACAATACTGGATCTTCTGTGAGTACATTGGGGCTTTTTGAAGGCACAACTACTCTCAAGCCTTGTTCTTGCCTGTTAAATACTTGAGCTGATGGATAGTATTGCAGAAAGGAAACTGAAGAAACTCATCCACCTGAGAGCTGAACAACCATAGGAAACAAAGATAATTAATTGTCTTATACTGAATCATAAAATCATAGAATGGGCTAGGCTGGAAAGAACCTTAAACATTATCTTGTTCCTACTCCTGTGCCATGGGCTGAGACACCTTCCACTATCCCAGTTTGCTCAGAGCCCCATCAAGCCTGGCCTTAAAAATTTCCAGGAATGGGACAGCCACAGCTTCTCTGGGCACCCTCAGAATTCCAGTGCCTCACCACACTAACAGTCAAGATTTTTTTCCTAATTGTTAATCTAACCCTATTCTCTGTCAGTTTGAATGCATTCCCACTTGTCCTGTAACTCCCGACCCTTGTAAATAGTCTCTCTCCCCATCCTGCAGTCCCCAGATACTGGAAGGCCACAATTAGCTCACCCCAGAGTGTTTTTTCCAGGCTGAACAATCCCAGTTCTCTCAGCCTTTCCTCCCAGCAGAGCTGCTCCATCCCTCTGATCACCTTGGTGCCTCCTCTGGCCTGGCTCCAGCAGCTCCCTGTCCTTGCTGTGCTGGGAGCCCAGAGCTGGATGCAGCCCTGCAGGTGGGGTCTCAGCAGAGGGGGCAGAGGGGCAGAATCCCCTCCCTGCCCTGCTGCCCACGGGGCTCTGGGTGCAGCCCAGCACACGGGGGGGTCTGGGCTCCCAGCGCACACGGCTGGGCCATGTCCAGCCTCTCACCCACAGCACCCACAAGTCCTTCTCCAGGGCTGCTCTGGGTCTGCTCATCCCCAGCCTGGATTGGAACTGGGGATTGTCCCATCTCAAACGCAGCACCAATATTTGGTCTTGTTAAATCACATGAGATTCCCATGGGCCACTTCCTGAGCTTGTCTGGTTTTGACAATATGTGATGTAATGCACATACTACAGAGTAGTGCATTCTGTGTTCTGCCAAAGCTCCAAACTTTCATCTAGACAGGGAAGAGTTTTTCTTCAAATAAGGAGACTTTGTACCCTTTTGATGCACTCTTGAGAGACACAAGAGGAACAATAAAATGTTCATGAGGAAGAATTCCTTACAATTCCCTACAGTGTTGCTTCTGTTAAGACAGTAAACCCTAGATGTCTAATTTCAGCTCTGGACAAGCTGTCTTGTCAGTGCAAAACTGCTTTACTTTATAACTTTCTCCAGTATGGTCTAGTGTCACTTACAATTACTTGTGGACCATTGTACAGGAACTGCCAACAATTGTTTGCAACACAGTCTTTCATTGGATCCTAAATTTCTGTGGGTGAAATTCCAGCTTCACCAAAGACAGTGAGGATGGGACACTCTTTCCCCACTTCCCCCCCACCTCCTTCCTGAAAGATTCTTGCTGTTTGAATCCAAAACTGCAGCATAGCTATGACAAGACCATATCCCTCTTCCGAGTTCAGTTTGAGCAGGAAAACAGGAAGTGCTCCAGTTTCTGCCATTTGTTTTGTGGAATTTGCCTAGGTCTCTGTACCAGCAGAAGTTCTGCACAATGGAAAAATCACAGCCTGCTTTTTCTTCAGATGACTGAAAGCAGAGTAAAATCTTTATCAGAGGTGCACAGTAGAGATGAGGCAATGCTCGTAGACTGCAGTGAAGAAAGCTGGAATTAAGGAAAACATATTACTATAAGGGTGGAAAATTCTTCAAAGATTCCCAGAGTGATGACTCCATCCTCAGAAATTCCTTCACAAAAACCAGAAGGACAAAGACTGGAGTTTACTTGGGTGCTGGCCCTGCTCTGGACATGGAGTGACTCCAATATGAATTTTCTGCAATTTTGTCATTCTTGAACTACCACAAGTCACTTTGTGCTAACTCAGAAGCCACAGCAGTATTCTTCACTGGTTCCACTTTACTGTCTAGATCTGTCAAAAATAACAGAATGATTTCTCCTTTCTAATTAATATTAGACACAGATAACTAATCTTTTCTTGCCACCTGGTGCTTCCTGCTAAGCAGATATCTACGGACAAAAGTTCTCTTGTGAACAGATGTGGCCTCCTCTTCTGCTCCACATCCTCAGCTTGCTGCTGACAGCTGTCATCTTTCCTCACTTCCCTCACTTCCCACAGCAAAGCACAGTGTAGATAAACCCCCGTGTGCTGGGCTGCACCCAGAGCCCCGTGGGCAGCAGGGCAGGGAGGGGATTCTGCCCCTCTGCCCCCTCTGCTGAGACCCCACCTGCAGGGCTGCATCCAGCTCTGGGCTCCCAGCACAGCAAGGACAGGGAGCTGCTGGAGCCAGGCCAGAGGAGGCACCAAGGTGATCAGAGGGATGGAGCAGCTCTGCTGGGAGGAAAGGCTGAGAGAACTGGGATTGTTCAGCCTGGAAAAGAGAAGGCTCTGGGGTGAGCTAATTGTGGCCTTCCAGTACCTGAAGGGAGACTGCAAGATGGAGAGAGACTATTTGCAAGGGCCTGGAGTGACCAATCAATGGGGAATGCACTCAAACTGACAGGGAATTAGTTTAGATGCTAGAGGTTAGCTTAGATATTAGGAAAAAAATTCTTGACCATCAGGGTGATGAGGCACAGGCACAGATTGCTCAGAGAGGCTGTGGCTGTCCCATCCCTGGCAGTGTTCAAGGCCAGGCTGGATGGGACTCTGAGCAGCCTGGGATAGTGGAAGGTGCCCTTGAACAAGATGATCTTTACAGTCCCTTCCAACCCAGACAATTCTATGATTCTTTAAAAACTAGAGTGATATTCAACCTAAAACTTAGTTTAAAATGTAGTTAACATATTTTTTAAAAGGTGGCATCTCTAGAAACATTTTTACTTTTAAACCCCAAACTAATCACATCTCAAAAGTAGCCAGAAATTTAGAGATCCTTTTATAATAACTACAAAGGCTATTTTGATCTCTTTATTATGAACTTTTAAAGGAGTACCTCCCTCCAAGACCAAACTCAATAAATGTATATACACTTTGCCATTATTTCAATGTCAAAATCTTTATTTCTGCTGCAAAAGAGGAGAGAAAGAGTTCCAGGTATTACTGATCAAACCTGCCTCCATTTATCTTGACCAGAGCAGTGGAACAAACACAGAGTGAAGGGGTCTGTAAGGAAGCCAACAAGCATTTGCTGTGACATTCCTGTTTAATTTTTTCTCTTAATATGGGATTTTAAATGCATGTTATTTTAACTGCTTGGAATGCTGAAACTTTACAGTCTCAGCTGTGCTGTGGATTTAGCACATATTAAAAAATAGAATCACAAGTAGTTATTTTATCCCCTTATGTAACACTTTAAAAGGTTTACAATATTACCAACATAGGCACCTGCAGAGTTACTTGGGATTCTTCACACTTTAGAGCATTATCTGGAAAATGTTTTTTTTCCAATTTGAAACACAAGCTAAGACAAATTATATTCAGTTCTCAAATCCCAGTCTAATTTGCATAACTTTTTTCACTCTTTCTCCAGGTTTAAGCTATCGAGGAAATATCAAGTGCTGGAGTGAAGGATTTACAAGTGCAAAACCAGATGAATGGCAGTAATTTTTAAAATCATTTTCGGATGGGGTGCAGGGCTTGTTGCCCTAGAGTCTATAACGTTTCCACAAATTGAAAACATTCCACTAAGTTGATCTCAAAACTTTCGAAAAAGTTCTTTTCAGAACTAAAATGTAAGAATCAAATAAACATTTTCATAACTATTGAGTCAGCAATTAATTCTACAAAATCCATACCCTGGACTCAGTCTAATGCAGATGTCAATACATCAAAGCTGCTGCCCAGGCTCACAGACAAGTGTGTATTTCATGTGATGAATCGTTGAGTTGTTGGAAATATTTTCTTCTGGTGAAAAGAAGACACTCTTTTTCCACTCAGAATGTAAAGCATTTTGAAGATGACAGCTAAAATCTAAACCTACATTTGGGCTTTGATTGTTTGGGATTTTTTTTTTGGAAACGTACTTGCTGATATTTTTTTAAATTACATTTTAAAATAAGAAATAATTGATAACTCTGTAAATGTTAGTCAAATTAAACCTGGAGAGAAATAGTAATAGGTTCCAGAAACTCATACTATTTCTAATCATCTGTTGGAGATTTCCCAGGTCTAGCTCAAATGAAAACTGAATCAACACAAACATTAATCTGATATGAAATGATTGCACTGAAAATCTTCAGGATGTACTCTCAGACAGCTACTAGATCAGTTTCTGAGACTGAATAGCTTCTGAAGATACAAATAGACATTCATTAGTGTGAACACTTCCCTGAAGCAAAGCCCTGAATATATCAAAAGTTGTCTACTCTGCAATTCTATTTACGGGACGCTTGCACCATTAAGCATTTCAAACCTCAAGCAGGAGGTTCTCTCAACAGAAGGTGAAGATATTTCCCATTACTTGTGCTACAGACCTTGCATAATTTATTGCTGCTTTGTGTAATTATTAGGAGCACATGCCTGGGAAGAACTATGTGGAATATTTAGTGCAGTTCCTTTAGTCATGTACAATCACTCTCAGTAAACTTCTTCGGAAGGTTCTCGCTAGAAGCAGTTCATTGCTCATCAATATTCTGTTTGAAAGGTCATCTGAAATCCTTCTTCTTTTTCGGTTAGGAATCTTCTAATTTCCAGACTAACTTGATTTGGGAAGACTTCTTTATCCTGATATCTTGATGTTCTGCTTTGGCTTGAGTAGCTCTGTCTCTTTGTGATCATTCTGACACACTTCAAACATGCTGAGACTTGCCTACAGAATAATCAGCACTCATCGACCTTCCCAGCCTTGCTAGAGAGGCATGGACAGGGTTTGCTGTGAAGGCTCTGACATGGAGCTGTACTCCAGTGGCTTTGGGAAAAGATTTGGTGTGCATTCAGTCAACTTGGCGAGGGCAGAAATGGCTTGGGGCTGTCTATGAAAGACAGTGTAGTACACAGACGTATGTTGAGACGTATTTCTAGCTCAGAAACATACCTCTCCTAAGGAAAGATCTCCATTCCCCAGTTTTTCTACTATCTCTTTCACTCTACATGTTTCACTTTGTATTATTCTCTTGCAAACCCATGGCATACATAACATTAATGGTTATGTAATAAATTGCATTTCAGCATTACAGGGCTGTTACTTCTAGCCATGGTGTCTCGTTGTAATGTCACTGCATCATAAAAAATTCATATGACTAGTTTGGGAAGAGGGATGTGATTGGATCAGCTCCACTCCATATTACTGCTAAACATGAAATAAAAAAAAAATGCTAGAGGATTAAGGAACAAATAGAGATTCTAAAAGCAATTTCCTGTCTAAGCTCTAGGATAAATGGTAAACACACTCCTTGGGCAGCTGCTAGATGAAAACTATGGAAGTTCTACATTTTTGTTCAGAATATCACTGATAATCTTAACTCCATATTGGAAAACTACAAATGTTACGAAATGATGTATCAAGGAGTATTACAGTACTAAAATAAAGTGAATGACCAATCTGCAGGTTCTACAGCATCTCTCATTCAGTGTATTAATGCTCTCTTAGAATAGTCCACCGTGATTCAGTGCAGACTTTTACCTGGCTTTGTGTGTTGGAAATGGAAAGGGCAAAGAATCTTTTTATTAGGGAGAAATAGTCCTTAAAGATAAAATATCACCAGTTCCTAAATACCCATAACTCCTTTCTATTGAGAATTTTGTTCAGGAGAAACAGAACTAAACTGTGGTCAAGCATTCAAATGTGTGTAGAAAATATAAATATTCTCTGGGGAAACACAAGGGCTATGATTCTTTGGTAAATCTTCATGTGATTACAAAACGAACCTAGGAGAAAATCCCAATATACTTTATCCATTAAGTCTGATTTATCTGTGACTAATGACTCTTTAAATTTGCCTTTAATATGTTATGCTTTGAAACTTAATTTACTGTATATTTTAGACTTTGTTTGTCTGGTTTATATTGTAAGCCTTTAAAATAAAGTAGAAAAACAAATCATAGAATGGTTGATCATGCTGAAGTTACATTGCAGTTCATGATACAGAAAGCTGTAAACAGTGAAGTTTTGATTAATATTTAAATAGTGGTTTGAAAACTGCCCTTTGGTATTGAAACACAGAAGAAAGCCTTCATATTTCAGAACACATACATAGACTACTAAAAACGAGGAAAATCAAACAATTTTTGTTATTCCCCAAGGAAGTGGCAAATTACTCGAATCAAACGTGTATAATAAACTACAAAATTGTTTATTCAAAAATTTTTAGGACCAACTGGGAAAAATATTTTCTCAAGTGATTCACATTCCAGTCCTATTGGCAAGGTTCCTTTAAAAGTGGAAATCAACACGAGTCACTAGAAATAGATTGGATCTTTATTTTGATGTATGAAGATGGAAAGCAAGTTTTGTTTGGGCAAGCACACCCTGTTAAATTTAATTAAGATATATGTACTTAAATCTTCATTGCCATCACTATCCTGGGTAACAGGCTATAGAAACTGACACATTTCCAATTAAACCAGTCATAGGTAGGAGCCAAACCATAGCCTGCACTTAGCTAGACCAGGAGTGGCAGACAGGTATTTAAGCAGCAGGCCATGACTTCATTAATTAAATTCCATGGGGAACCATCCATTCATCCTTTCTCACACACCAGATGTTTATCAGGGCCCACTTTGTGTTTGCTTGATTCTCATTCTTGATCTCCTAGCCTTGGGTGTGCTCTCTCCATGCTTACCTACAGGAATCAGGTGATGGAGACTCCTGCAGCTGCGACTGTAGGGAGGAGGAACACTGAGTCAAGGGGAATACCTGCTCTGGAAAAGCCCCAGGATTCCCTTCTCAAGCAGAAGATCTCATTTGGCATTTGAGCTGCCCCTTTCAGCCTTTGTCTCCTCTGAACACAGTCAAAAACTGTAAAAAAAGCATGTTTACTTTTCTTCAGTTTTTTCTTTGAATTCTTACTTTTCTCTGACTTACACTTTCACCAAAAATAATAATAAAAAAAAGTGAAAAAATATGACACTTTGACTCACTTGGACTCAGATCTTACCTTATTTATAGCAGGAAGCTGGTCAGAAAAATATGAAGTGTGAAGCAAAATGTTTCCTGAAAGCCAGATCAGATATTAGATTTTGAGTGATGCAAAGATCTCTAACCCCTGTGAATAGAGAAAACAATTCTCTACGTTTACATGTATGCTTCTCCAAACACTCCATTATAAAATAAGCCTATTTTAACTTGCCAGCTGCCCTCCACTTAAAGGTCTGGTCCACATTTCTCCAGTTCACGTAAGACAAAACAAGGTTAAATTGTTCCTAGTTTTCCATCAGGGAGGATACTTTAACTTGCTTTGCTTCCATGGCCACAGGACAATATGATGGGATAATCCAATATCATAACCTGCTGCAGTTTTCATGTGTCTCTCACCTACACTTAAAGCTCAGTCTAAATTAGATTTTGAGCAATATAGTTTGTGTGGGAATTCAAAAGCTGTTTTACTTCACCAACTGAATCTCTGTCACTGAAAAATTACCATGAGCTTTGGATACTTTACATAATTTTACATATCTTTACATGTTCTCTTGACTACTGCAATGCATTTTAACCTGGCAAGTTTGCAATTGGACACGTTGGGTGAAGTTATAACAGGTGTACATTTACAGTCCATCACAATAAATTTAGCACTTGATTTGGTATCTATTTACCATTTCATGTTCTCTTAGCCTTTGTCTACTTCAGGCCATAACTTAGTCGTGTTACAGCACATCAGCTTTTTTCAGTGCAGATTTTCTCCTGAACCTGAAATGTGCATAAAGGTACTCCCTGTTTCTGCACCCCAAAATATAAGCAGGGTCAGTTGTTTAATGCTGTGCCTGCCAGATTATTTCCCCACAATCTTCTATCCCCTGCAGCATGAAATGTGACTGTGGGTGATATAGCTACACATGAAATCATTGAGTGTGTCCTGAAATTCAAACTAAAGCATTTAATTTTCCTTAGCAAGGATCACTGCAAGTGGGGACACCCTGCCACCTACACTGAACTTTACCTTTTAATTTTTGAAAAGGTCTGGAGATGAGGATTGGGGCCATCTGGAAAGAAGATCAGCTCAGAAATATTTTCCTTCTGTAAACTTTTTGGCATGATTCATAGACCATTTAGGGTAAAAAAAATTAAGAGCCTGGAACACATGGTGCTGGTATACCCTGCCAACCACACATTCTGGTTATTTTCTGAACCTGCAAGAAAGAAAAAGCTGGATGGAACAGTGGCCTTACTTTTGTGGTGGGACACTATTTCAGAACTTGAGAAAAAATTCTTGTCTCAGGTCTCCCCACAGAGCAAAACTATTCTTTGGGAGAGTTTTTTTCCTTCAGAATTCATCTAGGTTGTCAGGTATGTGGACATAGAAATGCCATCTTTTTATATGTGTTTGTGAACTTTAGAAAAATAAAAGTAATAAGAATCCAACTCTGGGTAACAAGAGTGTCATGGAAGATTCTGCACCTGATTATATATTAGAAAGATGTAATTTTGAAAAATATCACTGTGACAGGTTGCCACAGGTTCCAGCAAGGCATGTGCTTAGCAGAGGCCCAGTGTGGGGGCCTCAGTGAGGTCTTCCTCTGCCCTTTTCCCATTGCTTTGACCACACTGCTGATCCTGATGTTCTCGGGTCCCAGACATGTGTGGTCTGTGCAACAAAAATGCACAATCACATTTCCAGCTGCTGGATTATCCATGTTGGGTATTGATTGGTGTGAGCAACAGGGACGATGTGGGGTGAATTCCCGTGCTTTTCTTTCCTGGGTTGGGTGGAGGAACGTGTGTAGCACCTCTTTTGTGATATTGCCCATCAGTTGTGCCCGTAGAGGGTGCTGCTCAGAAAAGCAGTGATCATGCTCATATCACATTTATAACAGGGCTGGTACCCCCGTATTTAGCAACAATAGTCTTTGATTAACATCTTCAATTTGCTTTAATCTATTTGCTGTAAATTTTAAGGATGGCCATTGCTGTCAAACTAATACCAACCTCGTCTGTGTGTGTGTGAAGAATGAATGGCTGGACAAAATTTTAATAGGAGCAAAAAGTTGCTGGTAGAAGAGTGTTCTTCCTTCACAAATGCATTATGTTTTCAGATTAGCATATCTCTTTTCATCTGTGGCAAATCCCCCAAATCTGTAAAAGTTTAGAGGTGTTTATTATAGATGTTTTCAGTCAAGCCTGTTCTAATTGTTGCTATTATTCATGCAAAAATTATGAACTGGGTTACTTTGCCACCCACAAAACACAAGTAATCTAAATTACACCTTGCAGTGACCTGCTAGTTTTTGAGGTTAAACATATACTGACTGTAATAGAAGGTCAGGCTTGTGTTAAGAACATTTGGAAGTTATGCCACTAAAATGTGCATTCTAATCTTAAATAGCTCCTTTCAAGCAAAACATATTTTTCACATCCAGACCAGGTATAAATTTAAAGCAGAGCTGTATGAAAAGGGACTTTTTTCTCATTGTTTACACAGAAATCCTGGGGAGAAAAGATAATACTATGTTAACCAAATGTGCTCTGTTAATGTCTATATATCCACATGTGTGTGTATATATATGTATTTTAGTATATATAAATCTATACTGGTATTCATGTAAAAGTTGATCAGGAGCTTTGGGAGCAGGAATGGTCTTTCCATCATATCTCTCTCTAATACCTAGGAATTTAATGAAGACTCAATACTCCAGATCAACAAGACCAAGGATATATTAGAGCTTTTAATTAGCAGGATGATAACACCTATAAGAACTTGCTATGGAATTATGGACAGGATTTTCTCCTGGGATATTCTCTTGTCTTTGCCTATAAAACAGAAGAAATCACCAGTAAGGTGATTTTGTCAGCTTAGTGAGTAAAGTATGCCACCTGAAACCACTGAAATTTCTCCAACGAGAGTAAGTTACTAAGTCAGGTAGCAGAAAGTACCTAGAGAACATCATGATTTCCTCTCTCCATACATGCAGCATTAGGAAAATGTTTCTGGCTTATTGTATTTAACATTTTGTTATTGTTTAGTTTGTGACTAAAATAACTTTACTGACAGAATTTACTTTTGGTGTTTAGGGCAAGTGAGCCAAACATTTAGCCAGATTCCTAGACAGTGACTCCCATTTTCAGGTGATTAGATAAAGGAAATATGGCAAAACCCCCCCCCCAAAACAAAACAAAACAAAGCAAAACAAAAAAAAACCCAACAAAACAAACAAAAAACCCTCCAAAACAAACAAAAAAACCCCAACCCCCCAAAAAACCCCCAAACAAACAAACAAACAAACACCCCCAAAAAACCCACCAAACCACCAAAAAAACCTACTCAGCAAGTTTTCAGTGACTTGGGTAACAATGTGTTAAATAATTATATTGATACATTTAGGAAGTGTTAGAGCATCTTTCTCTTTTCCTTTCCTTTCTCTCTGGTACACAAGAGCAGTTTGTCAGTCTGGTGCTCTCTCTGTATAAACTGTTCCAGACCTCTTGCTATGACAGGGCTTAAATATCTACATATAAACCAAGGAGGCCACATCAGGAGAGAATTTCTTGGGTTCAGAATGGCTCAAAGGTAGGTGGTGTCCCAGTGACACATGTGACAGGGCAGCCCATAGCTCAAAGCTGTGCCTTCTTTCTCAGCTCTGAGATGGCTCTGACCTCTTCTGCCAGCCAAAGCCTGTGAGACCCCAGCTCTCATCAGATCTACAGAAAAGCCCTCACTTTGCAGTGACACAGAGAGAAAAGAGAACCTGGCCTCCCTTCTTGGTGACACTGGCTGCTGCAAGCCCCCTGGGTGTCACCCAGGGATTGGCACCGCAGAGCAGACACCTGAGTGCCTTCAGCTGCAGCTGGACTTTGGCAAAGCTGGCACCAGCAGGGCCAACATTTGTTCTGTTTGTAGATTTGCTTGCTGGCTCTTTAAGTTTCTGTGTGCAGAAGAACTAGTCAGAAAGGAAGAGTCAGCAACTGTCTGTGATAGAAGAGCACTTCAGCGTTCTGGGGCTGTGCCTTGGGGCGGAAATTGGGACGGCACCAACTTAGAGAGCCAAGCAGCCAGCCAAGGGGATGGCACCAAGACATACCTGCCTAAAGCTCAGGGTTCAACTTTGCATCCAGAGCTAATGGTCAGAAATCTGCAAATAGATAACAGCTGGCCCTCAGTATGATTTGCAAAAGAAGGTTTCCCAACATTTTTATGTCAGAAGGGTGCTAAGTGAGATTAGGATCTCAGAAACCTCCGTGCTAAATGTACTTGTAATGAGATGTTATCACCTCCTCAAGCAGTTAGCTGCTAAAGAGAAGACTCTTTTAGCTAAGACTGCAAAGGTAGTCTTTTATCCTTGTTCAATAGATTAGGAAATTAGGTGATCAAATAATTTTCACCATAGTCTTTAAGAGCTTTCAGGGAAAGGAAAGAATTGAATACAACTCATCTCAAACATCTAAATTCAGTTCCTTGACTCTAAGGTCATCCTTCCCTTCCTCTTCCCTCCTAGATTTTTGTTACAAAGACTGCAATCACAAAATGTATCAGCCTTTACCTTTTGGTGTAAATACTCCTAAAACTGAAACCAGAACCATTGCTTGATAAGCACAGTCCATTTTTGCAAGGAGGCTCCAAACTAGGTCTCCCCTGCAGGCAGTGTTGTTGTGGGGTGTGAAGCTGCAGAGTTCACGAGATTATGCTGGCAGGAAGGGGAGCCTCCCTGCTGCAGCTGGAACTCAGATCATTTGCTCATGGCACTGTTTTTAGAGCTGATAAAACACACAGTCATGCACACACCGGAAAAGAGAGGGTTTCGAAATCAGGAAATGCTCGGAAAGCATGGTTGCTAAAAGCTGTATAACCCCAAGGTTTTGAGACAGATTCTCAACTTTGGGGATTGGTAATACACAATGTCTTTCACTCATTTGAATGATGAAAATTTATAGCTTTTTTTTTCCTTTATTTTAGTAGTTACAGTTGGGTGATGTATTAACTTTGTAACAGTTTGAAAAGTGTCCCTTTTTAAGTGAAGTATTTTAAAGTCCCTTAATTACTGGACTGCTCATATTTACAATTGCAGATCCAATGATTACAGGACTGAGGGATTCATTTTTAAATTAGATGGTCCCAAGTTTACTGCAAATACCTGTACAATTCGCGTTGCCTAATGAGATACAGCCACCAAATTTAGAACAAATCCAAATACGACACTTTTTTATCTGATGCAGTAAAGATGTTCTTTGTAAAGCTGTTATAGTACTTATTTGTATAAAACCTATTTTGTTCTACACATAGTATAAATCAGTTTCATCCCACTACAGTGCAGAAAAACAAGTTTTTCAGATTCCAGCAATAGCAAAAATGTCAGGGTTTGAGTGGGCATTACCTCTTCATACTGAAATGGCTTCCCTTGCCCATATGTAACAAATAATATCCATTCAGTGTATGTGTTATAAATGCATCAAATGTACAGCAGTAGCTTTATGTGTGTGAGTGAGCCAGGGAATGTGTGATCAGCAAGCCATTGTGAGGTGCTGGGAGAATACACTTCACGAAATGGATACCTCAACACAGTTGCCAGAAGCCCCAGATGATAATTTTAAAAGTGTTTTCAAATATTTATGGGTCTTTGGGGGACCTATAAAGACCATTTACTTTCCAGAAAAAAAAAGACCAATGTAATCTGAAGAAAAAATTATTTTTCTGGCCACCCAGCTGCACCAACTAGGTGAGATAGATTGATATTACTTGCCTGTAGATATGTCAAAGAGTGGTTTTCTTGGTACATTAGGTTTGCAAATTCGTAGTGGAATATATCAAAATTCAAATTCAGTACTGGAAAGTTTCATTTGTTTAGGAGTACTGTGGTCACTGAGGAGACACAGACTATTTCACAGCCTTCCTTGAAGAAGGGATAAACAATTTCAGACTTTGAGCCTCTTGAGCCCCCTTTGCTTTCTCCAAATGAAAAAGCCAAACACCTATATATCTCAGGTATGAGCAAAATCTACTACGAATCAACAGTGTCTGTTTCATAGAGAATACTTGTGTTTGAATACAGTAAATTACAAGCTACACATAATGATCTCCAGAATGGTTAGTGTGGGAATACACTTTGGTACTAGTTATGAAAATAACCATTTTCTTTAGTTTCAACAGCTGCAAGAAAACACCACTTTCTGAGGCAGCATGAAAGGAGAATAACAGGTATTTTAGTGTTTGAAACTAAATTTAAAGATGTGCTCAGAGCTGCAAATCTGGTAAAGAGCTTTCTTGTCCATCATATAATTTAAAAAAAAAAAAAAAAAGGTATTCATTTGTAGATACAGATGGAGAAACCTCAACATCAAAGTACTTTATTGGCCATCTACCATTGTTTTGCCTGTTCCTGCAGTAATGAATGATGTCACTACAGTTTACTGTCCCAATCTGATTTTCTCCATAAACTATCAAAGATTTTAAATTTCCACTTCCAGGATTTTTTTTCCCTTCATTCCAATAAGTTGTCGCAATTATTTATACACAGATTTAACTCTTCAGTGGCGTAATATCTATTGAATTGGGGTTTGTTTTGTAAACAAGGCATAAAAGAATGTCTTTCCCTCTCCTAGGAACTGTTCTGCTACCTGATCCCCGTGGCCTTATCTTTCCCTTCCTTTCCTGTTGGGTTTAAACATCCCCTTTCCTTTAGCACTTTTTATTTCTACACTGAGATAAATATATTCTATCTAAATCACAGAAAATGTGTGTCATCAGATTTGCTCTCTGATCTCATTTCTGTTGACCTCTATCCATCAAAGGTCTACCTACGTTCATTTCTCTGAAAGCTCTTTTGGCTGTTTTAGCGAATTTATTGCTTTTTCCTTTTAGAAAAATCCGAGCACCATGGATGAAAAGTATTCCTTTTCTGAACTAAAAGAAGAAGTGTACAGGATATATTTCTTCTTTTTTTACTCAATCAGCTGCTTGTCTACTTCCAGAAAGATATGATGGCTGTATGAAAAAGCCACAAATCTAGAAATATAGTTGCTTTCTGTAAAAGACAAGTTTTCTATTCACTATGGCAGCAGAAATTATCAAATCACAAATTTCTGCATGCTATGTAGAAGTATAGTATAGGACTAATTTTTTTGAAGAGAGGGAAAAGAGCATTGGACAAAACTTATAACAATCATCAGAGAATATGAGATAACTGGTTAAAATAAACATAATAAAGGTGCAGTCTGATCATTTTCAAACAAATCACTATTAAGTTTTGCGATATTTTTACTCAGGCACTGCTAAAGTATCCATTTTCATCAAAGGGGGAAAAAAGGCATAGGAAAAAAATAAAAGGGAAAAAAGTTTTTACATCTCAGTTTGAGAAAAAGGGGAATCCATTATTGCCTACATGCTGCCAATTTATGTGGATCATTTCTATTATTTTCGTGTTGATAAGATGTTATTTTAACCAATCATATTTAGGTTATATTCAGGATAATTTGACCTGGAATTTATGCTGAAAAGAAAGGATTTTTTAAAAATTTATTTATTTATTTGAGATTATTTTTAAAATGCAATAATTATAGCCTTTGGGGTTTTTTTAGCTTAAACATTTTTCATAAGGTTGCAAATCTGCATGGAACGGTCTGAGTTGGAAAGGTCTGAGTTAAAGATCGTCCAGTTTCAACTCCTTGCCAGGGGCAGGGACACTTTCCACTAGACCAGGTTGCTCAGAGCCTTGAACACTTCCCGGGATGGGGCAGCCACAGCTGCTCTGGGTGACATCTGGGCCAGAAGCCTCACCACCCTCACAGGCAAGAATTTCTACCTAAGAGCTCATCTAAACCTACCCTCAGTTTGAAGCCGTTCCCCCTGCTCCTCCACCTGTGAAGGAGGAGCCAAAATCCATCAGCTCCCAGGAATTGCCTCAGTGTCAGAAAGCAACAAGGGGACAATTCCTTCCATTACTCCACCAGGGTCAGACTTCAATCAAGTTTGCAGGTCTTTGCAGGGACACAAAGAGGAATATCATCCTCTGCGCTTTTCTGGATTAATCCACACGGATATTCCTCTTGTTGCCCTGCAAACATCCCTCACACAGATGCTGTGCTTTCCTCCAGGAGAGCAGTAAGACCCTTTCTGCATAAGCCATGCCCAGAAGCAAAGTGCATCTCACACGTGTGGTGCAGCCCACAGGAGAGGACCCCTTGCAGCCCTCAGCCCCCTTTGCATTTGTGATCCAGACACTGAGCACCCGAGAGGGTGCTAACCCCAGATGAGCTCCAGAACAACAGCCCCAGCCTCTGACAATGTGTGAAAAGCCAGTGTGTGGACAGAGCTGGGTGAGGTTTAGTTAAATTCACTGAGTTGTTCACAGAAGTCAGAGCAAGGTGAGGACAAAAGATTTGTGTTGGGGAGGGTGGCTGCCAAGGGGATTGTGTGATATGGTTGCCAGTTATAGCAGGGAGCAGAACTCAGTGACCAAGGAGGTCCCTTTTATCCTTCTACTCTCACACAAGTGTCAAATAGATTTAAGCAAGTGTTAGAAATTACTATTTTTGATCTTACCCTGGCTGTCATGTCAGGACTACCAAGAGGTAAGTTGGTCCTACTCTATATATTGCGTGATGCTTCATAAGTCACACATCACAACATATTACTTGTCCTACAGATCTATAGAGACTCTCCAAAACCCAGAAATTAGAATTTACCCTACTTGCCATTCGAATCTCACCATAGGCTTGCTCACAGTGAACACTCAGAAACTGTGCAGCAAAAAAAAGAAATAAGTCACTAATAGAAAACAGAAACACATATCTAACTGTACTTATAATTCCAGGAAGACATTGTAACTCAAGGCTGATTAAAAAGGGAAGCATCTTTGAAATTCTGCCAGATATTTTCCAGCATGAATGACCCCCTTTCTGTCTCACACACAGAACACACCAAGAAGCTGTCTTGCACACTGCAACAACCATCCTATTTCTGCACCAAGAAACTGTCACAGATAAGGCAAGAGATACGAAATATTGTAACCATTATTTATACTAGATTAATGAAAGGGGAAAATAGCCCTTTTAGTTGCAGCTTGCATGCAGAAAAACATTAATCTTGCAGAGCTCAGACTGTCTATTGTATTCACAATGTATTAGCAGTTAGCTGATCTATCAGCTGGGGTGAATTATTACATTGGCTTACAGTGATATCAGTTTTCATTATGGGGCAGTCATCCAAGTCCTCTCCTACTCTGTTTGCACATCCTTATTTCTGTGCTTTTCCTTTACCCTTTGGATCCTCTCTGGCCAGGAGGTTTGTAGGCTGAATATGTTGGGGATTTTTTAATGTCTGGAACGCATGAAGAGTTAGAAGATCAACCAAATGAATAAATGGTTTTCCAGAGAATTTGTCACGCTTGTACCACACGTTATTTTTATTTGACCAAACCTCCTTCTCCTCAGACTAAAACATGTTACGGCTTGGGTAGATAGGGGCAGAAAGGAGGTCTGGGGGTGTTGGTTTGGTTGGCTGTTCTTCAGTTGTTATTGTTGTTGTTTGGAGTTAGCTTTGTTATTTTGCTTTAATTGTTTGATTTTATTTTTTTAACTCTGTATTACACAATATTGACTCTACCAGCTAAATAAAGGAAGATGTTCCAGAGAGAAATTTGCAGCCCTCTATTTATACAGTTCATGATTTCAGGACAAAAACACAAAAAAGATGGAGGAAGGATGAAGCAGCAGGGTATTGTCTAGTAGAGGTGACTCAGAAAATGCCCTGAAGGACAGATTTTCTAGCCTTTGACACTGCAGAACTGCAAGCATGGCTTTGGACACAGTCTGAGCAAACCCACGGATCCTACAGGACCCTCATGACAAAGTTCACTCCAGCATCTCAGCAGCTGTCTTCCAGGATATCCCTGGGGCTTCTCTTTGTGCCTCCAAAACTTCAGGTTTTGGAACAGGAAGGCATGGGATGTGTGTGGGAGGGTTTTATACATTTATTTACTTGACAATATTTTCATGTTAAATTGGCAATAGCACTTTGTCCCTCCCTGATGCAGCTTAGTCTCCCCCCAGGGGCAGCATCTGTACCCGTGTTAGACAGCGCTGCCTTTTCCGTAAGGCTCCTGTAGGTGTGGAGCCCTGAGACTGCAATGGTCACTGCATGGCACCTCCCTGCAGCTTTCCTCAGCTGCCCAGGGGCTTCTGAGCTGTTGCCAAGTACAACTGGGGGGACCACTCTGTGATCAGGGTGCTTTTCCATATGAAGGAGTCTTTAAAATATAAGTCTGTCTGTATTAATACACAGACATACAAGCACGTGCACATGTATTTTGCAAAAGGAGCTCTGGCAGGTTTTTTCCTTACTGAAAGCATTTATTTCCCTCCTCCACCCTCCCCTTAGAAATCACTGTCTCTCTCTGATGGCTTTCCTGCTTCAAGCTGTATGATATGATTTTTAGGGCAGAGTTTCTTGTACCTTGCCTGTGTTTGAAGAGGAAGCAGCAAGCACCACTTCAAGTCTAAATAATGACAGTAATCATTTCCAGCAGACAGACAATCTCTTCCTAGCTGGCTACAGTCTTCATTCAGACTCTTCAGCCAATGTAACTGGCAGTCCTAATATTTCCTCTGAGCCTGGCACAGAGTTAGGATGCTTAGCAGTGTTCTGGATGCCAATTTATCAATTTATTCCCTAAAGCAGTTTGATTTTGTTGCATATGAAAATATATACTTATCTATTAAAGGAAATACGAGTGGAATAAACCAGGAAATATTAAAACACAGCAGGATGCAGTGAGATATGGTGTTTCTTAAACAGCAGCAGTAATCCTAATAAAATGCAGATGCAATCACGTTGAGGGAGCAGTGTGGTAATAAAAAGTGAAGAAAGGAGCAAGGTGCATTAAAAAAGGGGCAGCCCTCGGGTGGCAGAATGACTCTGAATTCAGCAAAGGCATAATGTGCTGCCTGTTACAATTGAACAGATTTGCTTTCAAAATGTAAAATCAGTGGGTGGACTGCTTTAATGCCTGGTGTAACTCCACCAAATTCAATGGAACTATACCATTCTGAATATAGCTCTGCACAAGCAATACAATATACTGTAGATGTGAATAAAGTCAGATGGACAGAATTGGGAAAAAAAAGCATTCATGTGCATTTCCTTGAATGTATTTAAAATTCATGGCCCTTTTTGTTCATTTTCCAAGAATATTCACAGTGATCATACTTTGGTCACAGAAAGCAAATATCTAAGAAATGCTTATTCTCTCAAGTTTTGTAGCTCTCCAGAAAATTCATTTGGTTTCTGTTTTATGTCAATTTTCCTAGTGGGGATTTGAAACAACACCATGTGACACAAGAAACCAGTTCCCAAACACCACCAGCCTTTTGTTCTGTCTTTGTACAGTATCTAACACAATGGGAAATCTGCTACATGACATAGGGTTATCTCTGTTACAGATAATAATAATTATTATAATTATAATTATAATAGCCAAATAGGAAGATGTATTCTTTAAAAGTAAAACATTTAAAGACTAATGCAACCATCAGGCACAGTCAATGTGAGTTCTCAAAGGGAAAACCCTATTTTAACCCATTTGATACCCATCTGTGATAAGGTCACCTGCCTAGTGAATGAAGGGAAGGCAGCCAATAGAGCTTTTCTGGATTTTAGTTAGGGTTTTGATACTCTCCCTCACAGCTCCCTTTTGGACAAGTTGTCCAGCTGTGGAATGAGGGGGCTGAGTGAGGAACTGCCTGAACAGCAGTGCTGTGAGCAGGGTGGCAGTGAATTGGGATACACCTGATTCCCACAGGGTTCCCTTTTAGGACCAGTTCTGCTCCATGTCCATATCCATGATCTTGGTGCAGGAGCTGGATGCACCATTAGCAGGCTTGCTGTTGAAACCGAGCCAGGAGGTGCTGTTGGCTCTCCTGAGGGACGAGATGTCTTGCAGAGGAATCTTGATAAATTAGATCACTGGGCTGTGATTAATGGGATGAAATTTAACAAGTCAAAATACTGGATTACACACCTAGGATCAAAGAATGACAGACAGTGCAAATTGGGAGAGGAATGTAAATTGGGACAGCCCTCCAGAAAGGGATTTGGGGTGCTGCTCAGCAGCCTCAGTCTGAGTCATCAGAGCAAACCCCATTCCAGGGGGCATCAAACCAGCTAGTCAAAAGAAGGATTGATTATCCCACTGTATTCAGTGTTGGTGCAGCCTCACCTCGTGCTGTGCTCAGTTCTGGGCTCCACAATTCAAGAAGGATGTTAAAGTCCTTTCCTGCCATATGAGGGCAGGCTGAGAGAACTGGTTTCATTCAGCCTTGACAGTAGGTGGCTTAGGGCAGACCTAATCATCATGTTCCTGTATTCAAAGGGTGGCTACAAAGAAGAGGGAGATTCCCTTTTTACGAGGAGTCACACGGAAACCATTTGGTGTAGTGGTACAAGTTACCCTTGAAGAGATTCTGATAGGACAAAAGGGGAAATTTTTCCACAGTGAGAGCAATCAGCCATTGAAACACTCTTCCCAGGATGGATTCCCCAACATAAGAGAATTTTAGCATTTGACTGGACAGGGGATTGCACCATCTTGGCTTTTGCCAAGAAAGGTTGGACCAGATGGTCTTTAAGGTGCTTTCCCATCTGTGATGCCTTGACTCCAGAATTGTATCCAGAGGACAGGAAAGCTGGTGACAGGGCTATACAGGGTGTCCCGTGAAGAGCAGTTGAGGACTTTGGGCTTGTGTAGTTTGAATAAAAGGGGACAACTTCATTGTCTTCTGGGGAGTGGAAGTGGAGAGAGAAGTGCTCAGCTCTTCTCCAAAGGATTATTCCTAACCAGGGACAGGAATAATTCAAAGATACACCTGAGGAGTTTTAGACTGGGCATTAGGAAACTTCTGTTTACTGAGAGGGTGGTCAAACCCTGTAATGTGTTTCTAGAGAGGTCGATGCCCCAAGTCCATTGGTGCTTGTACAATGCCCTTGATAAGATGCTTGAACTTTTGGCAAACCCTGAATTTGTCAGGAAGTTGGACTAGATGATCACTGTAGGTCTCCTCCAACTGAAATTACCTAGACATGAGTCTAAACATTTCCTGCTTGTGTTCAGAAATAGTGTTTATCAATAACCAAAACCAGTATGCAAAGTAGAATAATATGAAAAAAAAATCATAAGAATCTTTTGATAGTGGTGAAAAATTGTGGGAAAATATTTTGCATAGAATTTTACTTGTGAAAGTATGTCAGTATGGCAAGTAAAAAGGAAGAGATGCATTTCTTTACGTATTGCACATGAGAATTTAGTAATCAGTACATTGTCCAAACATATATGTGGTTTTTCCCTTCCTGGTCTAAGGGAGTTTTAGTAGCTCAATGTCTAAGCTTAATACCTGTTGTTGGTCTAGAGGGTTGTCTGAAGTTAGACCTTGATTGCTCTGCTCAGGTCCTTGGCAACTTTTTTTGGCTTCCAAACATTTCAAAAGATCAGTATTGCTGGAAAACTCTTACTTGGCTGTGCATCTTCTTCACCTGCCAGTGGAGACAGTGATCCAGGGCTCGTGAGGCAGCTTTGCTATCACAGGAACACCTGACCTACAAATGGAGGATGACAGAACCACACTTCTTCAGGGTGCCAAAAAAGAAGGCTTAGCAGTGGTCGATGGCAATCCCTGGCATCTTTAAAGGCCATTGCAAAGATGAAAAAGTCAAGCTCTTTTTGGTAGCGGCAGAATACGGAACAAGAAGCAGAAAAATAAAAGTTCTGGCTTGAAAGGTTCAGAATGGGCATTAGGAAAATCCTCCTTGCTGAAAGGGTTGTGCTGCCATGGAAAATGTTACACTGGGACCCTGTGAGATCTCCATCCTCAGAGCCAGTCTAAGCCATGGTTGACCTGACCTAGTGCTGGCAATAATCCTGCTTGGAGCAGGGATTGGGACTAAACAGCCTCAACAGGTCCGTTCCAGTCAACACTATGATTCTATCATTCTAGTGTCTTTTGGGTTTGGTTTGGAGTTTTCTGTTTGTTTTTCATTTCTCTGGGCGTCTTTGGCTGACTTTGGGCCCTAAGGAGCCTTCTTCCACACTCTGCTCTTAAACTGCCATGGCTTCACATTTCTGCACACTTTAACTCCCTGGAAAACTGACCGCAAAATGAAACAAAAAGTTTCCCTGCTCGTTAACTCATCCTGTGTCTGTAGGAATTTCTCACAAATATCAACTGGACACAAATACAAACCAGAAGGTCTAAATGGTAAGTCTGAGGAGGCGCTGTCTTCAGTTGTGCAGTGGTTTACATGTTATGTATAAACAACCAAAAATCTCAAGTAATGTTTTGGTTTTTTGTCCTGGAAGAGGGACAGAAAAAGAGAGAAAGGGTAATAATGCAAACCATGCTCTCAAATGTCTTCCAAAGCAATTAAATTTAACACTGGGGTATAAGAAAGAAATAGTCAGATGATTTACATATATATTTACATATGGAAGGATGTTCATTTATAAGAGATCTCAATCAGATTCTGGATAAGACATGTGAATTTGGCTTTCTAGGGGTACAAGAAATAGTAATGTGTAATCTTGTAGTTGTCTCTTTTTTACTTAAATAAATCGCAATATATTGCAGTTTTAAAAGAAACTATAGCACTCGTACTCATCTTTATTTTGCTGTGTCAAAGACATAAAGTCAAGGCTTCCTCAAACACATCCATATATGTTTTACAGGATATGTATCACTTGAAATATTCTCTTGAAATATTCCTAGGAGGAAATTTAGCGGTCTGAAAAACACTGCTGTTCCCATTTAGCATGAAAGGGGCTTCTCTTGAAAAGAAACTTCCTTTTAAAAAGAGATTCCTAATTGTCTGAGATGGTTCTAATAAAACTCACTTTTAATTACTGTTCATCCCCCTCCTCTCTGAAGACAGCATTACTGTCACCTAGCTCAAATCTGTGAAAAGGTGGATGAGCCAAGAGATTCCCTTCAGGAAACCAAAATCCTCTGTGATCTTGCTTGATGCTCCTCCTTAGCCAACTGTATCTTGTGTTACTGAGGCTCTGTTAAATTTTCTTTGTCCTCTTTCCATATTAAATATCTTTCCTTTGGTTTTGTACTCTTTTAAAACGAATAATATGTTCAGCTGTCTTTATCATGCACTCATCATTCTTTTTTCTATGAGAATGGTTCAGCTTTTGCATATTTCTCTGTCCAGTGAGCAACCTTTTGGAACTGCTTCTTCCAATGTCCAAGGTCCACTAGGCTTCAGCTTCTCTCATGTTGTTCAAATTGGATGTTACTGATAAATTTCTACAGACTAGAAGATTTAAAAATAGGCTCTCCATGCCTTCAGGCTTCAATGCCATAAAGGTGATGTCTTTTCCTGCACTCCTATGACAAACAAGGTGTTGTAATGGAACTCAGCATCGTGCAGGATCAGACATCGATATAAATAGTCAAATCTCTTAAAAATACCATTAAACATCCAGATCTAAGATAAGGCTTTCTATAATTAGAGGAAAGGATGCATATATTCAATACATCCATTTTAGTTTCCAATCCTAAAGTCTCTTTGTCCTTCAGCACAGGGCACAACAAAAAGCAGGCTTGAATCAGAGTCACATTTTAATGCTCTGATTTTCTCCATAGCCTCAGATGAGCAGTTGTATTCACCTAAGACACTCTTCCCATTTATAACTTCTCACCAATCAGACCTTTGCTCATGTAAAAGCTAGGAAAATCTACAGTGGCTTTGGCATTAGGGATAGACACAACTCCTTTCTTGTTCTAGGCATGAGCTCATCACTGATGGATGTTAAGAATTTTCTTTTTTCTACTTATGAATCTGTTTTTACTTGGTTGTCTCATAACAATGACATTTCCAATTATCCTCACATTTCAGTTTTGATACTGTAGTAAATTCTCTTAAAATAAAGACACTAGATCCAGGAAAATCTGGTCTGTGACTACTTATCCTGCTGAGATTATTAGTGATGTGAAGGAATGATCTCAAATTCCCCTTGGCTTTTCGAATGCTACTGAGCATAACTGTAGGAATGCACATTGGTCTGCAAAATGAGAATGTGAATAAGGCAAAAGAATGAAAATTTGGGTGATGCAAAAAAATCTTCTCTGACTGGAATCTGGCCTGGCAACAGAAAACCAGATTTTCGTGTTAACATGAAGACCATATACCTATATCTCTGGAAATCAATTCTCCAGCTGATTTTCTTTGTTGTTGGAAGTGGGAGGACTTTAAAGACCAGGGAAAGAAAGTGGAAGGTGAAAAGGAATTTTTAGTTCATTGGCAAAAGTAACCCTTTGTCTGTAATTCCTCTGAAAACAAGCAAATATGTCTAGGGTTTTTTTTTTTTCTTGTGCACTCACACCCAGAAATGGATAGACGAACAAAATTTTCTTAACATCAAACAAAAAAAGGGACATCTGATGATAGCCAACAGTGGCTGAGATGCAATAAAATTAATTCAGTATATGGCAAATGTTCTTTGTGTTATCTGTCACTCACAAAAATATAATAAAAAAACCATACACACCAAAATCTAACATTGACCTTATGGTTACACATGGATCTGTATCAAAAACATCAGTCTGAATGCTCCATCTTTGGGAAAGTTCAGTGTGGATTTAAAGTTTGTGGTTTCCTGCTGTCTCCATAAAGAGATTCAGCCAAAATTTTGGTTCCAGGCACTCTTGAACACTGTCTTTAAAATGTATTTTAGGCATTTATTATATGGCATAAAGAAACAAACAATAAAAAAGCCATATTTTAGATTTGATTTAATTTTTAACTCTAGTGGCTATTCTGAAAGGCTCTAAGCACACATAGGTAGACTTACTGGAGCCTCTTTTACAAGTGCAGAAGCGGTATTTTGGTGCTCATATTTGTTTGATAATCGAGAATCCTTTTAGTGCCAATCTTTGCAAAGAGGACAGAAAATTGGGTCAAACATTTGGTTATTTGAGGTGTGAGTGAATGGTGAGTGGCCAGAATTCCAATTCCCCCTCTCATCATATCAGCAGATTTTACTCCCTTTTAACAATATTTCTATTTCCACCCTGCCTCCACCCACCTCATTGCTTTAGAAAAATTCAGTAAGATTCTCTGACTGCTTCTGCAAAGGATGAACACGACGTCCTCAGAGCACAGTAAATGCTGATAGAGTTTTGCATATGGGGAGCTCAGGATAGACTGGGGTAGGGTTGTTTTACTGCAGGAAAGGTGAGTGATGAATGCTGAGGAGAGCCCTGGAGAGCCAGATTTTCTGCCCATTTAATATTTTTTGAGATGGGAGAGTTTGTGGAATCACTACTGCTCATAGGAGGGAGTATTGTCACCCCACATTATGGCTGTGGCTCCTTCAGCTTAGCAGGAGGTCTGTGGCAATAAAGGCTGGTCATTCTGCCACTCCTGGAGCCTGCTACCCTAGAAATTCCTCTATTTCACTGTGCCTAAAGCCTTGCTGGTAAGCCCAGAGCCTGTTAGTACTGGGTTAGCAGAGATTGGTCCAAAGGCACAGGGAAATGTGTGATCACACAGTGCAATTCCCAACACAGGCATTTCTTCACTTGTCTGGGTGGAGCTGGACAAGTCTGGCAACCTGATATTTTCCATGCTCAGTAGCTTTGCCTTTCTGGTAGCAAAAGCCCTTTGGGAAAACCATTCTGCTCCTACATTGGAAGAGAGTGGCCCAACCTCCTGTTTTTTTGGAGCAGTAGCTGGGAAATGATGCCCTGCAGGATGTCCTGCGAGACCACTCTTGTGTTGAAACACTGAATATATTGCTGCATAAAAATCTATGAAAAATAATGAACCCAGCACTGGCTGTTTTCCCTCTAAAATTACTTCAGGAGCCCACAATTTCTCCTCTCTAGGCTTTTCTCATATTTACTGTAACATTATAATTTCACCTAATAACTGTGTAACCCTTTGGCAAAACCTCGTTCTTCTGCTTGTCCTCTGGTTTGAGATGGCCCTGTTTGACTCACTGTCCATCCACCAGATGCATCCTTCATGGGTTTTTTTTACTGGGGTTTGTTTGAAGACAGGGATGTTTAAAAGATCCAAGATCCAAGTCCTCTTTGTGTCTCTTAGGAGATATGTCATTTCCAAAGCCTCTCAGAGAGCACCTAGAGTGTGCCACTTCAGTTTCCAGCTTTGAGGCTAGAAAGCTGGAGGTTCTTACTGAACAGATCCCAATTAAAGCACCAGCAGACCTTAGCTAAAAGAAAAAGAAATTATTGACAAGCTCTGTCACAGAGTCGTCAAAACGCAATGCAAATGCACAAGTGTCTGAATCTGCTTGTTTTGGCATCTCAACCTACAAATCAAAATTGTCATATGAAAGTGATCTTTTTGGATCTCCTGCCTTCCAGATGGCATCTTTCCCATGTGCTCCTGACATGCACTAGCTCTGTCACACCTGAGCAATCCTCCAAATGTAGTTCCCTAAACTGGCAAAATTAATTGGAGGCTTATTTCCTGCTAGAGTAATGTCCTGACTGTATCCAAGACTATATCCTAGGAGGCTGTTGGTTTGCCATTTAGTGAGGATGGGTTGTTTTTCTTTTTCAATTGTCCCAGACAACTGTGCTTCTCAGAGATTTTTAGACTGCCAGGGTTGATATGATCTGAAAAGCTTCTCAACACAAGATCCAGAATGCAGCGCCCCACCACCATGGGCAATGACTGATTTCTTGAAAGGGCACTTGGGCCATGCTGCCTTTTTCCTGAACTGAGCTCTTGTGCTGCAACACAGCAGAGGAAGGGAAAAGCATACATTTCCAGAACCCTTTCTAGGCTTCTTGAGGATCTCTTGAGACCAACTAAGCCTGTTTTGCAGCTTCTGCTTGACTTAATTGAAGGGAATGATCCAGCTGCCATCCTTAGCATTTGATATTTCTGTGTTTAGGGAACGATAGTCAGAAAGGCCCTTGTTTCATAAAATGAAAGATGCCTACATGTGAGCAGGTCCCCTAGCTTCCTTTGATAAGGTCCTCTCTTCCTTTGTCAAGAGAGAGCAAGAGACTTCCTCTCATTCTAGGCAAATGCCTGTGGAGGGTTAGTGGGAGTGTGCTGGTTTCTTTCCTTTCAGCACACAGGGGACTTCAGATATCTGTGCTGATATGTGACATCAGGAGAGGCAAATCCTCCCTGCATGTCTGCATAATGCTTTGAGACCAGCTTCATGTTAATACTTACTTTATTACAAGGTTCAATTACTCACAGCTACATTAATAAACCTCTTCTCTCCCCTTTTTTATATTTCATATCCAAGCCACTTTTAGAGATATGACAGTCTCTCAGGGAAGCACATATCTTGTTGATGATGGACTGAAAAATGTATATTATATGTTAGCAACACTAGGAGCTCTTAAGCTTTATGCTGAGAAGGAAAACTACCACAGCATTCACCTCATGGCCATTTAAAGTGATTACCTGTGGGCTGAAAATTATTGTGTCATTATTCTCTTCAACCAGAATGAACTGTTCTTAAAATCACAGGTAATCTGGTTTTGAGTATCTGCGAATAACAAGAAGCTGACAAAGTGAAATCCCTCCCCTCTTCCCCACACTCACCTTTGTTAAACCTTTGGATCTCTGCTACTTTCCTGATTATGTGGCTTATTTAAAAATGCCCTACTGTGTTATCTGTTTTTTTCAGATATCATAGGTGTGTTTGGTGTTTAAATAGGTCCAAATATGAAGAAATCGGTCTGATGTAAAAGCAGAACCAGCTTACATTTATGGTGGTAGCAATAATGATGGTACAACATCACAGAATGGCTCCTGGAAGCAGACAAATGTCAAAACAGCGTGAAAATCCCCTCTTGCACACTGCTAAGACTGCCCAGAATTCTCCCAGAGTAACATACACAATCATTTTGATGAATTCAAAGCTAATATCTATGTCAGTCCCTCACAAAGACAGCTAGTTTCAGACAGAAACTAATTGTACTGTCTTGTTTAAAAATGAAGAAATCACCCCTTGCTTTAGCAAATTTTCTCTCTGGCATTTTGTTGTTCTTGCCTGAGAACAGGCTGTGTGTAAAATGGTGGCATGAAAGGGTTAGCAAGCTGAGACACAGTGGTGGACACTGTTGGGGATACAGCAGCACTTTAGTTGCCCAAGAGAAGGGTGTGGGAGAAGGGATGATCTTTGGAGAGCTAGCACACCTCAGTGGAAGCTGCATGTACTGCACTGAACGGCGTTTTTTAACAAAATAAATCTGTGCTGCCTTTAACACAGTCGTGCATATTACCTGGCTACCAAGGTTTTCCTCTATTTGTTCTGCTTTTGTTTTGTTGTTGTCGTTTTTAAGCTCTCACGGTTTCCATAATGCTCCATTCTCATGATAAGTGGAATTTGTCAACACATTTTAACTCACAGGGAAGAGCCCCTTTAGGAGGATAATATCTCAGGCAGTAACACTGGGCTTTCTGCACAGCCTGCACTTTACTCAGTAACCTTTCAAAAGCAATCACTGACCCTGGAATGCTGATAGTAGTTAGGGATTTAGTTTTTCAGAGCTGTCCAGTCCCTAACACTAAATGAATCCAGTGGGAACTGTGGATGGATACCCCTTCCATGACCTAGGCATCGAGTTTACTGGAAATAGAAAAGACCCCTCACAGTCTGCTTCTGCTGCTACTACAGACCCTGTGCCTTGCAGGGCTGCAACCCCCACATTCCTCACTGCTGGCTCAAGAAA
>VZSR01003209.1:2473577-2490535 GCA_013398615.1 Brachypodius melanocephalos
TCAGGAAATATGCTTGGAAATGCTTTGGGAAGGTTGTTTAAAATTTTGGAATAGATTTCCCACAGCACTAGCTGTAAACAGAGAATAATCCTACTAGTGTGTGGTATAAGCATTATAAAGAGGCAGAAATGCAGAATCCTGTAGAAGATACTTGTAGCTACTTGGGCTCAGAGCAATTATGACATTGTAAAACTTTTTATTTTATTAGGAACCTAAACATGTTACAATTTGGTGATTTTTAGTTGTTCATTTCTGTGTAAACAGAAGTATTTTCATTTGATACATATTCTCTTATTCACCATACCCTTGACTTCTCATAATTACTAAATCTGAAAAGAGATGGTCACAGAGTCCCTACAGATCCCCCTACAATCTCTCCTGACAGTTGCCATGGAAAATGCGATGCCTTGGATAAAGATGATTTTTATGACACGCTGTTAATGTGGCCTCTGACAATAAATGGTACATTAATTACCTGGAATCATGAAGTTATTTAGATTGGAAGAAACCTCTGTAGGACCTGAGGTCACTGGGGGTGTTCAAAGCAGGGTCAAAGTCAAGCCAGGCTACTCCGAGGTTTCTTTGTCCAGCTGGGCTTTTTATACCTCCATGGCTGGTAATTCCAGAGCCTCCCTGAGCGCTTGGACCAGTGTCTGGCCCATTGTCATTGTGAATAATTTTCATTACACCTAACCTCATTTTCTCATGTTCCAGCTAGTCTCAGCTGCCCTTTCTCTGGGCACCTCTGACAATATTCTAGTCCGATCAGAACTAGGATATATAACTAGAACAGTTAGATATCCTTCTTGGCCTTCTCTGAGTTGTAAAAATACAATTCTGTCAACCTTCTCTCATACTTCATGTGTAACTAAATATTTTTATGGAAATAGAGGAAGAAAACAGTGACAAGTTCAAAATCACAGGAAGGGGAAAAAGAGAGAGAGAGAGGGGGAGAAAGATTTAGAGGAAAAAAGTGATGATGTCAGCAGAAGATGAGAAAATGCACTGAGGGGATCCTGAAGCAGAAAAAAAAAGGAAAAATGAAAGAGAAAAAGGAGGACATGAAGCTAAAAATGAATTATGCAGAAGAGGCCTTAGATTTTGAAGAGTTATAGAGGTGAGAAATGGGTAGGAAATGGAGCAGCCACTCCTCTACCATTGTAGAAGAGGGTAAGGGACACACCTTCTGAAAAAGATCCTTCTATAAATGGATTTATAGCTTAATTTTGACCACAAAGCTCATTTCTGCCTTAGAAAGAGGAGGATGAAGAAAATATTTCTGGGTAGAAATGTCTTATGAAGATGACATGACTGTTGCAAAAAATGAATGAGCATTGGAGCCTGCAAAGCAGACAGCTTCTTCCTAGTTCCTGTTCCACTTGCAAAGTCTACAGACTTTCTCTTTTTTTCTTTTCACTTGCAAAATCTACAGAAGGCTTTCTTTGCCTCCAAAATCTACAGAAGGCTTTCTTTGCCTCTTTCATGTCTTGTTCCAAATCTAGAAAGAATCATGACTATAGGACAGCAGCCTTAAGTGACAAACTTGGCACCTTTGTTTCAGGGTAATAGCAAGTTCTAAAGAACTTCCCCTCACCCTAGGCTGAGGTTTATTAAATTTGTGAGTAAAAAAGAGCTGCAAATGTGCTGGAACAAGGATAGAATTCAAAGTGCTCTTGACTTAATGGTAGAGTCAGAAAATAGCAGGCTCCTAACTTTTCTAACCTTAAGACTATCCTTCCATTCTCTACCCCTTCACAAGTTTTATGATTGTTTAACCCTATTACTAATGAAATTGCTCTGAATGGATGCTAAAGTGAAAATAGCCCTACAGGTTCTGAATTTTACAGCTTCTATTTTTCATCCTTTATCTAGGTGAATAATCATGTTTCTTACCAAAAATAATAGAATGTAAAGCTAAAGAATATAGAAGTTAAGCTACAAAAGATATTCTTGCAATCAGGTAATATAACATAGATTCTTTTGTATCTTTTTAGAGGAAACATTATTCACATACATTTGAAAGGAATTAAATATAGCTATTCTCACTATTTGACCTTGAAGAGTAGATTCAAGCCCATTAATAGTTCTTGAGTTACATTGCTCCATGCTGGTACTTTTATTCCTCAACAATATACGTAAGAATATCAAATACACTCTGCCATTAGACAAATGCCATTGGAAAAGTTGGGCTATTTTTCAGCAGCAAATCTTTCTTCTGGAAGAACTTCCCACCTTTCCCTTCAGCTGCTCTAATAACCTTTTTGAACAATTTACTAAGGGTATTATCTTTTTATTCTATTTTTAACTTTCACTGTTAACTCAATGTTTTAATGTTGAAAGTGCTTACAGCCATGTGAAAAAATCAGTGTAGTTTTTTCCAGCGATTTTGCTGTGAAATGTATTTACTTGTCCCAGTTGGTGTGGAGGAGTAACAGAGCCAACCATGTGTATTTGGCCATGAAGTGGCCAAAATAATTCTTTGCTAAATTCTTGATTGCTTCCATTAGTTTAGTATGTTCAGCAGTGTCATAAGCAGGAGAGCAGAAAAAAAAATGGTTGAAGTGAAGCACTGAAAGGAAAATTTTGTCAGTCCCCACGTAACTATTTGACCAAAATATTGTTATAGTCATCTCTGAAATTATCACCAGATGAGTACTGAGAATGGAATTTCTGTGTTGGATACTGTGCAAACCTTTGCCAGGGTTGACATAGTTTGTAAATTCTTGGTTATTCTACAGTTGCTTTGATAGTGTGCATCAAAGTCCAACACAATGCTCTGGATTAAACCAAGTATATAAAAAATAATTAACAAGCAATATAGTGTGCTGTGCTAAACCACTGATCACACATTTGGTGATGCAAATATATTTCCTTTGCTCATTCCTGGTCTTCCATTGGAAGAACAACTGTTTGAAGGAGTGGATCCTGGTAGCAATCCTTAGACAACCACAATTTTAGAAGGTGAAATCGTATTTTCATCCATGGACACCTGGATGTGAAAGAGGGTTCTTTTCCACAGGGAAGAAAGCCTGACAACCCAATGTCTTGGGTTGAGAGGCAGCCCCCAGGAGGCCAAGGCCAAGGCCAGTTCAGGGCCATCAGTCTGGCAGCTTCCATCTGGGAGAAATCCTCTGGTATTCACAGTTTTAGAGGTCATAAACCTAATTTCAGCAAGGGGAAGCTGGTGGAAAAGGAAGACTATTTCCCCTAAGAAAGAAAGCCTGACAAATCAGTGTCTCATGGGCAAATGAAAGGCTGCCAGGAGCCCAAGGCCAGCCAGAGCTGTCATTCTTGACTGCTTTCATATGGGAGCAATCCAAGAATGTTTGCAATTGTAGGAGTCAGAATCCCACTTTCAGCCCTGGGTGCCTGGGCAGAAATGATGGCTCTTTTCCACAGGAAGGAAAACCCAGGACCAGAGGGTCTCATAGGCAGGTGAGAAATGCCCCTCAAGAAACCAAGGCCAACCCAAGCCATTGCTACAGGCAGCTTTCATCTGGGAGAAATCCTCAGAGATTCCCAATTTTAGGCAGCAGAATGCCACTTGTGGCCATAGGCACCTGGCTGTGAAAGTTTTCCTTCTTTTCCACGTGAAGGAAGGTGCAGGAACACAGTGTCTTGTGGGCAGTTGAGAGGTGGCTCCCTGGAGTCCAAGGTCACAGAGCCACCAGTCCCTTGTACAGATGGCTGGGATAAATAAAGTCAGCCTACCAATGTGCAGCACTCAGTCCCCTGGATGGATGAAAAGTACATCCTTCCTTTCTGTGCTGGATTTGTTTGGGGTTTTTCCCATCTGGATTTCTTTGTGTTCTGGATTTTGTAACGACGTAGAGCCTTTAACATGGTGTTGTGAGCTGGTGCCAGCCAGCAGGAGAACTTCTACCCAGCCACTTGCTCCCTCCAAGAGGGACATGGGAGAAGAGAGGAGGAACAAGAACAAGAAAGCTGATGGGTCAAGAAGAAGACAGGATGATCGCTCACCCTTTTTGCCATGGGACAGACAGACCGCTCTTGGGTAAATTCCCAAATAAATGCCAATTAGCTGACAATTAAAAGGGCTGCCCAGAGAAGTTGTGGATGCCCTGCATGATGTCCAAAGGGAAGATGGCAAGAGCAGCATGAACTGTCACAGTGCGCATCCTTCATGAGCTTCAGCATCAGGGCACCCTCTTGTTCCTGCTCTCCTCTTTTCTGGGTGATTGTAGGGAAGACAAAGGACCAGTGTAGGCCAAGAAGTCCTTGATATCGAAATTCATATCCCATAATCAGGTGCAAGGTGCAGGCAGTCACCAGAGGCACTAGTGGTTGGGAACGATGGAAGGGGAAAAAGGATCCAGCAGCTGAGGTATGTAGGAGTGTTTTGCTGCCTTTTCTCTGCAGTTTCTCTCAGATAGATAGCTGGATTTTAGGATGAATTTCAACTAATTGTAGGTAGGGAAAAAAATTACAGGTTTAAAGAAGGTAAGAGCAGGTCGAAGATAATTTTGATGAATTAAACCTATTTAAGTTGGCAGAAATGTACTCAAGTACTTTGGAAACTAACCCCAGCATTTCTGAATCATCTTTAGAGATTTCCTAGTGGACTGGGGAAGCATAACCATGGCACACAGACTGAAATATGGAAAAGTTCATTTTTTGACCTGGACAGTTATTGAACATGCATCCTTGTTAGAACAGTTCAGGGGAGAAATGCAGCTAGCTCTCAGATTGAAACAATCTGTCAGAACATGGCCTCTATTCAATCTTGCATTAAAATGCAGATGACAAAAGGAAAAAGATGCATAAAACCAGCAAGGGAGGAACTGAAATTTTAGAGAAAATTATCAGAATCCAAAACTTAACTTAGGGTGATACTCGGAAGGATTAGGATGGAGTCACCAGGTACACATGTACAAATGGAAAGCAAACAAGAAGCAGAAGAGCACAGAAGTTTGGAAAACATAGCATCAGTGCAAGCTGATCATGAGTCATTCCTCAAACACCTTATCCTAAGATATCCCTGTCAGTAGATCCTACCTCAATGAAAAAGGTGGTGATGATCAGCATCTGTTTGTTAGGACTACATACAGAGCACTGACCTTGGTATGGCACACTAGACCTAGTGTGAGCAAACCAGAGAAAATAGCCACAGCACAGCAAGAATGAATTATTTTACCATCACACCCCGTACAAACTGCACTTTGTATTCCTAGAAAAACAATATAGGCAGTGGCTGTGAAAGAAACAATGTGCAGGTGTGAGTACAGTGTGTGACCATAATGTTCTGTTACACAAAATTTTGATGGAAACAACGACAAGTTGTTCCATTGGAGAAGAAAAAGTTATCTTGCCTCCAATTATCAAGACTCTGTGTGAAAATAAAAATCCAAATTATCAAAATAATCATGGAGATAAAAGTTCTAGAAACTTTCTTCTTTGTCTTTTTTAATAAAAAAATAAAATCCAGAGTGTAAGAGCTCCTCAGTGGCATTACAGGGGTAACTCAAGGAGGCAGGAGAAAGATTCATATGGCCATGCTGCACAAAATCCTTGTAAACTCTGTGGCACTACAGGGGATTCATTCCAGCTTATGGAGCTGGTTTGAAGTGGCTGCCTGTGTGTCAGATGAGATGCAGGATTCCTGCCACCTCAGCTTGCAATTACTGTGTCCATGGCTTCCTGTCTTTCAGCTTCCAGGATTGCACAGCCTAGAACTCAGATCACAGCTTCAGAAATAATCGTTCACAGCTTCTCCTTCAATTGGTTTATTCAATTGTGTATATTTAAAAGGTCACTGATTAGACAGTCCAATAATCAGAAATGCTTCAATAAAATAGGAGCAGTTCCAGAGAGTAAAAATATTGCTATTGTCTTTCTCAAAAAACAGGGATGCTAATTGACAATTAATACACAGTTAAACTGTGGGACATTATCTACAAGAATTGCATGAAAACGACAAAAAAAAAATCTAGCAGAGAAATAAAAAAATCAACCAGAGACAATTTTTGCTTTTATACTTTTATTTTCTCTAATTATTAAATTAATATTTCATGGGGTTTTTAACATGGTGCTTGAATTGTCATTTTATTTAGATAAATTATCAAATCTCACTAAATTACAAAAAAAAATAGTGCCACTCAAACAACTCAGCATTGCTCTGCTCCAGAATCAAGAGCTGACCCACAGCCAGACTGAGCCTCACTCCCAAAGCAGCCAACTGGATCACCTTGCCCAGCTGGGCAGACAAAGCACCCTGTCTTAGCCAGACTGTGTTTCTGCAGCCTCTGAGCCCCAGCCAGAGACTCAGACCAAGCAGCCAGCCAGGGCTGTGCTCCCCAGCTGCTCTGTGAGATCCTCTTGCCATCCAGAGTCACTCAGCCCTGTCTGGCTCACCACAGCCTCTCCTCCCTGGACAGCTCAGAGCTTTTCCCCAGCCAGCCAGAGGCTGTTTCTTCAGCTGCTCAGCCAGAGGCACTGAGCCCCAGCCTACCAGAAAAAGATCCACCCTGCCTGGCCAGTCACCACCCTTGTCCCAGCCAGCCAGATTATCCTGCCTGGCCAGCCAGGCACAGAGCTCACCCTGGCCAGCCAGCTGGAACACCCAGCCTGTCCTGCCAGCCAGAGCTCCTTTCTCCAGCCTGTCCTGCCAGCCAGAGCTCCTCTCTCCGGCTGGGCAGCCAGCCAGAGCAGGGCTATTCACAGCACAGGATTACTATGGGCAATGAGACACAAGCCCTACTACAGTCTATACAGACAGCATTGTCTTACCTTCTGCAGTGATTCATCTGTTTTAGCACTGAGGCCAATCAGATTGGTCAAGCATCATTTAACCTTAATGAATCCATATTGACCATGCTTGCTTATCCTGTTTTCACTCATTTTGCCCTCAGACACAGCTTCAAAGAAGACGTTTCATCATTTTCCCATCAAATGAAGTGATGCTGACATATTTGTAGATCCCCAAATTGTCCTTCTTCCTTTTCTTTCTGTGGATGTAACACACATCATTCTCCTGGAATGTGTTCTTCCCTCACCTCTGGTGTGAGGAAGTTTTCTCTCCTGAGCCCCCAGGTCTGTACTCCACTCCACTCCTCCATGCCCCTCGGGATCTCAGTCTCCCTCTATGCTGTAGTCTGTGCAGCCATGGTTTCCATTAAGACCCCTCACCAGAACCTTGAGAATTGTTATCACTGCACATGTCCCCACCACAAACCCCTGGTATCTGTGCTGCACAGGTCCCTCAGCTCAGCAAGTGGCATTGTTACAACTCAGCTGCCCTTTGCATTGTTACAGCTTTCTCTGAAGCTGCTGAGCCAGTATTTCCCAAGGCCTCTGCAATATTCCCCTTTGGTTTTCTTGCACCATTATTTTCACCCTGTTTTTCTCAGGGCATTGTCCCTGTAAACCTCAACTGTGCTGTTATGGGAAGTTTTCACAGAAACAAACAATTGGTTTTGGAGTGTGGGGACAACAAGGACAAAGTTTCCCTTTCATTGTCTTGTTTTGTACATCTCGGTTTATGCTGGAAAATCCAACCACACTGCACAAACAATAAATAACCTATTTAATTATTATTTAATTTTTTTTAATTTTGCATATTTGTTTAGCACAATTTAACTTCTTATCACTATTTAATTCCTCATCTAATTCATTACAGATAATTGCTTTTTAAATTTTAATTTTTATTATGAGCATTATAATTTTATCATTGGATTATCTTTTTCCAATAATATGCGCAGTTGGAGATCAACTGATGTATGATATTTGCACCTGATCACCACATTCCAGTCAGCAGTAAAATCATAATGAATAGCCAAAAGGGAGATTAATACTTATGAATGCAGCATAGCTGTGTCATCCTGCTAGAACCCCCATGGAGAGGGTCTGCAGCTCACTAAGGCTAAGCCTCCCAGTGTCCCAGTAGTTCTACACAGTCATGGAATCATAAAATCATTAAAGTTTGGAAATACATCCAAGATGATCGAGTCCAACCTTTGACTGAACACCATGGTATCAAATAAACCATAGCACCAAGGGCCACACTGAGTCATTTCTTGAACAGCTCCTGGGATGGTGACTCCACCTGGGCACCTCAATTCCCAATTCCAACACTTTAACAAAACAGACCAGAGCTTTGAGACCACTTCTCATGTCCTGCTTCCCCAGCTGCCTTCCCAGGCATGCCAGAGCTCCTATTACACCCTGCTCCTCTACCATGGCCACACTGATCCTGGGACACTGCAGGGGCCCCTACGCAGGCAGGAAAGCATATCTATTTTTAAAACAAACAAACAAACAAACAAAAAACCCAAACAACAACAAAAACCCCACACACAGAGAAGATTCTGCCCAGAAGAGCAAAATGGCCATGGCATGGTGCAGCTCCAGTCACAGAGCTGGTGTTTGGGTATGAGAGGAAGGGCAGAAGGAACATCAGCTATCCCTCTCCTGCAGAGTTCTTGCTCTTTGTTTTTCATTATGGTGAAATAACTTTTGGTGGTTAAAAACTGCATGCAAAAGCTGTTTCTCCCAGCAAATGAAGACACTATTAAATGCCTACTGGACGGACAATACTGGTGAAGATATTCCCTGGCTAGGGATATATCAGCCCACAGCAGCATGGCCATGGTTGTGTGGCGCCCCTAAGCAGTCTAACCATGTCCTTCTCACAGCAGGACTAGCCAGCAAGAGTGCCATGCCACACTCACAGCCACAGCCCTGCTGCAGCTGATTTGGCTTGGTCAGCTCAGGGTGCACTGTCTTCCTCTAGCCAACCATCCCTTCTGACAGATGCTCCACCCCCAAACCAACCCAGCCCATGGGATTCTCTTGCCTTATGGCTCAGTGCTCTTTCCCTACTCCCTGCTTGGTTTCCTCTTGTGACCGCTGACTGCAGACCTCACCCTCTCTCAGAAATGGAGATGTGCTGGGAACAGGTACACGCATGGCCCTCTTGACCTCTGCTCAGACAAACTCCTGTCACTGAGTGTTCTATCCTCCTTTGTGTTCTTAGTTAGGGATAAGTCTCTTGGATAGTATAGATCTGTGCTATTAGAGAAAATAGCTCAGGTGGTGACAGTTCACACCAATTCAAATGGTTTAAACCCCTTGCTGCCCTTCAGTAGAGGGACCCTGTTAACTGCAGCTGCCTGTAATCCCTTCTTCACTGTTAAATTCACTCCTTAATCTTCTGTATTTCACACCTGTCATGGATAATTACTTCTTCAGTTTATTTACTCATTTTTAATTCCCATGCAGATGAAACTCTGAATTAATTTGTGGTCCCCCAATTTCTGTACCGTTCCTCTGCTCTTTGAACTGTCATGTCATATGCATTAATGTGTATAGATTGATAAGCAGAATTTTTGTTGTCAAATAGAGATAAATCATTCTAGTAACTTACATCTTTTGGGTTTTCTATTCAAGGTAAATAACTATTCAGGATATTTTGCTTTTCCAGTATTCTCTAGACATTCTTTTTTATATCTCCCCTTGGCAAATCTAGGTACTTTATCTTACTGTCCACAAGAAATAGAAATGTCATTTTTGCAGCATCCTCACCCTGCAATAGGTTTGCAGCTGGCCAGCTGATGACCACCACACCCTGAAAAGTGCAACCAGCAAAGGCACCCTTGTGAGTTTTTGATGTGTTTCTCAGCTGGCTGAAGCAGCCCAATGAGCTGCTCTGCCCTGCTTGGAGTGACCTCTCCTGTAGTGTGCTTCTCTGTTGCCAGGCCCCAGTTTCCAATGTTTATCCTAGTCCTGTCTCCTCATCACTCAGCCCCAGCCACCTGTTTCTTACTCAGGTTCTATCACCTTCCTCAGGCTCTTCCTCCCAGCTCCTGCCTCCTGCAGTCCCTGCACAGCTCCTGCTCCCAGCCATCCAGCCTCAGATGGGGCAAAAGGAATGTCTTCCCCTTCAGTAATTGCCTGATTTCTGCAGGATCCTTTATCCCAGATCCTTAGCCCTGCACAGCTGGCCTTCTCTGATGTACGATCATGGCTCACCATTTCAGCATCTGACTCCTCCCTCCCCAGCCAGTTGTGACTGCTGGACTCAGCAGTGAGTGGGTCTGCCAGACACAACCCACCTTGTAGGTCTGCTCCCAAATCCCTTTTCACTTCTTAACATCTAAGTCTGTAGCTCTTCCTTGTTTAGAATTGCTGTGCACTACCTTAGGAACTCAGAGATGTCACTATTTTATCAACCTTATCTATAACCTGGCTCACAAAGGCAAACTCTGGTATGCTGGGTTATTATATTTTTCTCAATCAATATATTGATTTTTTTTTTTTTAACAGAGGGCTGTGGCAAGATCAAACAGGAAAACAACACAAGCTTTCTATTTAGGATTTGTGCTTAAATTACAAGACCCATATCCCTCATTATCCAAGAGCTTTCCCTCTTAGCAATTATTCTAAATTATGTTCTTTCTTTCACAAAGGGCATTTGAGATGCTTAATACCTCTATACCTAGAGAAGCAAAACTGCAAGACCTTAACAAAGGATAAGGGTGTGATATATAACCAGGAGAAAGCAATTCAGGGTGCAGTCCCTTTATCAGATTGTAGAATGGGGCTTCAGCCTCTGCATTAAATCACACACAGGACATGCCACAATTCTTAAGGTATATTGGTAAAAATATTGCCACAGAATGTAACTGCAGCCATGTGAAATGCATAAGCCAGGTCTTGTCCACGTGTAACACACTCAGCATTTCTACAGGGGTGCAATAATCCAGCTATCATCGAGACAGGATGAAGGAAAAAATACCTTAGATGAGGGTGTTACAGGACTAAGAGTAATTGGAGGTTGAAGGGAAACTGTTAACAGTTTTATCTGGAGAAATGTTATTTGATCAATGCTGCCATCTTGAAAGCAGAGATGTGATAAGGAAAATGAAAATACACCTTGGAAAATATACCAGCTTTCCTCCTATTTCAGATAAGCATTCCTTGTTCTGATGTTTCTGAATTTTTTTTTTTTTTTGTTAGTTTTGTTTTTTGGTTTGGTTTGGTTTTTTTGTTCGTTTGGTTTTTGGGGTTTTGTTTTGTTTTGTTTTGCTTTTTAGTATTAATCTAGCACAAATAATACTGAAGGGTCAAAAGATTATTCATACATGTTGTTTAAACATTGAATTATAGCTACCTTGAAAACACTTTGTCCAGCCTTCAGAATGTGACCAGAGAAATCATTTGGAGGTAGAACCTAACATGCAGAACACAAAGCAGAGCTAGTTTATTCAAAGACAGATGGAAGTAATTCCTAAAAAAACACCAGAGTTCAGGAAGTGTTCCATTTGAAGACTGTATTTGCCCTGAAAAGCAGAGAGCATACTGGATTAGACAGCATTAAAATGATTACTCTTTGACATTTTTTTAGCAGACAGAAGGTGGCAATTTCGTAGATATTTTTTGTGTCAGTTTTCTGAGATTTTCCAAAAGCTTTCCCGATATGCTTTTGGTAAAATTTTCACTTAAGAACATAAGGAGTTACCATATTGGATCAGATTTGTGATCCATCTGGTCTGGTAGTCTGTCTACAATAGCAGATAGTACCAGACATGTCAGAAGAAGGTGCAAAAACCACACAGTTGACAGAGGTCATTTCATGCCTTCCCTAATAGTCAGGACATAATAAAAGGATTTTAAACCCTTAAAATAATTTGTCTGCATTAAATAACTCTGAATATCTTTATTGTTGCTGAAAATGGTCAGTCCTTTCACATCCTTCTAAATGGCTTCCAGAATTGGCTTCCATTGTCAGTATGTTTAACAGCCAAACAACACTGGAATAACTACTTCCCTTCTTCATTTTGCGTTTGTGACTTCTATTTTCATCAACTGATAGTTATATCTGTCAGTGTCTCACTGCATCATTGAATGTCTTAAAACAGATGGACTCTCTCTCACCCTTTCTACCCCAGGCATTGTTTTGTGTCCATTTCTCTCATTCATTCTCTCTTTACCTTTCCAGTGCAGAAAAGCCCAGTCCTTTCTGCTCCTTTTGGAATGAGATTTTTCCCTGTGTCTGATAATTGTCTCCTTTCTTTGAGGGAGCAGAGTGCAGCAGAAAGTTCACCTGACACAGAGTGCAGCTCAAGGAAAAGACAGGACAGGAGCAGAGAGGTCTCATAGCAGCACAAGGCTTTGTTTTGCAGGAGGTTGAGTAAGAGGAAGAGGACATGAACTCAATTCTGTCCTGCAGAAAGTAGAGAAAAAGAAGTCAAGGTGAGATGGTGAACAGCCTCCCAGAGGGTTACATGAGGTATCCTATCCTCTACTGCCTTGAAATCTGCCTTGGCTGGAAACACTGTGAAACCAGCCCAAATTTCAAGAATGCAGAACTTTTCCAGCAGTACTGACCATGGACTGAATGGAAAATAACATCTCAATAATGACACAGCCTGAAAACCAAAAGCTTGTGTTTGAGGCTGATCAGAACGAGCTAGTTCTGAATCTTATTCCTTGCCTGTGATTACTGCTGTGTGTTTCTTGAGCTACTTTCTGACCAGGGGAATAAATTATTGGATTCAGAACTCATAAACAAAGCTTGTCATTGAGAGTGAAAAAACAAATCTCCAGATTTTACCAGCTTCACTGTATTTCCACTAGCTCAGATAAATCCATCCGAGCTGCTGCCAGTACCACAGCTCAGCACCCACATATTGAAAGTGACTTTAAATAATGCCCCAAGGCTGTGCAGAGAAGAGATGCCATTGCATATTGCAAAATAATTTTGGAGGCAAATTTGAATCTCTCTCTCCATTTCTTCTTAAACTGAAGAAACTACTTAAATTCTTAAATTTTTGAAAGAAGACTCAAACATTCCCTATGTGACTGATTGTTTCTTTGGCAGGCAGATGTAGGAAATGTTGCCACTTTTGTTTTTATAGTTTTCACAAGTGTGACCAAAGGATTTTCGTAACATGAACTGAGTAAATAAATTACAAAGTAGAGATGAGAAAGAATTGCACTCTTGTGTGTATTCACTTGTTCAAAACTAAAATGCCACAAGAAAATGAAGATCCACAAAATATTCATTCATTCAGAGGAAGGGCTGTAGAATGAGTAATGGATACTGGATAGCAGAAACATTGTGAATATCTGTAAAATATATTTTGACTCTATAATTCTAAATTGCCATCATTTTTAATTGCATTAAATTTAATACATATGAGTTAATTCCAATACAACATAAGGAAAGATACAAAAGTCCTTCTTCAATTAGTGAATATTAGCAGTACAGTTTGAATGTTTACAGTCAGGTTTTTGCACTAAACTATGTTAAAAATTCTAGTTTAAATGTTTTAGTTTTAAATGTTACTGAGATATAGAGTTTAGCAGGATCCTGGAAGGCTATTAACACTGAAATAGATAAAATCCATCACAAGGTCATATAGTATGGCTAGACAGCTGGATTATAAAAAGTGTCAAGTCTAAGGATTTCAAAAGTTTTTGAAAAAGACAAGTTTGCTTCTAAAACAAAAGTACAAGTTAAATAAAAAATTAGGCTTTTTTATTCTGTTGCACAATGGTTTCAATTTAATAACACTGAAAATTGCTTTTATTGATCTCTTATTTTTCTTCTATTTGCTTCTATACTACTGATCTTAGATGTGAGTTGGAACTTTTTTTGTAATTATTAGATTAAATGTAATAAGTAGTGTGTTTGTAGTTGATCATTTACTGAAAAAGAATTATAAATCATGCTCAGTTTTATTACTGTTTTAATAACTGATAAGACTTGTTTTGCCATTGCTCACTGATAGGTTTAATCAGTTACCTGCAATCCAGTCTGCAATTTGGTGCAAAGCTCTTTAAAACAAAGGTGTGGAGATAAAACACTGAAATAATGTAAAATGTAATGTGGTAAGGGACTACCAACAGATGTCTGTAGGTATTAGAGAGCAAGAAAAGAAGAGTGGTAACTTCTGTGTATGTGAAGGAAAAATTCACCAAAAAATGTGTATTTACATGTGACATGGGAGACTTCATTTGAAAAATTGTCTACAAGATTTTGATACAAGGAAAGCTGTGTGATGTCCATTTGTGCAATCACTGGGGCTTTGTTTGTTTGTTTTAGTACCTGGCCTTCCTTGTTCAGTTCACAGGCTACCTGGAACTGGTGAAATTCACTACTCTTTGAGGTTCTGTGTTTTCTTGTAAACTAAGTTTACATGATGAGATCTTCATCGTGCCCTCTTTTCAAACCCTCTCCTAATTTATTAATTAACCCAGGGTCTAGTTTCAATGCACCAGCTCGTCCATCTGTTAGTGTTCACAATAATTTTAATTCTGTTTTTACGAGATCTCTCTGCGCAGACAGACAGAAGGGGCTTATGTCCACTTTACAGATGGTCAGCTGGGTCACTGAGAGTTGAAAGTTTCCACCCATTTTTGATGCCCCTAAGGCTTTATTTTGTGGAGTGTTTACCATTATGTTAAACATTATAGTTAGATGTTTAACCTAGATACCTAACATTATAGTTATACCTAGATGCCTAGCATTATAGTTAACACTATACTTGAAGTTCAGCTTTCACCAACTTTATTTTACTGTTCTCTGCTCTTTGTTTCTGCAGGTTGGATTTCAAGATATCAGACAAGAAACAGGTAAAACCCAACTAGTGTGAAAAACTGAAAATATTAGGCAAGATAAATTTGTTGTTTCAAATAATTTTCCACTCTCAATCTGATTTTCCCCAAATGAAAACCTTTCCACTCAAGTGCCTGGGCGCACACTGACATAACAGGTCATGGTGGACAAGTTGAATAATACAGAGTTCCCTGCCCTTGTCACAGCACACATTCATTAGTATCAGCATTCATGACAGGTTTCTGCAGTCAGGGGATGTTGCTGCAGTGTCAGGGATTTTGTTAGGTGGAAGGTACTGAATACAAAAGGTTAATTCTAGTAATTAGTTGATGATAGATTAGGACCATGAAAAGCTGCAGAGAACATCAATATGAACACTGAAGAATGTCCCCAGGGACATTTAATCTAATTCAGGAGTCAGAGTAATAGCTGAAGTAAATGAAAGCCTGGCACCAAAAGTCAAAGAGGTAGAGAGAGCAGAGCCAAGGTCTGATGGGCTGTTTTAGTCCAGAGGTTTAGAGTGACTGAACCAAAGACAGCAGCAGATAATGGACTAGTGGATTGTAAAATATTAAACCAAAATATACTACAGGACAAATCTATGAGGAAATGCCACTAGATTTTGATGAAAAGCCCTTGCATAATTAGGTTATGTAGCACACTCTATAGATTGCCTCTGGAGCAGCATCCTGCCTGCCTTCCATTCTGTTCAATACTGATGGAGTCAAGCTGGATTTTGATTTCATCAATCTAATCTGTACTGTGCCTTACTTTTGGCTTTCCTGCCATTGATGTTATTGCCTTTACATCACACATAACATCTTTTTTCAAGCTGAAGCCCAATGGTATAACAGTGAATGTGCCACTGCGGAGACTTGTATGACTGGTAGAACCTCAAATATGTCACTTCAGGAACAAAAATGACTTCAGTTCAGCTATTATTGGGGGAGTTTTCTCTACTTGAATGAATTCACATTAACTTAAATATTTTAAAGTACCAATTCAAATGATTTAGTGCAAAAAGAGGGAAATTAAACATTTTTGTTTATGAAATTATTTTATTAGTTTTTATGTAAATGACACCTTTGTTCAGAAATGGTTATTTTTCCATCTATTTCAAGAAATGTGGGATTTTTTTTTAGGAATATTGACTAGATTTTATAGTTTTCAGATGTTAAGTCTATGATTTTAATAAGTTTTTTTTTCCTGTACTTTTCTGCCTCTGTTTTACTTTAATGACCTTTCCTCAGACCTATTAATTCCACTCTTTTTGTATGTTCTCTGTACTTGGGGCTCTTTGGGCACAGAAATTATGCGGGAATATAGATGGATTCGGGGGCAATATTTTGTGTTCTTTAAGTGTGCTGGGTAGAATTTGCTCCCTTAGAAACTGATAAAAATGTCTCACATTGGTGAGGGCAATGTGTGAACTGGGGGCAACAACCGAGAGTTGCCCGTATTCCAGTCAGTAATTCTTCATTTTCCTTTTTGTTTGCAGCCAGATGGGGGTCAGCCTAAACTCCCGGGTAGGTAGTGACAGGACGAGAGGACATGGCCTCAGGATGGTCTCCCGGGAAGCTGAGGTTGGATATCATGAGGAATTTCATCACGAAAAGTTGTTAAACACGGGAACGGACTGCCCAGGGAGGCAGTGGAGTCACCATCCCTGGAGGTGATCTTAACTGGGCGTGTTTGACAACGGGTGGTGGCTCGAAGGTTGGATCTGGTGATCCCAGAGGTATTTTCCAACCTAGACTATTCTGTGAAATATCCTCTAAGGATGCCGAAGGGGGATGCCGAGGGGTGCGATGTCGCTGTGCTGTTCCCCACGGGGTGAGTGGCCAGTTAACACACGGAGGCGTGGGGATGCTCTGCCAGTGCCGCCTCTCTCGCCCCGGCCCCGTCGGACCCGAACCGCCTGACCGGGCCCCGCCGCATTCCCTGGTGGATCTTCGGGAGCTGCATCCATCGCCGAGCAGTGCACAGAGCCCGCCAGCACTGCAGATCATCCCCGGCACTCCACGCCAGCTCCTCCGCTTGTCCCCTGCGGGTCCTTCCCCGGCACCGCCTCCATCCACCTTGGAACACCATCCCCCCATCCTGTCCCCGCCACGCCTCCGCACACACCGGCACCACGGCGCGACACCTCCCGGCACACCGAGCCCCGGCACACAGCGTCCACCCTCCGGAACACCATCGCGGCACACACCATTCATCGTCCTGCACACAGCATCCATCCTCCGGAACACTATCTCGGCACACAGCATCCATCCTGCGGAGCACCATCCCGGCACACAGCATCCATCCTCCGGCACACAGCATCCATCGGCCGGAGCACACCATCCCGGCACACACCAGCCATCCTCCGGAACACCATCAC
>VZSR01003209.1:2498238-2520984 GCA_013398615.1 Brachypodius melanocephalos
CTCAAAAAGACAATCAGCAGAACAAGGTGCCTACTGGGATTTGGAAGGGCAGAAAATAACTTCAGTGCAGAGAGTTTTCTAGAGTTATCCGGAATAAAGTCTCTTCCCACAGTTCATTGGGATCCCAGAATAATTCCCCTTAATGGAGTGAAATAGCCATGGGATATGTCCCCAGAAATCCCAGCAAGTGCTGACATGGTAACTCCTGTAGAGCTTTTGAAGTGTCTGCCCTCAGCAGTTACATAAATTACCTCAGCAAAGACTGTTCATACACAGAGAAAATCCTTCCTGACAGGATCCTTATGTCCATTAAGATCATTCTTGAGAACCTACCTCTCCTAATATACCTCTGTAAGATGAACTACTGAGAAGAGAAGAGAAGAGAAGAGAAGAGAAGAGAAGAGAAGAGAAGAGAAGAGAAGAGAAGAGAAGAGAGAGTATACTTTATCTGTTTGTGCTAACTTTCAAAAAAAAGTCAGTGTGTTCAATATGACAGAGGTGGCTGCTGGTGAACTTCTGTTTCCTCTGCCAAGTGTGTGCTGCTGGTGACCTATGAAAAAACACTGAATTCAACATCATGTATAATCATTCCACAAACTTCTATTGCCATTGGTATAACAGCTCTTTGCAATTCAACAGAGAGGAAGTCCGTGGGCTAGAAAAGTGCCCCCTCACTGCTAATAAATTTGGATTAAATGCATGTGATTTAATTAACTCAATTTCATAAAGCTGCGTTCTGGTTTTGCTTGTGCAGCTTGCACGCCAGAGAAGCACACTGGCAGGCTCCCAAATAATAAGCAAATACAGAATATTCCAAGGTTGGGCTTGTGCCATCACCAGAGCAGGGACAGCCAAATCTGCAATAGAAATGTCTGCAAACTGCTGGAGGAGAAAAGCAGTGCCAAGGCAAAACCCCAAAACCCTTTAAATAAGGTCCCACTGCAGAGCTATGGGTTGAGAGGTGGGAGAGATGAAGAGAGAATTCAGTTATCTGGGAAAAAAAAAAAAAAAGCATAAAAAGAGAGAGAGAGAGAGAGAGAGAGAGAGAGAGAGAGAGAGAGAGAGAGAGAGAGAAAGAAAGAAAGAAAGAAAGAAAGAAAGAAAGAAAGAAAGAAAGAAAGAAAGAAAGAGAAAGAACCACCCCCCCCCAAAAAAAAACACCCTAAAAAACAAAAAAAGGACTTTTCAACAAATCCGTTATGTTCTTACATAAAGAAAATAAAGTTTATTTTCTTCTAATATTGCTCTCAGGAGAGCTGTATTTGTCAATATGTTTGTCAATGTATCTACCAATTTGCTTTTATTACTTTTTGTGTGATTCAACTTGAAGTATACATCCAACATGGAAAAATTAGAAATGAAAAAATCAGAGCTTTGATAACTTGCATTCAATAAAGTGAGAAAAAACAATAATCAGGAATTTAGAGGGTAATTGTGAATAACCATAACTAAACTTAACCATGACTGCTTTTGCCTATAACAGCATTCTTCTCCACTAGTTTTTCAGTAAACTGGTTTTCATTAACAAATTTTAAACACTGGAATAATTACCAAGGAAAACCTTTTAGACTGACTGCACTTTCAAGTGAAAGTACAGTGAGGTAGTATTTAGTCTTTGCTCTGAAAATAGCTATTCAGGTATAAACATTTTTTATACTAATTGTGAATTCAGATTGGAAGTACGTGCTCTTTTAATTATGCCATAATTAAATGTGCTAAATATATATTATAGTAAATACACTATAACTAGAATGATAACACTCTTTTAATTATATCGATATTTGCATTTTTCTAGCACAGAAAGACTATCATACACACATTCCATTGCTAGATAAGTGACTGGGTCTGATTGCAGTAAATGCAATGTTTTGTGTTTAAAGCTGCAAGTCATATCACTTCAGCTTTACCATGGGCTAAAAGCATTCATGTGGGTGGTTTTCATGGCTCACTTGGTCCATAGTAACTTGCTAAGCCATGATGATTCAGTTATGAATTTGAGCTGGAAGGGAAATGTTTCAGAGTCCTCTGACAATGGTGCTGCAGCTGTGAGAATACAAGGATAGGTTTTACATGAACACAAACCCTAACAAAACAGCACCATCATCTAAACTGGGCCTGTAGGAGAATTAAACAATGAGTGCTAAATACTGCTCAAATAAATGAGGACTGTAAAGAGAAGCAGTGCTGATTGGGATACAGCTGATGATCAGCCTGGAACACAGCACTGTTCCTTAGGGCTCAAGTGAATGTTCCATTTTAACCCTGAGAAAAATGAGTTTTGGTTGAGGAAAGTGCCCTCACTCAGAAATGCACCTCAGCATGGACTTGAATTGCACTAAAAGCACCAGGATTCAAGTTTGAGCTTAAAACTAAACATAAGCCTACATGTTTTCCTGCAAGGAGGACACTGATTGAAAGGTTGCAAACCACACAAGTTAACCTCTCTTGAAAGCCAGCAAGGCAGTGCTGAAGAAGGAAATAAAATTAAAACTTCAAAACCAAGGAAGTATTTGGGTCTTTGTGTTTCAAGTTGAAAATCGTGGGCCTCAAAGTGGAAAATCACAGCGAGATAAGGCAGGAATGACAGAAACTCGCTAATGTCAACAAAGATGAATCACCTCTGGACCAGGAGGTGGAGGAGAAAGGAGTAGGATTGCCCGGAGGTAACCTAATGCTGATTAGCAGGGCAGAAATCACACCCCTGAGAGGACCTTGTGATGTCAGACTGCTTTTGTATGATGGACTAGTCACTAATCAGGGCACATGCAGAAATGCATTGGTTATATCAGTGAAAGCTGAGTAATGAACGAATGATTGTGCAGCTCCAAGCTCTCCAAAGAGGCAGGCTAGCTTTGGGAACTCTGACCTGGCACCCCTCTGTGCAGAGCAGCATGAAAGGCTGGAAGGTGGGTCAGCTCCACGTGCTCCTTGGCTCCTGCACTCTAAGGACAGATCTTACCTCTCCTTGAGAGTCAACAAAGTGATACCACAGAGATCTGCTGCATCCCAATGAAATTATATAAATTGTACGAATTAATCCCAAGGTATTTTTTGATGATACAGTTTATTTGCTGCTTCTCACGTCTTTTAACCCAAAAACTGGGTACATCTGATAAATTGTGTCATTTGGAAGAGCTGATGGAAGTGGGTCTTGCCAGTGCCAGTGCTCTGAGAGCTTATTTTCCCCACTGAGGCTCACATGTAAACCATCCTGGCTACTCTAGATGTGTGAATAAACGAACATGGGAAGAGCAGCATCAGTTCCAGGAGTCTGCTCAGTCTTCCTGTTAAAGCTGTAACACACTGGGATGTGTTCACATGTAGGGTGAACCCTTACAGTCAATTACACTCAATTTATTAGATTAGGTATGCAGAGGAATGGAATAATAGCGGAGTCATATGGCAGAGGAGGTTTACCATCTGCTATCTGCCTTTAGCAATGGACCAGTTCTTACTGTGGACAACAAAATATAGCAGTAGTGAAAAAAATATATGGGGTATATGCTTTTAAACTCCCAGATGGGACTTTGACTCCAAATTCTCAATTTACAATCACATCCTTTTGTAAACGACCTGAACTATTTTCCAGTATTTTACAGCTGAATAGATTTGCTAGCAGGCTCTTATTAATTACATTTAATAGTCTTCTGTTAGAAGCCTGTGCAGAGTGTGCCAAAGGGTACAGGCTAAGGGAAAAGATCCAGATAATGCAATTGACAGCAGCAGAATTGTGCCGAGTTCATTTTGGCAACCACTCATGTGTATACGCTGAGATTTTTGTATTTAAAAAAATGTATCTGTGTCTAAATACTAACTGGCTTAGGAGAGACATATATCACAAACACTCTCAGGCAACATCATCAGGCATCTAAACCTGAAATCTGAGGACTAAAACTTCTATTCAGGGATTTTATTCAGCTGTTAGTCAACAGTACCACCCTGGGTGAGATGAGGATCCTCAAGAACCCAAATGCCATTTCTGTGCAACCAGAGCACCTCATTCTTCAAAACAGATAGAGTTTAGCCTGATGTCAAACCTACCACAAAGCCTCATCTGCTTTTAGAAACCAGAAGTATCACCACATGCTTCCCTAACAGCCATCTGCAGTTATGCTTTATATCCACATGGTGGCTTTTTTTTTTTTTAACTTGTGTAAATGAAGTTTGCCTTCTCAAATCTCAGGCCTTTCCGCCTCTGTGTTGCAACTAGCAAAGTTTGATTTATTTATGGAAACAATCAGTTCTGAGTAATTTTGTGACAGCTTTTGAGATCTATGATAAAACAAAAATATAGCATTAGTATTGCTGCAGCTGGTTTGGGAGAGTGACTTTTTAGGATCAGTTGATATCCTTTATTCCTGCTTTTCCTCTCTCCCTTCACTGGAGATTGGTATGGGGTTGTTTGCAAAAGAGATCTTGACCTTGTCAGCAGCAAATAATTGCTACTGAACAAGAAATCAATTCAATTTCTGTGAATTTTTTCAAGAATTTTGGGTTGGTACTGCATTTCCCACCTGCATTTTCCATCTCTTTTATTACTGTGACTATTCCAAGAGCTTATAAACTAGATTCTCAAACTCAATCTACCTACTGATAGTTCAAGTTTGCTAATTCCTGTTTCTGACCTCCATTAAAACACTCCCATGTTCAGAAACATGGATTCTAAAATTTTAATATTAACAGCTGAACTAACACCATCCTTACCCTTTGAAATTCTATTATTGTAAAAAAAGCCCTAAAAAATGAGAGACACTATCTTGATCAAGAGATAGAATCATCTATAAGAATGGTTTTGAAGTGAAATCTATTTGATAAATTGAATTCTACTAAAAGATTTTGCATTTCCCTTGCTTTTAACTTGAGAATCTCAATCTCATCTGTAAGCAAAGAAAAATTAACTCCTCTGAACTAATTACAAGAGAGTGAAACTTCTAGTAATGCATTCACCTGTATGTGCATAAAATGTAAAGTTGTATTATTTCACGTGTATTTGTGCGGGTTTTTTTCAAATTTCTGTGTCTGATTTTGACCATTTTATTCTACTGTAATTTCAGAATGAAAAATTCTTTCCTGTTCCATCAATGGCATAGGAAATTCTCAAATTGTCAGAAGCATCCTTGACTCCATCTGACCTCACCAACATGTACATTGGGACAGCTTGGTGATTCTGGCGTCTTTTTTACCATAAAAAGAGACTCAAACTCAGGAACTTACTGACCTAACTTGCCCTTTTTTTTTTTTTTTCTGTTTTTCTACAAAAACAAGCCTTTTATTGTTATATCAAAATTTTCTATGTATTTCTACCTGTGAGTCCTCCCCATTCCTCTCAGGACATGCCAGCCAGTTTAATTTCACAGATACATATAAAGATCTCCAAGACAAAACATGTCATTTAAGTGTCATTACAATGTATAGAGACTCTAACAATTAACTTCTGAGACTGCTGTGTGAGCTCAGACTTCACAGTACACCTGGGAAAGAAGAGAGACAAAGGGCAGGACTCTGCAGCAGCAGGAAAAGCACCCACATCAGTCATGCACAGGACAAATATGCAGGAATACAAGTTGCCCTAGTTCTGGTGCTCCCTGAGTGGCCTGTAGGTGTACATGATGCTCTTTCTGGTCCCAGTACACTGCCTGGAAACCAGTGCCTGGCAAGCAGGATTAAAGACTGGTCTGGCTTTGCTTGGTGGTTGTTTGGTGGCTGTGTGCAGTGCTCAGGTATCCATAGCTCTGCCATGGCACTTTCTATGTGACTCTGCCCTGGACTTCTCCAAGTGACTCTTTGGTCCTGCACAAAGTAAAGCAGAACAAAGTTTACTAGTGGTTGTAGTATAAATTCACCAGTGTAACCTAGCTGGTAAAACTGGGGATTTGTGCCCTTGAACTTGCTCTGATGGTGGGCTGAGAACAACAGAATGTGTTATATTGTGTGTGTTTATAGGCTGTTGAATCAATACACTGCTGAAGGGAAATCTTCCACGTCATTAGTGAATAATGTGAGAGATGTGCTCCCAAGAGCACAGCATTCAAAGTGCCTCCATTGACTTCTGCACTGTTACACACTTTGCTCCACTATTAGTTTAACCTGTTCCCTCCCATGAACTGCCCACACCAACATTTACTGCTCTAACCAGAGGCATAGCTGTTGCAAAGAACTGCCCTCCCAAATCAGCCTTTCTAATAATGAGGAAACAAAATAAACTATGAAAATCAGAAGATATTAACATCAGAACTTCTGGTCTACACCAGACCTACACCTACATCCAGGACCTGCACCTACATCCAGGACCTACACCTACATCCAGGAAGGGGTGCTCTCTGCTGATAGAAAAGGTTCATTTGCACTCCTGCTCTTTCATAATATGTCAGGTTTCAACTCCATCACAGGTCTCCTCCCCTAGATTTGTACTTTGGTTTGGAGCACTCAAAACGTTGAGTCCCATACTCCACACTCATCTAACTTTCTGACCCTGAAATTTTTATTATTATTATTATTATTATTATTATTATTATTATTATTATTATTATAGCAAATTATGGCCTACAGCTGAACTCTGTTGGAAAGTCATCATGGAGCTGATGCAAGAAATGAAACGAGTCAAAAGCATGACTGTGGGCACATGTACTGCAGTATTGCATCAGTACACAGTGAGAGGAGGAAGTATGTGTGATCACAGATAACCAAGAGATCCTAGTCAAAATAATGAACAAATTAATGACAAAATAATATCAGACTGGTCAAATCCAAAAAGAAAACTGAAACAATGACAATATAATCATTAATTAATCTGATGTTTTGATGAATGAAGCAAAACAGTGTTTCCATAGATGAATGATAAAAGCATTTAATTGAAGTTATAAAAGTAGTTAAGTTTCATTGAGCACTTTTCCAAGTAAGAGGTTTTCTATTCAGAGCCTCACCACCCCCAAAGTAAAGAATTTCTTCCTCCTCTCTAGTCTAAACCTACTCTCTGCCAGTTTGAAGCCATTGCCCCTTGTCCTGTCACTCCAGGCCCTTGTAAATAGTCTCACCATCTTTCTTGTGGGCTCCCTTCAGGTCCTGGAAGGCCACAATCAGGTCACCCAGAAGCCTCCTCTATTCCAGGCTAAACAATCCCAATTCTCTTCGCCTTTCCTCACGGGAGAGGTGCTCCATTCTTTTCTTACCCACTGATGAATATATTGAATAAACAAAACAAGTTGTATTGTCAACTCAGTGAGACACATTCCTTTTCTTTGCACCTGAAGTCCAGTTGTTCCTTATTCCCACTTTTCTGACACCGTACAGAAGCTACACAGGGCAGGTCTAAATGTCAGTCAGTAAATTTGTATATTTTCCTAATATAAACTGAATCAGAACATCCTGATGAGTGGGAATTAGCCAGCTCCTGGAACTCGTGGAAAACAGGCAGTTTCGAGCAAAAATGAGTTTAATTGGTCGTTTCAGCAACCTCTGCCCAAACATTAGCGCTCATTTCCTCATAGCGAGTCCTTTTGTAATGGAAGTTACTCTGACAATTGAGAGAAAGGTTCCGTTCCTTGTTGATCTAGTGACCCAATAAACCACAACAAACAGGGAGCTGCGAAACATCACCAGCAGCCATCTCTCCTCCAGCATTTTTTTCTCCAACATTAAAAGATTATTTCATGAGAAGCAAACAAACCTATAAGATTCTGCTCTTAACAAAGTGTATTTATACAAAACTGCGGTAGCACTCTCTGAATAGATAACCCCACTACCCAATAAAAGTCCGCATTCCTCTTGATCTGCTTTGTGTTTTCTTTGTCCCGATCAGAACTTTTGTCTGGCAGGGCTAGCACCAGTAGCTCCGCAGAACTGGACTTGGTTGTGTTTCGTACCTGGTTCTGACTCATAAAGATTGTCTGGGAAAGTTTGTAAACACGAGAAATCGCCATTAGACACAAGGGTCACATTACCAGTCTGACAAATCAAGGAAGTTCTTGCCGGGTTAGGATGAATAACAAAGGGCACCGAGGTATATTTAGAAAGTAAATGTGTGTGTGTGATGAGTTACAGACATTTCACAAGCAGCAGAACTGAAGTCTGTGAAAGAACCAGTTCTCACAGGACTCCACCCAGACGGAGGCAGCAAATAAGCAGCGAGGTATGATGAGGAAAGCAAATGAAATCAAGGCATACACACCCAGCCCGGGTTACCTCCAGCATTTATATGATCGTACACAACCTAAATGGATTAAATCGGCTTATTGCACTGTGAAATATTAATCTAACTAATAAGAATATTTCATAATTATTTTTGAGACAGGAGTATGTTTCAGTGCAGCAGTTTTCCACCGGGAGACAGAGGTGCACGGAGGCAGTATACTAAATCTTTCTAGAGAAACACTCCATCCAGTAGGAATGAACTGCAACATTTTTTATCATTTTAATTCTTTATGGCACCTCGTCCTCTCTTTCTTCTTTTGCTTTCTTCCTGTACATTTTGATGGCCGATCTCTTTTTACTTTTTCACGTTTTGATCCTCTCTTCTCCTGATGTTCTGGGCGGTACCGCCAGGATAAAAAAAAAAAAAAAAAAGAGAAAAAAAAAAAAAAAAAAAAGAAAAGGAGGGGCGGGAAAAGACAAAAAACACAACCCAACCCTGGCTCTGCTCCTGTTATCTGGTGCTAATGATGCCGTAGAAAGCGAATGCCTGGAGTTCCTGTTATTGCGAACAGCCCAGCTGCGTGGAAGAGGCTGATAGGAGCAGCCCCACTTCTGATGATGCTTATTTTAGCTTTTTTTACCAACGCTCATTTTAGCATTGGTAGCCAATCTAGCTGCTACCAATGACGGCGAGGGGCTCAGGGGTGTGTTGCTAGAGACAAACCTTGAGCAGCAGCCTGCAAGCAGGGTGAGCCTCGTTAATAGACGGAAAATGATGCGCGGCAGGTACTTGATCGCAGACCAAGGCTGCCCCTTTAACCCCCCAGCCACGGCTCTGCCCTCCTTTTCCCCGGTGTGGGGAGGAGGGACAGAGCTGGTGGATGTTAATGAGGTGCTGGGTTACCCCTCATGTCCTTATTCTGCTCCGGTTTGCCGCGACACGTGGTGGGGAACCACTCCGTGCGTTTTTAGGGAGATATTTTTAGCCCGTGTGGATTTTATAAAGGCGCAGCAGAGAGGGTCATTTTCTTTCAGATCAGCCAGCTCGTTAATGAATCGCTGAGGTGGGAATGCCATTGTGTGCCCCGGTCGGAAATCAGAATTCCCAGAAAGGCTCACATCTCATTATCAGCACCAGAGGCAAATAGCGGCATTGTTATTCCATGGATTGCACCTTTTCAATGCCTGAATTGCCAGCCCGAGGCTGTGTCTGGGTGTGCAGGGGCGGGGGAAGGGGGTGGGGAAAAGGATTCGCCTCAGTCCTTTGGTTTCAGGCTGTTCCATTTGTTTTCCTAGAGGATGAGAGTGCTTTGGCAGGCTGTTGAAGTTGTTGTTTTTTTGTTGTTTTTTTTTTTTTTTCTTGTCTGACCAGTTCACTCTCTGTGTATTGAGCCCCGTGTAGCTCCCAACGAGCCGGTTTTGTGTATATGGAAAGAAAAAAATAAAAAATCGTGGAAAAATGTGGAAACTTGCTTATGTGGATATTTTATCTACATTCCGCCCTTCCTCTCCACCTAGCTGTTCGTTACCAGCCCTTGTGGGTTTTTCCCCCCCCCCCTTTTTTTTTTTTTTCCCTGAACCCTACACAATGCAATGCGATTCAGAGTTCATTTTGCTAATCACTCCTCCTTTGACCAAAGAGTGTTTTACGGAGGTTTCACCCAGCTTGGCGGTATCAGATTTTAGTGTGAAAGTGTTACATTCCTGACTGCCCGGCACTCTCTTTGTGTTTGATTTTGCCTGGTAAAATAAATGGAATACTTAAAAAGGATAATCCCATTCAGAAAAGAAGAGAAACAAAGGGGGGGGGGAAAGAAAGAAAAAAAGGGAGGAAAAAAAAAGGAAAAACATGAAATAAGAATTTCAGCTTTTTTATTTTGTGGGGTTTTTTTTTCCGCATGCTTTGTTCCACCTTTCCATCTATTATATTAATTTTCTTTTATTGTTGCTGCCCTAGATTATTTTTTTCTTAACCTTTGAATTACTTTCTGTCTTCCGGTTTTAGCTGAAAAAATCCCTTCTCCACGTCTCTGAAAAATCACAAGACTTCTTTTTTTTTTTTTTTTTTTTTTTTCTTTTTTTCCTGTATATATAAAATGTGACTCTGGACAACAGCTGTAACTTTCGCCTTTCACTCCTTGCTGCAGTTCATTGCAGAAGTAGCTCATGCTGGAAAAGCTGCTTGAATCATTTGAGAGTCATAAAAGCACTCTGGATTTTTATATGTATGTATGTATTTATTTATTTATCTTTTATAGCACATAGATAAAGCCTACATTTTTACACACATCTTTTATTTTAAATCCTCCTTTTCTTCTGCCTTTAGTCTTGTCTATAATTGTCTTTTCTGAAGGCACTTGAGGGGGAGGAAGACCATTTGCATCACTGTAGCTTTTTGTCTGAATGCAGCTACACTAGCACAAGACAGTATAATTAGGCTGTCACTATAAAGTGACAAAAAATGTTGGCTAATTCTTAGAAGAAAAAGGACTTTAAAACAGTATTTGCTGTGAACTCCTGACATACATTTGAAAATCTGAAGGAGTCTTTTTCGTAGACAGTCAATTCTTAATGTAAAGAAAACAGAAACATTTTTAATTAAAAAAGGAATCCCTCTGCCCACGTCAGTAGTGATAATAGCAACAAAACACGCTAAAATATTAGAGCATTCTTCTGCTTTGAAATTTACATTTATAAAATAAGTAGAACTACATTTTGATTCATATGTCAGAGAATCTCTTTGTTTTGCATGCAGTATAGCATTTGTGTTAGCTGTTTTGTTGGGGTTTTTTGTTTGTTTGTTCTTAGAAGAATGGGCTTCTTTTACATTTTTAAAGGCTGTATTTTTATTATCTTATTTCTCTCTGCTTTTGCCTCTTAATCAATTAAGAACCTGAAGACCTTCAGAAAATGAGCTTTTAAAATTAATTATTCTGAATATTATAATGTATATATATTAAAAAAAAAGGTTTGCATTTCCAAGCATCCCTCTTGGTCTTTCAGAACTGAAGCTGGCATCTGTGTTGGCTTGAATTTAAATGGTCCCTGCAGGCTCTTTAACTCAAAGAGTTATTTTATTCATTTGGTTGTTTCATATTTCTTCCCAGAGGGCAACTACAAACCTAGCTCTTGTATTTGTTTACTTGCCTCACTTTCTTAAAAGATTATGTCTTCACCAGCGCTTAGGAATTTATTAGTGCTTAAAATGCACTCAAATAGTTTGCCTTTATCACTGTATTTTACCTGGAGCATTTTGTGCCGTGATTGTTCCCCGTGTATCCCTACCAATAAGCTCTCTGAAGGAGGAAAGGCACGGAGTGAGCCGAGCAGGGGATTCAGGGAAGTGTCAAACCTCATTTGTCTGGCTTTATTTGCTCCTGTTAATACAGCCTTCATTTGTGCTGCCGGCGGTCAGCGTTTCCAAACACAAGGGATCCTAACCGGGCTCCTGACCCCCACATCTACTAAAATATGTTGCTGACACTGTTTAATGGAGACAAACCCATCTCTCAGGCTGTGTTTCCTCTCGTGCTAGTTCCCCCCATGCCCAATCCAGCGTATTCCTCCCCAGCACAATGGAAGGACACGCGACATTCCCCAACCCCAAGAACCTCCTTGTTCCATCTGCCCCCTTCCCTCTCTGCTCCCAGTGTCCAGCACTGTCCCCGTGGTGGTGCCACCAGGATTTTGAGGAGTTGTGTGGGAACAGAATTTCCTGAGAAGACCTGAGCTAAAGAAGAGGGAGATGTGGACCAAGGGCCCCCAAGTGTTTGTTCAGCATTGCTGAACTGCACCTTCCTTTGTCACACCCAAAGAGAAGGACGTCCAGACAGCAGAGTCTGACTCTTCTAAAATATCTTCCTGAATTCTACACCTGCAGTTACAGTGGCCAGAGAGGGAGAATGGGTGAGAAAACCATCACTGGAAACGTTGGAAATCCCAGGAGGAGCTTTGTTCTGGTTCTTCATCCTGCCCTCTCCCAGCCACACAGGCAGCTTTCTCCACCCAGGAAGTTTCACAGGGTCGTAGTGCATTTCCAAAGCACATAAAACAAGTGTCATAATCTCCTAATCTGTGTTTCCAGCCTGACCAGCCTTTGATGTTTATAAGCATTAAAGTATTTGATAGTTTTTTGCTGTGTTCTACTCAGCATCAATTATTGATTATTGAATAATTTTATAACCATTAACAAATATAAGAGATAGCAAATATATGAGACGAGCAATGGAAATATAAGAGTCAGCATCTGGCTCAACCTTTTCCCTCTCTGGCAAGAAAGAATAGCATGTGAGAGTTTTTCTTTGGTTTGTTTTTTTAGTATATGTGTATCTCACCTCTGATCTTGAATAAACAATTAGGAAAAAAGGGAAAAAAAAAAAAAGTGGGTTATATTTGTGCCAGTGCGGGCAGGTTTGAAGTATTTCTGGGATGAGTCCTTGAACTAGATCCTGAGAAAACAACTTTCTTCTTTCATAAAGGTAACAACACTCCCTGTGGCAGCAATAGACTGTTACTGGTGTTAGAGGAGGAACTAAAGTCTGGTGAGAGAAGCTGCTGTGCTTGGGGTGTACATAAACACTGTAATATTCAAAATAAGCCACCCAGCTCCCATCTGTATGTGAGCAAAGAGACAGTGGAACATGACAGAGGCAGAGATACCTGAATATGGGTTGGTGAGGGGAAGATTTTGTAGCCTTTAGTTTAAATCCACAATGCAAAACATAAGTCCCTCAAAATACCAAGGCTGTTTTGACTGTCTAAAGAGACACTAGACATTTCTAAACTGCTCTGAGAGACTTACAGCTACAGAGTAAGGCAACTGATTTTATTAGATTTATTTTATTATTATATTTATTTATTTTATTGTAAACAATTGTTGTGGAGCTTCATGGTAAGGTTTTAAATTGTGAAGTGTTTGCTTCTTATATTACAAGAAAATCTTGTAGGTAAGATGTTGCCATCATTTTTCCCCAGCTCAGCAGATACAATCTTGTTCTCTAAATCCATGTATTAACACATCTTACTTCCAGCTTAATCAATTTGATCACAACACATTTCCTTTTGTGTCTTTCCATTACTTCCTTTTCCCCACATGTCATAAATACATCTTGTTTTGGTTCTGCATTGGTCAAGACTTTATCTATATTTTCTTACATCCTTTCAATTTGTTTACCTTCTTGGTCTCTGTCTTTTCAGATGGCACCGCCTTTTATTGCACATAACATCTTTTTGCTATCTTCTTTGATTATCAAAGGACATTATTTGGTTATCAAAGGAGCATCAAAGGACACCTACCACTACTATCCCCACAAAAAAAAAAAAAAAGAATAAAAAAAAAAAGGAAAAAAAAAAAAGTAAGGCCACTAAGTGAATTTATTCTATATCCTTGCTTAAAGGCTGTCTCTTCCAAGAAATATATCAATTTGCTATTAAGTAGACAGTTATGTGTTATTACTTGTATAATGATAATATCTTTCCATCTGCTTCATACCCACCTTATTGGAACTTGGTATTTTCCCATACCGGGCATTGTTTAATTCTTTGGATGCATTGTCTAAATGACAAATCTGTGCCATACCTTTCATTGTTTTGGTTGGTTGTTTTTTTTTCCCCCCCAAAAAATAGTATTCTCTATTTGCAGGGAGAAGCAGGGTCTCTATATTTCTGTTCAGGACTTATAAATGCTTTGGTTTAGTTCTGATTTGTTTGTGCAATTAAAGGATAAGTAAAATAACAAGCTTCAGGTCAGCTAAAGCAAATTAGAAACATTTGCTTACCAAAAAAAGGGATAGTTTGTAGAGCACTCTGCTCTGGTCACCCTACTAAGATACCCCTGCCTCAGTCTTCAGCCACCAGAAGTTACAACACACAGAAAAGCAGGAATAAAAAGAAGGTCTGTTCTCCTTCCTTGCCTGTTTTGGTCATTTCTGTTCACCCTGAAGCTGATAACCGCACTTTGATATTGCAGATTTCAAGGTGTAAACTAGAGAAGCTGAGCTGTGGGTGCACTTCCTGTTTTGCTTTTTCTGCTTCTGGAGTTGTAACCTCAACAGAGAGAAAAGAAAGGCACTCAGAGCAGTACCGTGTTAAACGACTGACAAAAAACATACCAGGAGGCTACACCCTTAAGAAAGGTCTATTATGAAATAAAGTAACACTTAAAATGAATTGTGTTTGACCTGCTATGAGGTTGCAATACTGGGTAAATTATCATTGGAGTAAGGTTCCTCTGTGGTAAAATGAAAATGCTATATCTCCACCAAGACAACTTATCTTGAGTACTTTTATCTAGTTGGGTTCGTGATGACAGATTAATTGCAGTAAAAGGAAACACTTTGGAGAACAGAGTAGATGTTACTTAGGACATAGATCAATATTTTGTTATGCATATGTACTGGATGAAACAGAGAGAGCCATGACTCATAACTGGAACCTTTTAGACTGCACTGTAACCACAAAGAGACAATAGCATTCATAATTTTGACAGTCTTTTAATAACAGGTTTAGCTAAAATAATAGAATTGTCAATGCTGGAAAAGACCTCTAAGATCAAGTGCAGCTGCCAACCTAGTACCATCATCACTAAACCATCAAGTGTCCTCAAGGGTCATAACCACATTTTTTTAATACTTTCAGGGGTGGTGACACCCCCACTTCCCTGTGCAGCCTGTTCCAGTGCTTTGCGAAGAAATTTTTCATCTGGTGTAACTTGAGGCCAGTTCCTCTCATCCTGTTTCCTGTTTAACCTGGGAGAAGAGGCTGTTGCCCATCTGGTGCACCCTCCTGCCAGGCAATTGTAGAGAGTGATGGGGTGTTCCTTGAGCCTCCTTTTCTCCAGGCTGAGTCCCCCAAAGCTCCCTCAGCTGGTCCTCATCAGCCTTGTGCTCCAGACCCTTCCCCAGCTCTGTTCCCTTCTCTGGACATGTTCCAGCACCTCAATGCCCTTCCTGTGATGAGAGGCCCAAAACTGAACACAGGCTTTGAGGTGTGGCCTCATCAGTGCCCAGCACAGGGGAATGATGACGTTCATTTTATCTGATATAACAATCACAACCACACTGCCTGCCTGACCTTTTTCTGGCTCTGTGTCACAGCTTCCTGAGCCACCACAGGTTGCTGCCTGGGGGATGACAGGAAGCCAAACCTTGCAAGGGGACCCTTTGACCTGTCTGAGCCCTGTGGGAGCTCAGCCCTCTATTCCAGAGGTGCCAGGACTCCTGCTGCAGCTTGTGCTTAGGTGAAACCTTGCTTAGGTGAAATATCAAGAGCCATCATTGAAACTGATGATATAAAAGTTTGCTCATGTGCCTGAGAGGGGAAGGTCTCAACCCTCATCTGTCCTGATGATTCTTTTTCTCATGCTAAATTGTGGGATTTGCCCGATCCCATCTCCCCAGTGGCTGCAAGGCTCTGAACGCTGCCCAAGAACAAAGGAGTAGCAGGGAGCAGTGAGTGCACATGGGAAGGGAAGGGCCAGGACTGCTGCTTTCCATGTCCTTGCAGACACAGCATTAGCCTTTGCTACCCTGCGCTGTAAACAGATCTCTGAACTTTCAGGGAGAAGTCATAAAATGCATTAAATTGTCCTATGAAACAGACTTTACAAGCTCCTATAACTTTTCCTGCACCTCACTGTTTCCTGTATGATGGGGTAAACCAAAGTGTTCTGGCAACTATAAGCTACTGATTTTAGTTTTTCATACTGCCCCTTTCAGACAAGCAAATATTAATCATGCAATTATTCAGATGAAGCAAATTGAGAACAGAGAGATGAAGCAAATTGTCCAGAGATGTCAGCAAACAGCAAAACTAAGACTCTGGCTGTCCTCCTCTCCACTCTCCTCTCCATGTCAGGCCATTTAGCTTTGAACTCCTGAATACATTTTGCTCATCCTTCTGGAGCATTTCACTAATTGATGAAACATTAAAATATAATTCAGGATGACATTCATCACTGAAATCTGACTTAACAAGAGGCAGTAAGATGAAAGCATGGAAAAAAAGTGGAAAAATGCTTTCAGAAAAAAACCCTAAAGTACATAATTTGAAAAGCAGTTTTGTTCTTTGGTAGAGGACTACTCACAGAATGTCCCCAGATACACCAGAATCCTGCAATAAGTGCCACACACAATAAGCAGTGACATTGTTCTGGTTTGCCATTAGGTTAGCAGTGTTAGACTTCCAGCTAGGTGCTACTTCCCCTGGGCAAACACTTCCCACAGGCTCTCTGGAGAGCCATTTTAAACAGGTTTCACTGTAAACAGTTACACAAGACTTTACAATGGTTGTTGGCCGTAGAAATATGTCTTATGTACACCGTCAGCATTTTTTTCCTGGCCTAATGTAATTACAAAGCACTATTGAAACCAACCCAACCTGTTTATACAGTAGGAAGGGAAATTACATAAGCCTACCTAAAAAACCGAAACAAACCACAAAAACCAACCAGCCAACAACAAAAAAAAACCCCAAAAAACGAAGTGAGACTTTCACAATGATGTGATGATAAAAGATCCAGCAACTAAAAATGCATCCAAGTCGACCGGAAATACAAACTAGAACCCACCCTTACAACAGGACACTGTTTAAATGCCCTGGACAGGGAAAGAAAATCTCTGCAGAGAACAGTTGCCTGTATGAGAGGGGAGAGCTTCTCTTGGAGTCAGCGAGCAACACCCACTGCTGTCTCATCACACACTCCCTTCCAGAAACTGGTGAAGTTCTGCACTGGAAGCTGTTCCACCTTTACTTTTACCTCCATGGGGGAGGGCTCCTTCAGAACATCCAACCAGAAACATCACCCTGAAAAACACCTGTGGACTCCCTGTGCCAGGGTCTGTGCCATACCCAGCGGGGTGTGGCTGCAAGGAGGGAAGCAATGAAGGGCAAAGGGTGGTTTCTGTCACACCTGCCAGTGCAGCAGTAAAGGAGACCTGCTCTGAGGGTACATGACCAGCACCCAGGGTACAGGATATGGAAGAGGAAGTGGCATCCACCTCAGAATGGGCTAGGAAAATTATGTAGTACAGCCAACCAAAAACTTATGAGTAAAATCCTTTACCACATACCTCCAAATACTTAGGCTGAGTTAAAACAAACAAACAAACAAACAAACAATCTTCTTGAAACAAATGAAGTTAAGAGTATTTTTATTTGGGTCATTTTTGTGATTTCTTCTTCCCAGTCTATCACCTGCAAACAGGTTCTGATTTTTTTTATTTTTAATAAAAGATCTGTTTTTCATGACAGTAGAAGCTGACATTTTAGAAGACTGAGCAGCACAAAGCTTCAATCAAATTGGAGAAAATTATTATTCTGCAGCAACCTCATGTGTAGTGACAACAGGTATTCAGTGGAAGTACTGTCAGGATCTCTGTAACTGTGAGCCCCAACACACAGATCCTCCGGGTTACTTACCTGTTTTGTTGGCAACAGATAACACTGAGCTACCTTTAAGGAGCTTGGCTGTAAGAACTGTTGCAGTTATCCTAAAACACCTAAGCTCCTCCTGATTTTACAGCCCTGAGCTATCCATCTAGGCTTTCCCAGGAAAGGGGAGTGCCAGACACCCACGCTAGAAACATGTCAGAAAGCAGCCAGCTGAGCACAGAGTGTCTCACACTGGTCAAGAGTGAGAGGTGGAGTATGAGACAAGGAGTGAAGGCATCTCAGCTACTGACTCCACAGAGGAGCTGACAGACCTGAAATGGCACCTTCCTGCCTCTTCTTCAGCTCTCTTCACAGCTTGCTTCAGGCTTCATGAGACAGGGTACTTTCCATAGATTACAGAGAATCCTGCCTCAGGGGTTCTGGGATTTCACCCCAGCAAAGGGCTTTGGGTAGTTTGCCAGTGACCAGGCAATGTCAGCAGTGCCAGTCAGGAGAAACTTGGCTGCCTGTTAGGACAGTGGCAGCTGTAGCAGTTCAGGAAATGTCACGGGAGTCTGAAGTGGTAGGTACAGACACCAAAGAGACTGGTGAGTGCTGAAGCAACATTTATGAATGCCTTGCACAAATAAAATAACCTGGAAATTCATAATGCAGTCCAAGCCATCATCAGCTACTAGTTCTGCACTGTTAAATCTGACCTGAGTAGGATTAAATATGAAAGCCCATTGCCTCTGGCATACCTGTGATTAACTTCCCATTCAGTTGTACTCTTCAAAGAGTTCCTTCCAGTATCTGAAGGGGCCTACAGCGAAGATGGAGAGGGACTTTTCATCAAGAAATATAATGATAGGACAAAGACTAATGGGTTCAAACTGAAAATCTTCAGCTCAGCTGCTAATGATGCATTTCCTCATCACTTCTGCACATCACATCTTTTTTTCCTTTTAAAGAAATTGTCCTTCAATCATCCTTGTGGTGAATATAAGCTCAGAAAAATAGTTTGCGAGAGTATTGTCTGTTGCATTAATGTTCCACCCAACAGAAATTGCACTTTTACTGCCATCTGCATGGACAATGAAAATTTGAATACAAATAAATTTGAATACAAATACATAACTAAGAAAAGACAACACTCATATTTCTATAAAGATGAACCACATGATGTACTCCTGGACTTCAAAGAAAGCAAATCTGTTTTATATTATATGGATTTTGCTTCCTTTTCACAGAAAAAAATATAAAGATTTAAGCCTGGGTTAACTCTAACCACCATTGGTAGGGGACTGCTCTTCCTTCTTTCTCCTTTTTCTGTTTAATATGATGCAAACATCCAAGTAACCGCTGAGAGAAAATTATTCGAGGCAAATTATTTTTCTAAGCTTTAATATTACATAGAGACAAAGGTGTAAATTGCTGCCCTCTTAAAACGTCCTTGCTAAAAATTGTCTCTCCAAAAAGAGGAGCACGGCAAGGTGTGAATTTTACCCTGAGCGCAACTGTCACTTGACTGAGGTGCTAAATGGGAAAGCTGTTATTTTAACCAGAAACGAGACTGGCTCTCAAAAACATTAACTTGAATTAGAGATAATTAAGCCTCAGCTATCGTTGGATAATTTTTCCTTTACTCCTTATTTTTCCCAGTAATGGATTGCGTTTAGTTACCATTATAAAAAGGCCATAAGTGCATTAGTTGGAAACAGCCCAAGGTCGCTAAAGGAAAGGCAAACCCCGGTCACGGTGCACTCCCTGGGGAAGCTGAGGTGAGGACGGGGGTGGTGATCCCTCACTGGACCTGTCCCACCGGGGAGGCTGGAAAGCTGCTCTCAGGACACTGCTCCGGGCTCTGCTGGCTGGGACAGAACACGAGAGCTGCACTCGAAGCTTTATGATCAAATATTCAGCGCTCTGTAACTTCGCCTTCCCAAATCCTTTGTTGTAAGCATCCCGAGTTGATGAGAACTTAATGTAGACTATCTCTTCACTCTGGCAGCTATTTTCAGCACATCAGCACGACTTGCTCCGGGCTGGTTTAACTAATGCTGATACGGACAGTTAGCGCCAAAAAGCTTCGTAGGACAAGTGCCCGTGAATCGGGCACAAATGCCAGTATAAGCAACGACAAAATTTATTTTGGAAAAAATGTCTGCACGAGTTAGACCTTCCCGTTCACACAACTCTAGATATGGTGCCAACTTAAACCGATCCCAGTTGACTCACAGTCCTTTCCTTTCCCTGCCTGCCACCCAGACACTCCCTGTTTTTTAATGTTAGCTGGCATGCAGGCAAATAACCTGAAAAACACTCCAGGGAACTCAGCTGGCTGAAAACAAAAAGCCTTCATCTTTGGGCAGCCTGGCTTCCCAAACTGTCTTATCCACTGGTGTCCTGAATTCCAGTGCCAGCACAAGTGCACCCACGGGAGTTTGGGGCTTGGGGGAGAGCAGGCCTGTGGCACCTCCAGTTTAAATGACCAACATCCAGGTGGGTTCATGCTGAACACCAACAGCCTGCAACAGAAATACTCCTGTCCTCCTTCCTCAATTCCCCAATCCTGGCCAAACACTCCCTCATGCCCACTCTGGCCTGGATTACAGAGTAAAGAGACAGAGTTTGCTGTACCATCCCTTTTCCAGAAGAATATGTACCCCAGAAATAAATGCAATGACCCCTCCTATAACTAGAAATCCAGACCGAAAGTTCCAAGGGTACTGTTCTCTCCTTCTCTTTGCTTTTCTTCCCTATTTTTTTTCCTCTCTTGCTCTTCTTGAGAGATGTTGCTATCCACTTTAGGAATTGTATGGTTCTTTGGGAAATGTTGTCTCAGGTATTGCAGTGGCTGATGACAGCAGTTCCTCCTGTACAGGACAGAAACTGAAACAGAAAACAATGCTGTTTTCTCTGTATGGCACGGTCATGTCCTGTGTGACCTGTGTAACACAAACATGGATGATTTCCATTTCACTGGTTCTGTATGTCAAGCCTGGGAGTAACTTCATTTGGTGCTCTTTCACCTATCCCCTCAAGAAAGTAAACCCATAATAATTTCACTTCATGGAAGGTCAGGCAGATAAGAAATAATATAAAATTTAGAAAATATTGTATTGATTTTACATTTTATTTTAAGTCATCTGTAAGTTCAGGCTGAGAAGGATGTAGTACTGAAGGGTTTTTTTAACATTAGACAGGAGATAGATTTTTTATATTTAACATAGAACATAAGATTCTTGAGCATGGGACAGCATTCTCCATAAGAGAGATGAGAAATAATTTTCCATTTGCAAATTTTGTGTGGGTCTGGACTGCAGACCTCTGCTCTGGTGGATACATTTTCTATTTTGACTGGATTCTGTCTTCATCCTGAAGCCTTATTTGGGCTTGATCCAAAATGCTGGCACCAGTAGAAATCCATTCAAAAAGTTTTGAACTTGACCTTTCCTTTTGTGAGTGGTCATTTTCACAGTTATCTCTTTTTCCCATTGTGTTCAGTGTTCCAGGAAATATAGGTCACTAAAAATCTACAGAATGGCGCATCCTCTAATAAGCCTTCTAGTTTTATGTCTTTTCAGCTGCACCAATGTTTGTGGTGGGGAAGCAGGGATTTTTTTCATTTTTCTTTTTAAAAATAATTATTAAACCCTGTACTGCAGGAGTATGAACTTGACTGCACCAGTGTTGTTTTTGATTTAAATAAGACCAGGAATAGATCTGTCTAGGTTAGTCAAAATGTGGAGCTCCTGTTTTCTAGATGCAGTGCAGTATTAATTTTAATTACTAGCTAGGATTTATTTCACAGGAGGGTGAGCATCTCCATTCTAATGACGAATCATTTTCTCTTTCTGTAATGACTGTGATTGCCTCATTATACTTTCCATGGTATATAATTTCTGTGTTGACACAAGTGGATGTACAGCAAAAAAACCTCACTAATCCAGTCAGCCTGGGATACTCGACTCAGCTTACCCTTTAAAATCTTCAGCACATATAAAAAACCAGAAGAGTGCAAAATCTTAATACCCATACTTTGAGGTTCAGATTCCTTTAGCTTCAGATTACATGAATATTTTCTTTCCCTCACAGAAAGAAAAGACAGTTCTGTTCTGTCATTAAATAAAATGCTTGAAACCTCCAAAATAGAAATTCTATGCTTTATGTATAGTATCCAGCATCTTATTGGGTAGATTTGTTTTTAAAAGGAGATCTAACAGACACTGTGAGTTGTCATGTCCTTACAAGATGTAAGCACTACTTATCTGAACCTTCCTGGAAAATGACAATGCATTTGGCCTACTTATCAAAAAACTAATTCTGAGCTGGCAGGTGAAAGCTGCTGCTTTACTCGAAGTAACCAACCATTTTGAAAGACATCAGTGCATGTTCATAGATTCATAATTCCGGCAGAAATGGAGACTGCCGGTTTCAGCCCTAGAAACCTTTTAGTGGATGAAAGGTGTAGCACCTCCTTTTCAGCTAAGTGCATCTGAAACAAACCCTGTATGACACCCACTTAATCCAATGCTTTTGACAAGGGCAGAAAAATCTGGGTTTTAAACTCTCACCTCATACATAGAGAACATAATCATATAAAAATGTATTTGAACTTTATTTATTCTGGGCATCACCAAAAAATAACGAACGGTAACACTTCCAAAATTTGTTTGGAATGCAAATCTGGACTGCACAGCTTTTATGTAAATATTTGGTTATGGGGTCATTTTCCTAATAGAGACAGAGCTGCGGACATAACAAAGGGCATGGTACCAATACTACTTAACCCTTTACAAGTGTCAGAAGAACGTTTATGTCAAACAGTTTTGCTATTGGAGTATGTTGTAGCACACACATGGCAATAAATTAATGGAAAATAAACCATATCAAGGCCACTTTGTCTTCTGATAAATATGTCTGATGGTTTTGCTGCGTGTGAAGCATGAGCAGTGCTTTTCTGGAACCAGTGAGGGCTGCTATTTTGGACACCATGCTACAGAAATAAAGTCTGATTTCTGCCCCCTCGCACACGCTCTCCTCTGTCTTTTGTCTCCTGAGCTAGTTTTCCGCAATTCCAGATCTTTCACTGGCAAGACGTGTGCGCTGCACAAGGAGCGCACAAGGCACTACAGCCGCGTTGCTATGGGGACCAAGACAAGTCTGCTCGGCGCTCGCAGTAATCGCAAGGGACAAGCGCTCCCGACGGGAGCGGAGCGCTGCCCGCCGCACCCCGGGCATCCC
>VZSR01003209.1:2529119-2558907 GCA_013398615.1 Brachypodius melanocephalos
TGCCCATCCATCCAACCATCCCTGGTCTCTCTGCAGAGCCCTCCCACCTTCCAACAGATCAACACAAGCTCCCAGCTTAGTGTCATCCACAAATTTACTAATGAAAGACTCAATACCATCATCCATGTCATCAATAAATATATTGACCAGAGCTGGCCCCAGCACAGACCCCTGAAGGACACCACTGGTGACTGTCCCCAGCTGGATGCAGCACCATTCACCACCACTCTGGGCCTGGCCATCCAGCCAGTTCCTAACCCAGCTCAGAGTGCTCCTGTCCAAGCCATGGGCTGCCAGCTTATCCAGGAGTGTGCTGTGGGGACAGTGTCAAAGGCCTGGCTGAAGTCCAGGTATACAACACCCACAGCCTTCCCTGCATCCACCAGGTGGATCACTTGGTCATAGAAGGAGACCAGGTTGGTGAAACGTGACCTACCCCTCCTAAACCCATGCTGGCTGGGTCTGACACCCTGGCCATCCTGTAAGTGCTGCATAATAGCTCTCAGTAGAAACTATTCCATAACCTTAACTGGTACTGAGGTCAGGCTGACTGGCCTGTAATTACCAGGCTCCTCCTTCCCACGCTTTTTGTGGATGGGTGTCACATTGGCCAGCTTCCAGTCACCTGGAACCTCACCAGTGAGCCAGGACTGTTGGTAAATGATGGAGAGCAGCTTTGCAAGCTCATCTGCCAGCTCCCTCATCACCCTGGAATGGATCCCATCTGGGCCCGTAGATTTATGGACATTCAAGCCACTCAACACTTCTCTGACTGCCTCGTCCTGGATAGCAGGAGCTCTTAGGGTTTTTCCTTGAAAGCAATTTCAATAAAGTATCAAATGGTGATTGACTCATTTAGTGCTGTTTTTCCCTGAAATCTTTCAGAAACCTCTTAGATTTTGTCTCCTGCTGTGTTGCCCTTCTAGCAGATGTCACAGAGGTGAAATAGTAACCAGTCTCTTGTCAGTTTTAGAAACTTTCAGGAACTGCTGAAATAGTCTTAATCAGTCTTCTTACCCCAGTCAGATCATTTGTAACAAACTTTGACTGTGATGTTGTCCATAGGGTCCTTTCCTTTAGTCCTCACCCACAAGCTCTTAGCCAGCCTGTTGTCTGTTCTGTAGAATTGCTTTTTGTGTTCCAGCTGTGCCTGCAGGTAGAGGGCAGGCCACCTGCTGTTCTTGACTTCCTGGCTTTGTTAAAAAGCTTGTGTCCATTCACAACAAAGTGCCAGTCATGGAAGCTGTTCCACACGCCTCACTCTGGTGTCAGTTCTATGTGCAGGTGCTGTAGGTGGCTTCACTTTTAACATGCTTTATCCTCACCAGGGTCTCTCTTCCTTCAGCCAGCCTGGCCCAGGTACTTCCCATGGCTCAGTCTCTATTCCCTCCCTGACTGCAAAGTTCAATTAACATTCCCTGGGAGGTCTCTCATTTACAGTGCTCGTCACCAGCTCTGATGAGATTGTTCATATCTCGCTTCCTCGAGTGTATCCCATCTCTAAGCTGGCAGCTCTTGTTTCTCAGGGGTACTTGTGGCCATAAAAGTTTAGATGCTCCTTGCAGTGCCAATCCTGTAGTGGGTTCTAAACTCGAAGGATGTGTCTCCACAAGCCTTTCCCCCCTCACAGGAAAAGAGCAAGGAGAGTAAGCATCACCTGGGATCCCATGTCCTCCTTTGCCCATGGAGTTTTCTAGTCGCACTTGATTTGCTCCAGGTCTCTGTTAATAGCAGGTAATAATTAAGTGGGAAAAGAACAAAAAAAGAAAAAGGCACTAGTGGTGATAATAAAAAGGGTCGAAGGACCCTTGAAAATCTCTGACATGTCAAACCTGACCAAGCCTCCTTCTCCAGCATATCTGGCAGCAGATGTGTCCTCCCTGCAGAAGGGCTCTCCAGCTAGTATTACCTGCTCTCCATTGTGTTGCTAGTGCTCAGTCCAAGCCCAGCTAGCTCTGACATGTACCTTAATTGAGATGCTTGCTGCTTCTGCATGATGATGTTGACCCAAAAAAAAAAAAAAGTGGAAAAAAGCTTTGTGTTTGCAGCCTTAGTGTAAGAAAAAGACTGTGGAACACTAGTGTAATGAAAAAGAGGTGTTGGGAGATGTGCACTAAGAAAAGAATTGAGATTTATGGAAAAGCTGATAATTAGAAGGCTCAGACTAATGTTTGAGTAGCTCTCTTAGCAGCTAGTGTGTGATGGAAGCTTCACGTGGGGAACAATTGTTGGGTGTTAGCCTGAGGACTGTGTGCTTTAGCTTTCATTGATATGTTTGCATGCAGTTATTGTGCATGAAAACACTACTTGGACTTCAAAAGTATTAAAAATCAAAACTTTAAAAATACTTTTATGACAATCTTCTATTTTGGGCAAGGCTCTTCAGGCTGTTGGGCTCTACTTTTATTTGGCACATGGTTACTATGTTGATTTATATGTTTGGATCAGAGAAACCAGTGCTGTAGTAGAAACTGAAATGTTTGCTATTTCTGTCTTTTAAAGCGCTTGGTCCAATCTGCCATGCAGTGAGTGATAGGTGGGATGACTGGAGTTTAGTTTCCTAGGAGTGTGTCTTTGAAATGTAGTACTTCCAGCTTTTAGCAGAATTTTTCTTTCCAGATGCCACTTTCTCAGTGTTCTGCCATGAGACTCTGTAATGTCCACTTTGAAATTATACTTACATGAATTGTCTGGCAATGAAGAGGCAAGAGATACTTGAAGAATCTAATGCTTCTTAGCTATGTCAGTACAAATGAGTGTTTAGGAGACTTCTGGTTGTAGTGGACTGTTATTTCTGCTTTTATATTTGTTTGAAATTGTCAAAGAGATGAACAAGTAACAGCTGAAGAGGGAGCGAAATAAGGCATTGATTGTACAAGTCCCATTTGTTCAGAAAAGTAGTCAAAAAAATCAACATATGGATACTCATCTGTCCAGTTTGTTTTGGCTGTGTTGTGTTTCAGCAGGTATCACCTGAAAATAGAGGGGTTGATACTTTTTAGTAGTAGGGATATGTCATAGCATCCTTAAAGTATGGATTCTATTACTGTATGCTGTGAAAAGGCAGTGTTGCTCTTACATGAATTATTGTCCTGCTTGTGAAATTCTAAGCAGGTTCTCTTGTGAGAAGGGGGAAGCAAATGTGTGTGCTGTGGTCCTTTGTCATGGAACTTCAGATGGCAAAGTGGCTGTGACTGGAGATGCTGCCACAGAGCAGCAGCTCTGTTTCAGTGATTTAGTTCAGAATGAAAGCTTTTAATTTCCCAGGTTACAGATTTGAGGCTTTTAAGGAAGTAACATCATAATGTATTTCATTATAAGTCACTTAAACTATACTTGAGTTCACATCCCTTTTCTTTAATATAGTAATGCTGAAGAAGCAGAAATGCAATTTGGAGATGAACTTGAGAATATTGTATTACAGTTCCCTAATCGGTAAGGCCATGGGGGAAAGGGAAACAGAAGAGTATGGAAGTCACTGAAAAAACAATTCAGGAATTTACATTAATAATGTAAATACTTCTATGTGTTATGAAAACACAAATGTTCGTTAAATCTACCCATAAACAGAAGTAGTGGTAGTGTGGTCTTTGCTTCTTCAGAGGTTTAGAATGGCTGATTTGGAAATCTGAAAAGATCCTTTAGGAGGGGGTAGGACTTTGACGAGTCAACAGGTATTAAGGGAGAATTATTTAGGGAGCAGTATTAGTTCAGCCTAGTAGCAGAGAATTAATTATTCAGATCTGTTTACTGTCGTCAAAAACAAGGTGGTACAAACCTGTTAGAGTTGCCTTTGAAAAGGATATACATTGTTGGTAAGAGACATAGCATGTCAATCTCCTTCCTACCTCAAGCTGATGTGGGTTTTTTGGTCGGTGTTTTTTTTTTTTTTTTTCTTCCCCCTTCTCCCAGACTGAAGGTAATGTCATGAAAAGTAATACCATAAATGGTAGGAAACATAATAATCCTACCTAGTTTGCTAGTGATCAACTATTGTGAAAGCCTTTTCTTGCAGGCTGTAGTCTGGAGTTTAGTATGTCTGGTAATTCCTCTTTCTAAAGGATTTTTTAAAATAGCTGTTAAAGATCCCATTGTTTTGTCCTCAGGAAGGGAATGCAAAGACTTGCTAGAGAGCAAAATAAAGCAGAATATCTGTTGGGTCCCTTCCAACACACCATATTCAATGATCTACTGTAGGAAGCTCCTCTGCTCCGATGGAGCTCCTCTACTATATGGAGAAGTGCAAATTAGAACACAAAAGCACTGTGTAAAATGATCTTAAACTTTTTCATCTGAGGCTGTTATTTTACATCTGTAAAAGACACAAAGCCATCTACTTCACACTGTCCACTCTGTGGGTGGACTTGCGGCCCTCGTGGGTGTAGTCTCATCTGTGTGTCTGTCCAGCAACCTGGACATGTAAAATGAAAATCTGAGCTTGGTTTCCAGCAAGGTGTACAAAACGGTGAATGTAACAGTCTCAAGCCTGTTTCCATCATGTGCGAAGGTTATGCTTTTCACGTCCTGGCTGTGATGTGCAAGCCTGTACACTTAATATAAGTGTGTATTAGTAGTGAAATAGAGGGAATCTTGCTTCAGGCCTTTTGAGTAGTTCTTTTTGTGTCACTGTATGGACTCTTTTTCAGGGTTGAATTGAGGAAAATTTGTTGTTTGGAAGCATGTTTGCCTAGAGGCATGCAGATAAGGATTGCACAGCCTTTTTAGAGGAGTAAGACAAGCAGATAAGACAAACAAATGCAAAAAACTCATTGAGATTTTTGGAAAAGATAATTTGTCTTCTATCTCCCTGTAGATAGAGGAGCCCTTATAACTCAAGGCAGAGTAACTTACTTCCAACTCAGGACTTCTCAAGAACTCTGTCTGTCCTGACAGACTTCATTGCTGTTCCAGACTTTCATTTTACATTGCTGTTTCATACTTTCAAGTCAAAGTAACTTCCAACCCAGAACTTCTCAAGAGTTCTGTCTATCCTGACAGACTTCATTGCTATTCCAGACTTTCATTTTACAGTGAGGAAGTAATGTAAGGTGATTATATAGTGACTTGAAAACCTGCTGCTGAAAATGTTTAGCTTAGATTTGTGTGGGACGTGAATTGTGCAAAAAAGGAGAAAAAAATGGTTTGAAAGATATAGCTGCCTGTTGGATGTAATTGCCTGTTGGACTTTGCACTGTGTTGCGTGACAGGGTCTGCACAGGCTCTCTTCGGAGGTGACAAGTCTGATTGATGGTGTGATTTCTATACAGGAAAAACACGAGCACTTACTGTGAACAACTGCCTGTGACTTGTTTTCAAAACATAAAAATATATTTTTATAGGTCTGACAAGAAGTGTAACTATAACTTCAGTTGATCAGTCCATGTTTGAAAAAGCACAAGGAGAGAAAGTTACATTGCCATGTACTTTTGAACTCTCGGAAGAAGATGAAGGCCCACTAGATATTGAGTGGGTATTGATACCAGCAGATAATCAAAAGAGGGAAAAAATAGTAAGTAGAGACTTCTTTTTGCACAGTGTTAATTCAGTTGTTTGAGTAGGTCAATGTATGAGTTTTCCTACTGACTTTTTACACTTCCACCTTTTCAGGTTGGGATGCTTGTGATTTTGAATTGCTTTGAAGCACCAGTCACATAAAATCTAGTGGAAGTTTTGAAATACCAGATTAGGGATGAAATATCAAGACATTTTTCACTATAAACTTTCCTTCTGATGAAGAACTTCCAAATTAAATACACTTCAGTTCCAAAAAGCAAACTTTGCTTTTTTACCTGCATTATCTTGCTTATTAAAAACATATTTATGAGGACCTAAATACTTTAAAGACTTTTAAATATATTAACTCTTAGTTATTAATGCTTTCCTGTCTTTGCAAGCCTGATAAGTAAGATGATTCATATTTGTAGGCAGGTTTTGCAGAATTAAATTGGAGCAATTCTAAACAGTTTTCTTTCAGTCAGAAGTCAGTGCTGACATTTTGGTACTTGGTCAGCTGTTTGGTTAGAGTATTCACTATAATGCTGACTGTGGTGATGTTTCAAGGATGTATGTATTTAATTCTTTTTTATTACTGGAGTTAAAGTTATGGAAAGAAACATGAGAATTCAAAGAGACTAAATTATTTTAATTGTTCGCACACTAAGTGGATTTCTGAATCATATTTCTTTTTTTTGTTTTTTTTTATAGATAATTATGTATTCTGTAGACAGGGTTTATGATCAATATTATGCTGCTACGACTAAGCGAATGCACTTTACTAATCTTGATCCCAAATCTGGTGATGGTTCATTGGATATCCTGAATTTAAAGGCAGCAGACACTGGCACATATCAGTGCAAAGTGAAGAAAGCTCCTGGAGTTCAAAGCACAAAAATACAGTTGACTGTACTTGGTAAGATAATTTCTTTTCTTACATTTTCAGTGATTTTTAAATGTGCTTATTTCACAGTTTTCAGTGTCTGAAATGAAAGCTCCAGTTGGGCAATGTTGTACTGAACGTGTAGTGATTATGGTCATTATCTAGGCCTTGGGAGGGATGGGCATGTTCTGTTCTGGGAAATGAAGGGAATGATACTTAGAGTAACAAGCATTTTTAGAAGTTCTGCACCTGGCTCGTATTTCACAGAAAAATCTTTCTGTGCGTTGATATGCTTTGTGGCACAAACTTTATCTTTCACAAAATGGACTGGGTGCTAGGATACAACTAGTAAACATTTTGATTGTGACTGTTACTAATTCAGAGATGTTTTGTTTATCAGTAAAGCCAGCACGGACTAAATGTTCCATTGAAGGATCACAGGAGATCGGGAAAGACGTTACCTTGAAATGTGTGTCACAAGAAGGATCCCCACTTTTGTCTTATGACTGGAGGAGAGTATCTGGCACACAAAATCTTCCTGCCACTTCTGTGCTAAGTACTGTCAAACTTCATTTATTACTCTGAAAGACTTAAAAAGATTGCAATAGTATTTTTGGCTTTGCCTGACTTGTAAGCATCTGGGGGTTAGTATTACTGTAGAGGAGTCAAGATTAAATGTCACTTCTGCCCTCTAACAAAACTGACTTTGAAACAAGCTGGAGTTGATTCTGGTTTTTAATTCATGCTTGGAGATGTTTCAAGCTTCAAGCTGAGATTCTAACCATTAGGCTGCAGTATGATGTTCACCTGTGCCCAAGTGTTGTCAGTTCTCCTGCTTGCTGATGGTTTTGCTTTTGTGCTTAAGTGGACATTAGGAAATTCAGGTGTGGCTTCAACTTGATTTAAAACAAGCAAAAAACTACAGGTTTTTTTATAAGCTTCTGCACTCTATTAGAGTATATAATATCTTAAAATAAAGATCATTGAAAGGAAAAAAATCAGTAAAAGGAAGAACCTGATACTGTTCTTCATTTTGAGCTTGACTCCTGGTCTCCTATTTGATATCTCTTACTTCTTACTTTGACAGTGAATCAGTTGATCATTAATGTCCTTCTCTGTATTACTCAAGAATTTAGGCTACTGTTGTTGTGCTCCTTCTTTGTCCACATCCTGAATTTGGCTTGTGGTAACAAAAAAAACCCAATTTGCAATATCAGTGCTGGACAAGAATGAGTGGGAAATCGTGCAAGAGTGACTTCTAACTCACAAAAGCCATGTTAGTTTTGGGCTTGTGAATGTAGTTTTGGGGACACTGAGCGTGTTCTGAAGAATCTAGACACTACCTAACTTGTTCAGCAGCTAGAGCAAGTCAAATGCTGTGGAATACATTAACGAACAATGGCATTTTACAGCATGATAGAACTGTTTTAATTTGGATGTTTTCCGAATAGCATTTTTGAGTTAACATTTCATGTATATGCTGGTTTAATAATGCTGTGATGTTAAATATGGAATTATATTTAGGAAAATGGTAAACCTCTACCTTCTATTGTTTGTAGATAAAAATACAGGGGAACTTCTTCTGAAAAATGCCTCTCAAGAGTATTCGGGTAGATACAGCTGTGTGGCCTCGAACAGAGTTGGCACGGATGAATGTTCTGTTGAGCTGAATGTCACCCCTCGTAAGTGTTTGCTGGGTAATAGTCACACAGTGCTCTTGTATTAAAACTGAACAGTCTTTTTCTCTAAACTCCTAAAAGATTAAAAACCCCAATGCTGTTGTGTAACTTGTGGGTGACACTTCTTACTGTTTTAAATGCCTGTGATTGAGCACACCCACTCTGATTCGGTGATGCATTATTGACCTGCCTCATATGAAACGTGCTGGGCTTAATGTTAAAAGAAAGGTCTTATGACTTTGACAGTTAACAAACAGTATTGTTGTTTGTCTATTCTAGCCGTAAACACAGCTGCTATAATTGTTGGAGCTATTATAGGAACTCTGCTGGGTCTCTCTGTACTGTGTTCTATCATCTTCTGTTTCTGTAAGAAGCACAGAGAGAAGAAATATGAGAAAGAAGTGCATCATGATATCAGGTAACAATGTGTCTCTAGTTTCTGAGCAGTATTATTGGAAGATTAACTTTTAAATGTGTATTTCTGCAAATAAGTTACTTAGCAGTTGAGATTTCTGTCTTAATCTGGAAAGCTTATTATAACACACTAATGGCTTGTCAGAGAACTTTTTTTCGTTTGTCTAATTTCAGCAAACATTTTAGGGGCTATGAATATTGAGGGTTTGGGGTGGTGGTGTTACTTTAAAGGAAGATGCAAGGGTATTTCTGACCACTGCGTTAGAATAGAAAAAAACCAAACTGAATATTTGTTTTAAAGTAGCAATGGCTGAACTCTTGTTCTGCAACTGATTTTTTTCTGGTTTTTGCTCATTTCAGAGAAGATGTTCCACCTCCAAAAAGTCGCAGTTCTACAGCTCGCAGCTACATCGGCAGCAATCGTTCTTCCCTGGGCTCCATGTCTCCCTCCAACATGGAAGCATATACCAAAACTCCATATAGCCAAGTCCCAAGTGAAGACTTTGAGCGTGCTCCTGCTCAAAACTCAGCCTTTGCACCTTCAAAGGTAGCTGCACCTAATTTGAGTAGAATGGGAGCTGTTCCAGTGATGATTCCAGCACAAAGCAAAGATGGGTCGATAGTATAAAATATTATTAATTTAAAAGCTGTTTTTTAAAGTGTTCGTTGTAAGTATTAGAGAAAAGTACTGTGTTCCATCCCTCATTTAAACACTGGCATGAAATTTTCCTTGAACAAAATGTACAAGTTAGTTGGAAAAGCCACCAATTCTTACATTTAATTTTTAACTTATTTGCATATGACAGTTGAACTATTTGCTAAAAGCTTTGACATTGACAAATAAATATCAGACACTGAAGATATTTAGACCTCTGGTAGGTTGCTGAGGAGGCTCTGACACTGTCAGCTAATGTACAGTTCTGAATGTGTAGCAGTGAGACATAGTTGAGAAATAACAAAAGCATTTCATGTGTAGACCATGAAGTTTCTCACAGTTCCTGAGACTTTATTCTCAGTTGTGGAATAACAGAAATATTTTAACTTGGCCACTGTCTAGTATAGTTGCAGGGGGCGGAAATACCAGAGATTACTTTGAATTCTGTTCAAATTGAGTATTTATGTGGTTTTTTAACCTGGTGATGTTTGTTTGGAGTACTTGAGCTCTTATTGCAGGGGCAGACAGTTATTTGATCGGTTCAATTAATTTAATTAATCCATCTGAATTTAAAGTGGCAGTGAGTGGAAGCATGACAGGAAACCTTGCGAGTTCTTTGAAACACAATTTTTTCTACAATAACTAGTTCTGGTCCTGTCAGATAACTTAATACTTATATTATCTGATGCAAAAGGTCCTATCAGGCTGTTGGTAGAGGTATCTAAGCTCTAAAACCTACAGACCAACTGTTACTGTCACAATAAGAATGAATTAATGTATCTTTATACATTTATAAAAGTATCTTTTAAGTTAATTGCACCTTGTGTTTTCCATTACCTGGTTAGATACTAAGGCAGTGCTCTTAGGTTTTTTTCCAAAGCAATTTTGCAGAAGCTCCATGGGATTTGATGATACCTGTTAAGTAACTGGTATTTGATGGTTGTCCTTCCTCTTACTCTATCTACTGTGGAAACAACTTTTCTCATATGCACCTAAGCAGCAGTCAGTCCTTGTTCAGGATGCTAATGTCTGGCTATATGAATTTCAAGGAATTCAAAGCTAGTTTTTTCTTGCCTCTTTAACAGCCCTAAATATTCTGAACCAATGTTCAGACTGTGGAGAGCAAGAGTTTCATGTAGCTGAGAGGAAATAATTACCCAGAATTGTTGATACAAATCTCACGTGGTGAGGTTGAAAACGCTTCTTCCCGATTTTGCAAACATAAAGCAATACAGGAGAAACACAACAATTCCTTGTCTTACTTTCACATGTATTTAAAGACTTCTGGTAGCTTCTGATGACTGTTGTTACATACCTGCAAAAGCTCCATTTAAAACTCAGTACAGTTTGAATCCGAATTCTTTTTTCCTTCCTGTTTTCCACCTTCTTTATCTTGTACTGGGGAGCAGCGTGGGGAGAGTTCTTTTAGCTTACTCTAGCTAGAGATGTTGAACTGCAAGGTATTTTGGAAAACTATAAATGCATTATAGTATGTGCATTGATGTTGATGAAGGAAATATCTGAATAGCCTATTGAAAGATGTTGGGATTGTGTGTAGCAACAGTGAGAGAAAACAATATAACCCCAGACTTCTAGGTTTAGTATCTGCTTATCTGTAGCTGCCTATAGATCTGTGATGAATTCTTTGGCTTCCTACTAAATGTTTATCCTATCTGTAAATAGGTGCACAATTTTTGGCTGGCACTATTAATGTAAAGAAATTCCCCTGCTCATGGCAGTGGTTGGTACAAGGTCATCTTTAAGCTCGTTACAACCCAAACAATTTCATGGTTTTAACATACCCTTCATAATGAATTTAGAAACTTGAATAGCTATTAAGTAATATAGAATTAGTTTTACACATTTGGGACTTTTTTAGATTGTAAACTGATACTGTTAGAGATCAGTTTTTTTATCTTTCATGTGTGCCTTGTCAATAAACTTTGCCTGATTGTAACTTCAGTTTTTATGAAATTTCTGGTGCCTAAACATACTGTATGAACAGGTGCTTAGATGGTACAGTTCTTAAAACATGACACTGTGATCTGATTTCTTGATTCTTATGTACTATTTATACCTCTTCATGCCTATTTTTGGATGTGAACTTCAGTGTCTCTCTCTGTATTGTTCTGTATTTCAAAATGTCACTTAACTCCTTCAATTGCTAATTATGATTTGAGTGTTTGTGTTCCTGAAAGCTCTTCAGTTGTTGTACCAATGAGAGGGACGACTGACTTTTATTTATGTGGTAAAAATAGGTTTAGTAAATGTGCCAAACATAGCTTCTGAAGAACTATAGATGAGGAGACATATTTTTGCATCCAATTATTGCGTTAGAAGAGACTTCCAAGATGTTAATCATACACTGATTGTTTACCTTGAAACTAAGGCCTTTCTTAATGAAAAGGGTATAGTTACTACAAATATAACATGAGTGCAAGACTAAACTGAATCACAGACTGAGAGAGAGCTATAAACCTAAGGAACCAGGCAGCAAACCTACTAAATTTGGTTCTAAGCCATCTGTGGACCTATGTATTTTTTGGTGGTTTGAGTTTTTTATAAATTAATTTTTTTTGTTTGTTTTGGTTTGTTTTTGGTTTGGCCTGAGACCCTGTAACTTATAGTCAGGTAAGCCCTAGGACACAAACTTGGAAACCTGTCTCAGTAAAGCACACGGAGCAGAGTTTACACATGCTTGATGCTCTGTCAGCTTGTGCAAAAGAATAAATGGGCAGAAGGACAGCCTGATGTGCCCTCAGAGCCTGGCTGTTAGGCTTAGCAGCCTTGACAGTGTCTGTCTATTTATGTAATTGCATGGAAAAATGAAAGAAATGGAATCTGACACAGTCCTTATCTGAAATAGAGAACCTCTGACTTGGGGTAAACTCTGCCTCAAGTTGCTATCATCATGCCTTTTTGGGTGGATGCAACACTACTATGAAAACATAATACTGCTACTATAAATTATTTCTTTTGTCACTAGATGATTCACTTACACTGGATTATGATTCTCAAAAGCAGCTACTATATTTTAACAATAATTTCTGGCTGTGTGGGAGATGAACTGGTTAAACATGTGAGGTGTCCCTTGTGCCAGAGAGCTCTGCTGACAGCACACTTTTAGGAAGTAATGGCAGCTGATATACCAGTTAGGAGGTGGCATTTTTAATGTCTCATTTTGGTTTTGTTTTTTTTTAAGGGGGGAGGGAGGGTGGTACTGTTTTGTAAATACTCTAAGTGAGCTCAAGAAACCTCTAGTTAATGTCATGACTGTAAAATTGCCTGTTGAGGACTATTCTATATAGAAAGAAACCCCTCAATTTTAGCATGGTGTGAATAAAGTGTTAGACTTGTAATACTGTAGAAGTTACGTTACACTTGTCCATACATTACAAGAGTTTTCATCAACTTTCTGCAGTGGATATTTAAAGATACTTGTGTGAAACTTCCTTCCCTGAAAACAAATACTTTTTCCAAAACTGTGTGATGCACAGAAATGCCTTGTTGAAGGGGTAAAACATGAATTTTGAAAGAAATGTACAATGCATACGTCTTTCTCAGCTCTTGATAGTCTCATTCATATTAGATGTATGCTTCCTGTTTAATAGTGCAAGTAAGACTTCTGAATTGCAAGTTTTTCTGTAATGCTAAATATTGTATATTACTGGTTTCCACGACAAGCTTTTAGTTTTGTTCTGAGCAGTGTATATATTCTGGATCACTCTAGGTCTTTGTTCCAGCCTAAAGATATTATGCTATTTGTGTCACTTCAACCTTATTTTATACACTTGATAGGTGCTTTTTGGGGCCTTTTGTTGAACAGTCCCCTAGCACTGAGGCATAGCTCAGCTGAAATCGGAGCAATAAACAACTTCCTGGGATCCAAAATGTTATGATGTTATGTTACACTTCTCATGCACAAAGCATGGACTTTGAACATTGATATGAATTTCAGTATGAGGTTTTATATTCACACTTTTGGGGGAAGGGTATTTTAAAATACAGGTATTGTGAGTGAATTTGTAAAAAAACAAAATCTAGAATTTTAAAATGCTGTAGTTCCATGACAGACTTGTGTACTTTTTGAAATAAAACTGTTGGAGAAAACAGCAGTCTGTCTTTATTTTAAAGCAGCACTTGTATATGGCTTCAGCTTTTTCTTTATGTAATTGGAAGTGAACTAATAAATATGGCTGTGTATACCATGCTGGCATGAATAATTTTATTTATTGCTTTTTTCTCCCTCTTCCAAGGCAAGTAAAGCATCAGATATTTTAAAAGATGCACTTTTAGGTAGGGTTTTTTAAATTGTAGATACAGTTATTCTGAAACATAAGGCTGGAAAGGAACTTTAGATTTCATCCCTCTTTATTTTAGGCAGAACCAAAAATTCCTGAAACTGATTAATCTTTGTCTTTTAAAGTTCAAACAAGCAGGTTGAGAGCACTCAAAGTATGTTGATAAAATGCTCCAGGTTTTTATTGTTAATGTGTTAATTTGCATCTCTTTCAATTTTGATGAAGCTGACTTGGGATACTCTGCACTGCTTGGCCTTGCAAATCAACTGATTATTGTCCTTGTAATTTTACCTGAGATTAATGTGATTTCTCCAGTGACATCTCGGGTGGAGACCCAAAGTCTGGCATGTATTCAGTTCATATCATTGGAGGCATAATTAGTTTACATTTGCTCATAATGTATGGATGTTCATATGTTATAGTGCATGCCTATCTTCATATATTAATGTGTTCTGAGCCAGGCCAGATGTTCTAGTCACTTCTTTGTATATGCAAAAAACTCAATACATGTGTGCACAAGCATGTGAAGTTGAATGGAGTACTGGTGGATAAACCTATAGATTTTTTTTTTTCTTTTTTAATTTCGAATTAAGACTCATCCTTAAATACCAAAGGAAACCTAATAAAAATGGAAGTTCAGATTTGTCTCTATAAATAGAGTCCTAAGAAACCTTTCTTACACTCTTTTTAACATTCATGTTAAGACTCGGGAAAGGGCAGAAATGCTTAACTTAGGGTGGCAGTTTTGTCGCAGATGGCTCTTGCATGCCTCAGCTGCTCCTCAGGTCTTTTATTTGGAGGAGAGGTGACCGTGAACCAGAAGCTGAGTACTACCTCCAGCTTGTCTGTGGAATTCCAGCAAAACAGCTGGAACTTTCCTGAGTGTCCTGACAGAACAGAGGGCATTCAGCACCTGGTAGCTCTACAGAGCCTCTGTGGTCCTTTCTATGTGTATTAAACAATGCCTTGGGTAAAGTGTCATAAAAGGTCTGTTTGTTTGTTTCTCTGAACATCTTGGCTGTGTCTTTTGAGCTTACTGTCTCTAGTTTGTTTCCCTGATGGAACAGCTTGAGTCCTTTTGAAGCTCAATGATAATACTGGTAGGCAATTAATTGCTAGGTTCTTTTAAAAAGCAGATAATGACAGCAATTTAGCCTTGTTTCCTATCTGTAAAATTCATAAAGCAGAATAGTTTGTAAAGAAAATAGCAGAAACAAAAATAGGATGAAACAAAGCTGTGAATGTTGCCTACCTTTCCAAATCTCATCTTATTCTAAAACTGCTTTTAGATTGTGTGTGACTGTAGGTGATTTCTCAAAACATGAAGACTTGCATCTCAATATAAAAATAATGTGTGTACTTGCGTTACGATGATTCTATTGCTCTTTTTAATTTGCTTTAGGCTCTTTGCAGAATGTTGCAGGTACAACTACCAGGAGAAGAGTATGAACCTTGAATTTTATTTTATAACCACTCTGGCAGAAAACTGGCCTGGAGGATTGTGTTGTCCCTGCATCTGATTTCCATTCAAAGTCAAGTTTCTGGAAATAGAGAGCCTTTAAGTACCTTTTGATTTTTGTTATTGTTGGAAATCAAAGTCAGTGTCACTCTTGTAAGTTGGTATTTTGAAGACTTCAGCTTCCAGCTGTTGAAGGTCAAGTTGCTTTGGATATGCAGTATTTAGTGGCTGCAGCTGCTATTTGGGTCCTCACTTTTAGTAAAGTTTCTTTTGGTCAGTGGTGTCTGGAGAATCAATGAAGGACAATCGTACCGTATTATTTGGGAAACAAAGCAGTGCAATTCATACAGGAACCCTGCGTGGTGCCAGGATTGATGGATGGATCGAGGAAGGGAGGGGAGCAGCTTTGTAAGGAAGTTGAGCTTCTTGGTTACACAACTTGATTATGTAACAGTTTTAAAAAGTGGCAATATTAGAAGAGACATTACCAAAGATAAAATTATGTGCTTTCAGATGTTAATCTAATTTTTTCTTAGGGGAAAAATCTCTGGAGGCAGTGTGTCCGCTGGGAAGCGCAGGGAGCTGCGCGATGCCTTGACAGTTGTCCCACTTCCAGGGCTGGATGCTAGGGAGCTGCAGGCAGGGCAGAAGCTGAGTGCTGTACCTGAAGGGTATTGTGCACTCTTTCTCAGGGGATTTTTCCTAATTGCAAAATGAGGAGAGGAAAGCAGTGAGTCTGATCAGTTTCTGTGGAGTTTTGTACCAGGGATGAGAATTCTGGAAACATGCATGAACTTTCCAGCTTCTTTAAGCCTTTCCCTGCTCTGGTTTGTAGCAACATCTGGCTTAGAGGTCTTCAGAGTCTGCAAAACATTCACTGCTTAACTTGCAGATCCTTGTACTCTGCCTACTCTCCGTAATTTCTGCAGGTGATGACTCTGGTTACATTATTACTAACAGTATTGTATAAAGAAGCAGAAGAAAGTAGATTCTCTTGAACACTCCAGACAGGACAAATGGTGACAGCTCAGCTTTTTGGTGCTCTGGGCACAAACATCCCCAGGGCTGTGGTGGTCACATGGGTTAGAATTTGCTGTGAAGAAGTACTGAATCAGATGGTAAAGAGCTATAAAAGTAATTTAGTGCCATTAGTAAATAGCTTCCAATTACGTCAGATTCTGTGTCAGTGGGAAAGCAAATTGAGCTTTTGTTTCGTGTGGCCAGTTACTGCTGTGCAAGTGAAGTAACACCTCTTTACAACTTGTGACTTGTCCTAGTCAGTGATTTGTAATTGAAACTATTATCCCATCCAGTGATCTGAATCTCCCTATTTTGTGTCACTTGGTAATATTTTACCTGTGAAACAGCAGTTGAGATTAGTCAGATTTCAAGGAAGCGTGCAGCAGAGCATTTGTTCCTGATGTTTAAGGCTCTGATTGCAGTCCCAGCCACTCACAGATGATTCCTCAGGCAGCTGAGTGGGTGGTGTTTCAAAGAAACTATTTGCTGAAGTCAAAACACTTATGCTATGTATTACTTAGCTGTAGGAGAGCAAGATAAAATTAATTTAAGATTTCTGTTTCCCGGTACAATAGCTCAGGTGGGAGGGAAGCCGATACCTTAGACTAGGAATAAAGGCAACTGGTGGGAATACATAAAACTGCTGAATTGTTTTGACTGCTAAAGAACCTGCCAATTCTGGGGCACAGCTGGTGGTTCCTGAAACATGTCAAAAAGCTTATGCTGTGGCTGCTAGCACTGCACTTCTTCTCCAGATAAATAAAATGCCCTTCTATGTCACTTCCGATCTTGTAAATGTCAAGACCAGAAACCATTCATCTCATCTGTAAAATACAAAATAAAGCACTTGTTTATTGCTTTACTTGCAATTAGTTTGTTTTCACATATTCTTCCCTCTTTCTTGTTGGTACCTGAGAAAGATTCAGACTTACTAAAAGGACACAGCTTTAAATGAACTGTTTGGTCTTGCCCTGGTTTCGTCATTGTACTATGTAATTCAAAATAAAGTTGCTTAGGCGTTGCAATATCTTTTGCTTCGGACTTGAGTTGTGGTTTGGGTGGCCACTTTAGGTAACCTATTTAATTTAATGGTCTTGTATTGCTGTTTAAGATAGGAAAACTCACTGTGTTTAAAACACAAAAACAAAACAAAACAAAAAGCTGTGGATTCCCATACTGTCTCCAGCCCATTTGGAAAAAAAAAAAAAAAAAAAAAAAAGGCTAAATATGAGTGCTTTGTATGGAAACAGATTAATAAATGTTGTCTTTGGGAATTATGAGTTTTCCTCACAGCTGATGCTTTGGCAGCCTCTGTCCCCATCTCTCTGTGCCTAAATGTGACCAACTGTTTGGTGCTCTGCAGTGACTTTCTAAGAGTGATTTCCAACAGAAAGATGAGGATCTCTCTAAGGTGCCAGATGGTTATTTTCTTATTGTTTACTCAGGAAAATAATTGAGGTGAGAAATCTGCATCAGTTAAACTGTTTTTTTTTTTAATAAATTCTAACAAAAAACTCTAGAAATGTACAGCTGAGTTATGAATGTAATTTTTGATAGGTTTTAACAGTTGTGAGGAGAAACACTGTATTTATATCATCTGTACACACACTGTTGCTAGGATTGAAGTACATACTTCTACATCCCTTTTATTTACCAAAAAAATAGGTGTAGCTATTGCCCAGTTGCCTAATATGAAGCAGACCTTAGAGCTACTCATTTAAATGTCAGTATTTTTCAGACTGAAGTTAAGATCACCAATGATTGTTCCTCATTTGCAGCTCATTTATGGAAACAAAAATCCTCAGCTCAATCATCAATGTGTCTGTTGGTTTTCATTTAGCAGCAAGACAATGAAAATTGTGATTCTTTTGCAGATAACCTACAGCAGTGATCTTGCTAGCCTTGCATGGTTGAAAGACATCAAAGTTCTAGACAGCAATTCTGTGTTTTTAAAATCAAGGTTGTGTTGCTACTTGAAGTATTTTAGGTGTATTATGTTAAGTATGATCTTTGCACATCTGAACTGGGCGGGCAGGCAGGAATCTCAACTAACCCACTAAAATTCTTTATTCCTAGATGAAAGGGCTGAAAGGAGGGTTACAGCCTTTATGCTCAACAGTCCCTTTTGTTGCCTATTAGAAATTAGCATAATTTCCCTGCCCCTGGTGCTACCTGAGCAAGCTGCAATTTCAACTGACAGTGAAAATTGGGTCGTTACGTTCTACACATGAATTTAATTCTGTCAACATCTCATGCTTGTGCCAAGCATATGAGCTAGTTCATTCGCAGCTAGCTTTATAGTTTGTGCATGGAGGGAAAATTGCTGGATGTGCGAGGGGGCCGAGGACATCCTTAATGCCTGACACGGCTGATAGAAGCTCACTCACCAGCAATAAAAACAATAACGAAAGAATCCCAAGGCAGAGGACTCCAATTAATGAGGTGGAGAATTAGGGTTGATGTCCTGGCTCTGTCATGACTTAGATGAGTGGTGGGTTTTTTTTTTTTTAATTTTCTATGGCCTCTTCATTCATCATCTCTCATAGTTGCTAGAATGGAGCCTTCTGCTGACTCTTTGTGACTTTTGGAACTAGGGTTTCCCATTGCACTGTCATTTGGTTTTAAAGCTATCGTTGATGAGTCTTTTCAGTCTTTACCAGATAGCCATCTAGTACTTTTTTCCATTTCTTTCATAATCTTAGGAAATTTTGAAACAGATGTATTTAAAGATAGTCACCTTGATGAGACCATCTATGGTTTTCTCTGTCCCCTGCTACTTCCTGTTTTTTAATGTTGTCCTGACAGCAGTCACTCATCCAGTACTACTGGAGCTCCTTGAGTATTTCAGGTTGTGGGAAAAATAGTGGTTGAGCAGATCCCATTATGGGGCTTACTGAGGGTGAGAGATCCCCCAAAGCCCATTGCTAATGCAAGGGGAAGTGTCCTCATCACTCCAGTGGCTCACTTAATACTCCCTCACCCCCTTTTCCCTGCTGCTCACTGCAGATGTCTTGGAAGGTATTCTCAGAGTGAGATGATGGAAATACAGGCTCCAGATGTGTTGGGTATTTTCCTTCACCGTTACTGATGTTGGAGGTGTCTAACCCTGGGTGCTACAGGCTGAGATACAAAGAGAGAGGTGGAAAACTCCTTGGCATCACCTGGTGTTTGGTGTTTTATGTGCTTTGCCTACAGCTTCCCACTTACATTGCTGCCTGACCTTTCTCTTTCTATCACATGCTGCCTTTTTATTCCTGACTGTGGTATGGATTTCATTACTGGAGCAGGACAGAGTTTTAGGCAGGTTTTTCTTTTTTTTTTTTCTGAATGTGGTATGTTGCTTTTGATCACACTTTTTTGGAGGGTCATTCTTTTTACTTTTTGTCACTTTCTGTCATATTTTCTGTTCCTAACCAGTTTTACTTGCCTCTGCCTTAGGCATTAGGCACTTTAAACTTCATTTCACACAGTGTATTTCAAACTGGCCCCTGGTTTTCCAGCTTAAACTTAATGAGGTTATGATTGCAAGTACCTGGGCAGACAGTAGTTTCTTATTAACTCATTGTTTTCCTTGCACGATCCAAAGGACTTACCACATCTTGTTTAGAAGTTACAACACTGAGGGGTGGATGTTTAATTTTTTTTTATTAATATTATTTATTTATTCTTTATCACAGTTGCATGAACAGCCTCTAGCTGCATGCTATGGTTCACTTCCCAGACTGCATTTTTCTTTATTTTAATAATTTGTTTTTTATTATTGCTAGAGTTTTGCTTGGATGAGAAGGAAAGGCAAAGAAAATCAAGACTGAAAGTATCAGGGCAGTGCAACAAGGGAGAACAGATAGTGTTTGCCTTTCTAGCCCATTTAAGCATCGGATTTTAAAAAACACTTGCTTTTCCAAACGAGGATATCAAGAATTATTCCCATGTCCCAGCTTGTCTCTATGTGTCATGTAGCAGCATTTTCTCCATAAGCAGGGTATGCTAATGGTCTCCTGTCTTGTTCATGAAATGGAGCAAAGAGGAGCTTGATCGAGAGACATGAACCCCTGCTTGCACACCTGCCCTATCTCTGAGAAAAGCTGGATTTATAAATGGTTTGGAGTGTAAGAGCACTGTTTCCTCAGGCCCTTCCAGTAGAATGGGATAGAATGAACTGTGTGTGGAGCAGCTAAACTTTATTTAGAACAATTATTAACTTGAGAACTATAAATGCAAGAGGTGAAAAATAGCAGCATTTTGTACTCCATGGTGCAAAGATAGAAATACAGAAAGGACACTTCTGACCTCAGTGTTCAGTCTCAATTAATGCACCTCTTAATATTCCCTAGAACAATAATTATGTGAACAATAGCCTGAATGAAGTTCAGAGAACAGCAGGCTCTCATGCCAAGTAATAGCTTGAAATAGAAAGAAGTCAAAGGTTGTGATTTCCTGCCAAGCAGAACTTGGTGCTGCTTCAAGTTACTCTCCCAAGCAAAGTTTTGGGGGGGCACTCAGGTCTTTTTACTGTCACTTGCAACTGGAAGATTCCATTTGATGTGTAATTCTAATTGCAGTGTGACAGTGTGCAAAGAAGAAAGTGAGATGTTGCAGAAATAGCCTGAGTCAGTTGTTTTAATTATTGGTCTTATGGAGAAACTATTATGGCATTGAGGCACATCTTAAAAATCTATGAGAATTGGTGTAATTATACAAAGGCCCGTAGTAAGCTGAAATTCGGTAAGAAAATGAGATGTTTCCAGTAAATACAATACATCCATATACTTTTGTGGATTATTAGTTAGGAAGAATTGTTTTCTGGTATTATCATGTATTATCATGTTTGCATAATTAATGGTGACTGTTGGCAACATTTAGGTAAAGGCAGCATGTAGAAAGTGCATTTTGTAGCATGGAGATGTGGCAAAAATTATGAGTTATCATTTTTCTTACAGTACCAGTTTTAGAATGTAAACTCAAAGAATACAGAGCTGATAGAGAACTGTAACTGGAACAAAGAATTTTTTTTTTAATCTTTGTACAAAATATTATCCGCAGAAAAGTCAATAGCAATAGTCAAGGGAACTAGAACTGATTTCTGAAGAGATGGTGAAATGAGCAAGTGTGCAGGTTGGGATGAGGCACTTTGAGAAAACTGAGTGTTCATGGCAGTAAACAACAGAACTGTGTGGTTCTTTGAGAATGCCAAGCTACTGGTATGAAACTTAGGAAAGCGACATTTAGTGGATTATGGCAGGTACTTTAAAAGTGCAATGAAATAGATATGCACTGGGAAATCCATGAGATACTGAAAATTTCCTGTCAAGTTAAACTTACAGTTATTTATAGTCCCCTGATAAATGAAGTTTCAATTTGCTGCACCACTGCATCTTTTTGCTATCAGACTGGCATTAAACCCTAATCTGAATGACCATGAGTTGGGTGATGATTTGAATAGTGCATTTAATTACTGTCTGTTACAGTATCTAGCCTCTTGATGATGTAGATTAATGATATTCTTTCTTTTTGTAGTATGACATCGCACACAAGATTGGTGACATAACAGTGGTATAAACATGAAGAAACAGGCATCAGTTTTTGCATGACTTTCCACTATGGTGAAACTGAAGTACACTATGAAGTGCTGGGGTTTTTTTACTTGATCTCACTTTAGATTCAAGATTTTTAAGTAGGCTGTATTCAGTTTTGTAAGTACCAAATCTTTTCTTTTTCACATTTTTTAATGCAAAGTTTACAAAGCCACTCCTGACATTTTTCTTACTACTTTTGTGATGTGAAAAGTGTGCACCATCCCTCCTCTCTGCTTCCCCATCCCGTTCCTGGAGATGCAAAAAATTGTGAAGTTGACAAAATCAACTCAGGTAGCCCAAATATAGCCTTAAGTAGCAGGGTGTTAAAGAGATTGTAATCTGAATTAGAGTAGTTTTGGGGTTTTTTTTGTTTTCCTAGCTTTCTGGTCTGCTGATTTCATAAGGAAATAATGGATTTCATTCATCTATTGAATGCTGTAGTGATGCCCATGAGGGCTTACAAACTGTGTGCAAAATGTGCTGTGTTTTGAGATTGTATATATTTTATAACACTTAATAAAATATACTTGAATGTTACAGCTAACATATGCTTCAGAATAATCTGTTAATGCAGGTGGTGTGGTAATCCATATTTGTGCACTTCCTTATTTCTTCTGCTCCCCAATTTACCATGCAAGTGTCCAGAGGGAAGAAGAGTATGCTCTTTGAACCAGGCTGGTTACAGGGTCCCCATTGCCTCCTGCAGTGTGGGGACTTTGGGTATTGATTTCATAATGAAAAAATTAATTTACTTGTCCATGTAAGGATGAGACCACTGTAATCTGATCTAATGGATTGGAATTTACTAAATCAATTTTTAGAGCTTGATACCCCACTGGTTCTTGGGCATTTTTGGTAGCTCATTACCTGTCACAGTCCACATAAATCAGAGCACACAGAAGGACACAGGGAAGTTAGGCAGTAGCAGTGAGCATATGTAGACTGAAATCTGCATTTAACTACATCTGTCTGTGCTCTTGAGAAATACTGGTGCTGGTTTCCAACTATTGTAAATACGTGGTTATAATTTAAACATTAATCTAGGGGCATGTGTTATGCTGTGGTCTGAAGGCAGCCACATCACAGCCCACTGTGAAACTGGTGGTTACAATGCTGAAGAGTTACTCAGTTATTTTTGCTTCTCTTTTTGAGAGGAGCCCAGCTAATTCTAGAATAAACTCAGATACTGTCAAGCACAAGTTCCATTTAATGAGTTTTGTCACTGCACATGAACAGTCAAGTAAAACAGTCTAAGGAAACAGGAATAACATCTTGAGAAAAAAAGAAGTGTGTAGGGTTGTTAAATACCACAGATTCAAGTAGCCAATTAAAAAAAAAAAAGTTCCAAATCAAAATTCAATGTTGTAATTACAGAAAAGATACTTTGCCTTTAAGAAGCACTTGTTTTTGTGCCAAAATATTTCATTCCTCATTCTCTCCTTTGACTCCTTGCTGCCTAAACTTGTCTCCTAAACTTGTCTCTGAGTGAATCTGGCAAGTAATTAATCAGGGTAAAATTCCATTTGGATCGGTATGAAAGTTGCCTTGTCAAGAACCATCAACTGCCTGTTCTGTTTAGTGTATGTTCTGTAATGTAATGATTTGTAGAGAGAATTTACCTTTTCTTGCTATGATGTGCCCTACATAAGATGAGAAAGTGTCTTTTCCTGCCCTCAATGATCACCATCATTTAAATGCTTAATTGCTGATGTTTGAGAAAGTCAGAGAAAGGTAGGAGTAACTATGCAAGCTTATAGTTTTGTTTAAAAAGTGGATTTTGTAGAACTCTTTTTCTGCAGAAAAATTTGCAAAGCTTGCTGCACTAAAGGCTGTTCTTAAAGGAATAAGTGAAATAAACTTTTTTGTACTTAAATTCCTATCTAAATTAATAGGTATACATTGTAATTAAAAATGTATGCATATATATAATTGCTGTCATTGAAGGTAAATATGTGTCAATTTAGCAAAGAAATTTGCGTCGTTTTCTTTTCCCAAGAAATTAGTAACTGTAAAACTTCCTTGTCATCTCTCTGAGGAGTTGCTTGGCTAATCCCCATGTTCTTACCAGATGCCCAGATACTGAGTTTTTTTGGAAGCTGCTTTGTTTTGGGTAGTTAATCCAGAAGTCAACCCTGCCTGAGGTCACCAAGTATGGGCTGTTAACTTTATGTTGCTGTGGTGTAAGCAGGACATGACTTTGAAAGCTTGTCTGATGCCACACACAGAAAGTCTGAAGATTTATTCTCAGTCTCAGTCTGTTCTCTGCCACCTTCCTCAGGCTTGAAAGGATACGGTGGTTGAGCCTGGGGGTTGTGCCTCTGTAGATTATTGTGGCTGTTTAGGAGTGGCTGGAGAGATCAGGGGAAAGTTTTGCTTGGTATAGGTTATTTTTTCAACCATTTATCCTTTGTAATACATAGAACAGTTTGGTCACACATGGTCAGCAGGTGGGAAATTCCCTGACTCTTGTGCCAACACTATTAAATGAGGAGAAATAGTGCATTTCATGTACTTTATTTCTTGCCAGGACTTGCTTGTTACAGGAGAGTTTCAGCATGTATTTGTTTGGTAGCTGTGCTCCTGTTCACACCCAGAAGAATCTCATGTGATGTTTTGCTTGCTGGCCTGGACCTGCAGAGTCACAAAGCCTGAATGTCACCAACAGCAGCTGTATCTTTGCTGCAAAGGGATTAATTAGAAGTGCTTTCCCTCCATCCTTGCATACAACGTTGTTCTACCAAATGGGAGCTGTGAGACTGAGCTGCTCCTTTTCTCCATTTAATTCAGACCACTTCAGAAACAGTTCTGCTTCTCCCGGAGCCATTATAATTACAGGTGTCTGAGGAGCAGTGCTGTGCTCAGCCATTCTCACTCTTCCCAGGATCTTCTCCATGGCGGCCAGGCCTTGCAGTCATGTGGAACTTTGGAAGAAGTGTGTCCTTACTGAGGTTGGCTGTGTGGCTGCCACAGTGGCATTTTATGTGCCCTGTACAGTATAAGGTGAGCCATGCAGTTCACCAGGTGAGCTGTCCCTTGGTCAAGGGGGGATTTGGGTTCCAGCAGTGCCCTGCTGGCAGTACGGCTGCAACAGGCTCAGAAGCGGTGCCGGTGCAAGGCAGTCTCACACTGCTGCAGCTGTGTCCGTGTCTGAAGTGCTATTGCTGGAAGTATTTGCATAAAATTAAGAAGCCTCAAATCATGACCCTGGCGTGTGCATTTTGAATGGCAGCATTTGGCACGCTGCTGAAAGGTTTAGCCTGTCTTGACTCTTCTTGCCTGGCCTTGGGCTCCCTCCTCTCTTGTCAGCATGAGTGCTGGTGCAGCTGCCGTGAGCCACATCAGAGACACGAGATGGTTTAAAATTGCTTACATATGGTGAAGTTTGAACTCGGGTACATTCGTCCTTCAGTTCAGCAGGCAGCTGCACTGGTATTTGTGCTGACAACAGGGGAAGGAGGCAGTGTGAAAGTGGAAAGAAGGATCAAAGTACAAGAAAAAAGGCAGACAAAGGACTTTCAGCAGTGGGACTAAAAGGCACTCCACTGCCCTGCTCTGCCCTGGATTTGGCCCAGGCAAACTCCAGAGGAGCTTTCCAGCTTCAGTGCTCTGTGATCCTGTGAAAAGGATGCACGTAGCCAAATTCTCTCTGCATTCAAAAAATGTTGATCCTCAGCAGTGGTGCTCAGAGCTACTGACTCCTCAGCTTTTGGCACTGGTGTTTCCAGGCACCTCTACCCTCCTACCATGTGCAGAAACCCTTTATTCTGAGTAGGATGCACAGCTTGCATGGTACTGCATGTGCATCCCATTGCCTGCCACACGTATGAGCCTTCCTGAGTGCAGCCGTTCCCAGGGCACCCTGCTCCAGTCAGGGCTGGGACACAGCACACTGGCAGCAGTTGCCACTTTCCTTCTAAGACTTAAAGGGGATGTTGTTAATAATGCTGATGTTGTCATCAACCATGAGCTTGCAGAAAATGTGTGCGCTTATTTCCTGTGACTTTGAAGTAATCCCGAGTCTCTCCCTAAGGCATCTTGTGGAACATCCACGTGGGCAAAGCACCTTTGGCTTCAGCAGCCACGCGGGTGGTGACTGGCACTGCAGCTCCCTCGACACGCTCCAGTGTTACTGACAAAATATGGATGGGTCAAGCACAAACAAAAGGAAATAACTTACTTCAGTCTCAACTCCAGCAGCATGTGGAAGGTAAAGAGGAAAATCATTACTTAAAAGGAAGCCCCAGCATCTTTCACTATAATTCAATGCCTCATTCAGAGATTGCTTGTTGAAATGTGCATGCTGGAGACCCAGCTCACTGGGTTTTAACAACACTGTTGACATAGCATAGCTGCAACTTTAGCATCATGCATTCCAGTTCATTTCTATTCCTCACATGACTCTCATTGTTTACAGGAAAATGGGATACATTAAGAATCTCAAGTAATTTATTTTGAATGGCTTCCTTTTGCAATACAGTGCAGGCTGCATTAAAGCTCAGGAGGCAGCTAGACATGAGCTGACACTGAATATGCAAAAATATTTACAATGAGCTGTATGTACCATGTTCTTTATGAATAATCTGCCTGTTACAAAGTAAATGACATTAATTACAATTATCACAACGTAAACCATGAAAGTTTAGGCAGGCAAAAATATTATAATGGGATTACTGCTGTTTTCATTAACACTGGGCCACTTCTGCATTTTACCATTTCTGAGTATCTAACTTGACAATGTCTTCTCTCTGCCCTCATGACTGAGTCATTATTAATGCAATAAGAATTTGCTGTCCTTACAGAGAAATAGCGTTCCCTTTACATGTGTTTTTCTGACCTTTTTCCTCTTATCAGAAATAAAACTTTCCCATAACCTCCAATAGTCCTGCTTCTGAGGTTAACAGAAAAGAAGGTGGAAATTCTAATAAATCTTATGTCATGGAGATGAGGTGCATGGAAGCCTTGCAGGACTCCTCAAAGAAGTGAGTTGCTGAAATTGGGAAAGGGAGCACTAACACACCAAAACCTGTCCTATGACAGACAAAAAAGCTTCACACTTTAAAATCCATAATTCTGTAATTTTTATACATGTTTTTGTAATTTAAATGAGGAACTAGGCATTTCTATGATGGGTGTGCTTAGAAGTAGCTAGTCTAGTTTCAAACCTTAGAGCAAAATTTTAAAATATTAACTGTCTTTAACTGTGAAAACTGCCTGTCATAATCCCTCCACATGCAAAATGTTAGTCTGTAGCAGTTGTGCCCTGGATTAGCTTCCAGCACACAGTCCCAAACCGTGGACACCATGCCCTGTGGTGCTGGCTGCCATCCCACGTGGTTCTAGTTCTAGGGGTGAACCAGAGTTGAGGGAGGACTTCTGTTCTCTGCCTCTCCCCCAGATCAAAATCTTGGCCTTTTGTGAGAAGTTTGAATTGCCACAGCTCTCGCCCTGGACTGTGTGCTGCAGGAGGTGGGGAGGTGGGGTGGTTGCTTTCCTAGGACACAGCAGATGTCCTACATTATGCTCAAGTATTTTGGAGGTTGAATTTTGTGCAGGTTTTTTTTTGTTTAATTTTGTTTTGTTTTTTTCTTAAAGAAGAATCCTTTATCATGTCTCAGTGCTGTATTTCAGTGGCCAGTGTTAGTGTCTGATAGCTGTTTGTCATTCTAGGGCCTCTGCTTTGGCTTCGGTGCAATAAGCTAATGGGGATGGATTAAAAGAGCTTGGGTGAGCTTTTGCTAGGGTTAATTTGATGTGTGTGTGTGTGTATACAGTTTCTACTATGCCAGCAGAACGATCTGTCAGCAGAAAGGTGGGTAGGTAACACCTTCAGCTGTTCCAGAAGAGGAAGAGGTGCTGTTGGGAAGCACCTGGGTAGAGCAAAGGTGTGGCAAGCAATGGATCTGTCTTGAAGTCACAAGACACATTCCCATGACTGGTGTGCAGATCTCTGCAGTAGCTGCTCTTGGCCTAGTTTGTGTGGTAATGAGAAATGGAAATGCTAATGAAAAATCTGTATTTGTGGTATGAAGTATTTGTAGTAATGAAAATCATTACACATGATTTTCTACACTGCTGCTGAGAAGAGAAAATGGTAATAGTTTAGTCTTTCTTTAAAAAAGAGCATGTAAGAAAGAAACTAGGAGACATTAGGTGGGTGCACTGGGCTCCTCTTCCACCCACATCCAGGGGACAGTGGTGGTGTGGGCCAGAAAGGGATCCTGGAGGGTTTTGAATGCCTTGTGATGTCGGAGTTTTCTGCAAAAGTGAGGATTTTCAGCTTTCCCAGACTCCCTGACCACTGCTGTAAATGGATGGAAAACTCATGTTTTGCTTTTTTTACCTTCAGTAGCAGGATAATAGTTGACACAGCATGGAGCTTCAGGGGACCAAGGGGAAAATAGGATTCAGAACCACTTTCCCTGCGCCCTAGGGAGCAGGATCCACTCAGGATCAACTCCACTGATCCTTTTAGTTGGAAAGCAAGCTTGGCTGTTACTTGACCTAAGACAATGCTATTGCTATTCATAAAAGGCATTGTACACAAGTAAATTGTTGTCCTATTGCATTACACTAAAAAGCCATATTTTGGCATGTCAGTGGGTTGCCTGGAGGAAGGAAATGTGTGGAAGAAGATGAAGGATGTGTCGTGCAAGTGGTGTCGAGTTCTCTTCTGTCCTGTCCCCCAGTGTTCTGGCTCGGCAGGCACTGTGCTTCCATGCGGAAGAATAAGGATTAGGCTTGTCCTGCTGAGAGATGATTCATGTGTGGGGAATGTGCGTGCTCAGGAACAGCGAGATTTCAAGAGTGCATCGCTGGAGAGAGGCTTGTGTTAAGAATCAGCAGTAAAACAACAGCTGAGCAGGGAAAAATGTGTTTAATAAGAGGAATTCACAGTTGAAATCTTAAACAGTTAGGATTGCTTGTCTGACCGTTTCTGCTGAAGTTGCTGCTCTTCATTCTATTTATTAAATGTCTTTAGATACACTGTTTATTCTTGGATTTTAGATTCATATACATAATTATGCATCTTTATATTACACATTTTATGCGTATATATTTTTAAATTATGCACTCTCTTAGGTGTTTTTTCCAATTTCACTACATGATTTTGCTTTAATACCATGTTAGCATTTACATAATACTAAAACAGGGCTGGATACTTAATGTAATGGCAACTAGATATCAAACTGTTATTTCCTTTATCTAAAGTATGAAGGATGTGAGCTAATATTTGACAAAAAAGTGTTTCCCAACTTTGATATTATTCATGCTTTTCCAGAGATGTTAAGGCAACCCTGTAATTGGCATGAATTCTATCCAGCAATGAGCACTGTAGGAAATGCACTTTATGTTTGTTACTTGTTTTTAAGGCACAGTAGAAATTCATAGGATATAACAAGCTGTGCATTTGAGTGTGGCTGATTTTCTCTCTGTGCAATTAATTTATTCTGATGGGAAAAGTAATATCAAGCTTAACATATTTCTCAGCAGAGAGCTTTCTGTGAAAGATCTACATTGGGGTATAAGTGCCTAATTTCCAAACAGCTTGTTCTGTTAAACAGACACTTCCAGAAAATCTGCATTTGAACTCTCCCCTTCAGAGAAAAAAAGAAAAAAAAAGAAAGAAAAAAAAAAGAAAAAGAAAAAGAAACAATTCTTTTGCTTAGATTCCAGTTCTTGTCTTCATAGTGAACAACCGAGGCATGACAACATGTTTCTGGTATACAAGCCATGAAAAACAAGATAAGGCAAAAGCACAGCTTAGGCTGAGGAGTTTTTAACTTGTCAATTTGGCTTCTGTCTGAGCAGAGGAAAGGCTCATGCCACTGCTTGGAAACCCTGTGTTAAACTTGTTTATGCCACTCACTTCAGTCTCCCGTGGCCAGGTAACCTCACCATGCACTGCAGACCCAGATGTGATCAGTGGTGAGGGGTGCTGGGCTGGCAGAAAGGCCTCATCATCCTCATCACAGCCAACTCCTGCATGACAGGCAGCCTCCTAAGCCTCATGGACCCTGCTGCTGCTTTCCTGCCGGCCACTTTCCCCTCTTCATCTTCCTGCCTTTCTCTTATCTTTTTTATTTTTTTTATTTTTCTCCATCAAGCAACTTCACTGCTAGAGCCAACACGTGTCATAACTTATAGATGTTGCTGCTGAAGCTCTGTGCCTCTAAACTTATGCAGCAAGAACCCTTTTGTTCCTTTATTGTTTCTGTTGGGGCACAATTTGGGTAGGCAGTGAATCTATGGGAGGTGGGGCTAGAAAAGCACTCAGCACTTTTTGCTGCTGCCTTTTTTTTTTTTTTTT
>VZSR01003209.1:2559007-2580148 GCA_013398615.1 Brachypodius melanocephalos
ATTCACAAGATATGGCAAAGTGTCATAGCCATGAATCCAAAACTCTCTGAAATATGAATGTATTTCTGTCCTTTTATCTCCTCTGTACTCCTCTATTCCCAGCTTGTAGTCCTGATTTATCTTATGGCTTTAGTTAATGTTAACTTGATCTATGTAACTGAAGAGAAAAAAAAAAGGCAAAATTTCCTACATTAATAGCTTGATATTATACATTCATGATGATGAAGTGGCACATACACCTGTGAAGAATGTACTAGATTCTGCAGTCTTACTGTATCTCATGATACTTGATTTTGTTTCCCTTTAGTCTTGAACTGCCAGAATTAATTAATGAAAGGGCAATTTTGAGAGTGAAATACTTGATTAAGAATACAGAACAATCATACAAAAGTAAAACAATCCCATAACCGCCCCCCCCACCTAATCCCACAGTATTTTACATACAAAATCCCACCACACACACATATTAACATGTGCATTGTTGTTAACATTTATGGTATAGTTAGGAAATAGGAATGTAGTAAGGCAGAAATCTAATAGTATTCTTCTTTCAGGTTAACTTTTGTTAAAGTATTAAACACACTCTTATCACTAGCAAATAATATTGCTATTTTTGTGGTAGGCTTGAGTCTAATGTTCTGACCTGACTAGACACTACAGGCAAACAGTAATAAATTTGTCCTACCACATAGGTCCTGTAATCTAAATAATAATAAATAATAATAAATAAATAATAAATAATAATAAATACTACCAAATACTGAGAGGTGAAGCAGTGGGCAGATGGCTGCCTTTATTTTGCAGAGGGTGAACTGAGTGAGCAATGACTTCAGTGAGATACCACAGATCGAAGAGGGGCTCGGCAACAGAAAGATAATCCCAAACCAGGCTTCCTGTATCAAAGTCCAGAGCATTCAGCAGGTCAGAATTCTTCCAGCAACAAGAGTTGTGGGAGCAAAAGGAGAGAAAGTACACCTAGGCTTTAGTTGGAGAGGTTGACAGAATTGTGAGTCATTAGGTAGAAAGAGGAAATGGGAAACTGGAGGATAGGATTATGGAAAAGCTAAAAGCAAAGCTTTTAATCTATGAACCTTTCCTTCACAGATAATTTAGGTATGACTGCCAAAATATGATGTTTATTTTAGGTTTATTCCCAGTAGGAGACTATATAAAAATGTGTGGATCATGTTTTTTTCAGTTTTATTTCATCAGCTGTTGGAAAGTCTGTGCTGTCTCTTAGTTTCTGGAGATCAAAGTGTAGGCACTGAAAAATAATCTAATCTGCCACTTTGGAATAATTTGCCGCAGCAGCAATTCCCGGTGCAAATCAAAGTACAAATCAGATGGTGAATCAGTGATCTCAAAAGAGGATTACTTTGGATTAGTTGTCCAGTGAAGCAGGCACTTTGTACAATGCAGCAGACAGCTCCAACATGAGCCAATTCATTGCTTGTTTTTCAGGTTTTTTTTTTGTTTGTTTTTTTGCTTTTTTTTTTTTTTTTTTTAAGGAACATTAGTCTATCAACGGATTCTCATACACTAATTAACAGCATTTTGACAGCATTTGTGTCTAGAAGACAGATTATGTGACAATACCACTAAGCAAACTTAATGGCCAGATTTTCAGGAGAGGGAGGAGGCTGGGCAGGAAGCAGCCCAAGCTGCATTTTGGTTGACAGCAGGTGCAGGTTTAAACACTGGTTTGAAGGTTTGGTCTTGGATGTCCATTTCAGCTTAGACCTTGATTTGTGTGACAGGAGACAATTCTGTCTGGCCATGGTTCAGTTCTACTGCTTCTCTAGATTAAGGATGTAATGTTTTAGTGATGCTTGAATTATAGAAATATAGAATGGCCTGGGTTGGAAGGGACCTTAATGATCATCTGGTTCCAACCCCCTGCCATGGGCAGGGACACCACCCACCATCCCAGGTTGCTCATAGCCCCATCCAACCTGGCCTTGAACACTTCCAGGGATGGGACAGCTGCAGCTGCTCTAGGCAACCTGTGCTAGTGCCTCACCACCCTCATAGTAAATAATTTCATCCTAATCTCAGCTAAACCTTTTCTGTCTCAGTTTAAACTGTTCCCCCTTGTCCTGGCACTCCAGGCCCTTGTAAATAGTCTCTCTCCATCTTTCCTGTGGACTCCCTTCAGGGACTGGAAGGCCACAATTAGCTGACCCCAGAGCCTTCTCCTTTCCAGCCTGAGCAATCCCAGTTCTCTCAGCCTTTCCTCCCAGCAGAGCTGCTCCATCCCTCTGATCCCCTTGGTGCCTCCTCTGGCCTGGCTCCAGCAGCTCCCTGTCCTTGCTGTGCTGGGAGCCCAGAGCTGGATGCAGCCCTGCAGGTGGGGTCTCAGCAGAGGGGGCAGAGGGGCAGAATCCCCTCCCTGCCCTGCTGCCCACGGGGCTCTGGGTGCAGCCCAGCACACGGGGGGTTCTGGGCTCCCAGCGCACACGGCCGGGCCATGTCCAGCCTCTCACCCACAGCACCCACAAGTCCTTCTCCCAGGGTTGCTTTTAATAAAGGTTTTACGAAATAAAACCTTTAATACCATTTTAGTGATAGTATACATTGCTAAATTAATCTGCTTTTCAGTTTCACAGGACTGGTATAAGTAACAAGGTGATTATAAACACCACTTATCCGTGTATAAACACAATGTCCTGTTTCTTCAGGTTAATGTTTAACTCCGTCATGCTGTAGCTGCGAGGTCATTACTGTACACAATCAATTGTTTTGCCACCTTCCTGTTTATCTGGTTCTGGACATTTATTAATAAAGATAAAGCCATTCTTGGCTGCATTTCCCATGTCACAAAGTTGGCTTGTTGGCTTAAGGAGCACCATCTATCCAGAACTCTGGGGTGGCTGTAAAGGGATTGGAAGAGAAGTGAAGGACACAAACTCATTTGGATATCATGCACTAAAAAGAGGGAAATTGTGCATATTCTGTGTGTGTGAAATGGTTTCTGTTCCAATATGCATGAAAAGCAGTCTTTGATGGAAAACTCAAATTTCCTGGACAGTATAAAACCCCCGTGGAAGAAGAGCAGAACTAGCCAACTCTTACTGTGACGGCAGCAAAAAACTCATGCTAAAGCTTTACATCCAGGCAGCTTTACATTAAGACAAGCCCAGATCCAGCAGTTTTTCTCCAGTGTTTAAACAGCAACAACTCCAGATCATCATCCCAGCTCTGCCCCCACCCCTTGACACACTGGGAAGAAGCAGGAGCAAGCTAAAATTTCAGGAGTCACTGGTGAACAGTGACTTTGCACCATTGTTTCTGTGTTCAGAGCAAGCCTGAGCAAGCATTGGGAAGCTTGGTGTCTGCTCCAGACAAAGGTCAGCACATTTCTTCTGACTCTGTGCTAGACTGGTTGTTCTGCCAGAGGTTTCCTCCCCTGTGTCATCACTCTACTCTCTCCTCTGGACTCTGCGGCAGGCTAGAAGTAAGCCTGAAGAAGAAAATATCATAATTGCCCTTGAATCTTCTTTTGAAATGGATGAAAATGTTGTTTCCCTGGTGCCCACTGTCCTAGGTGAAACATCAGTTTCAGCAATGAACAAAGTACTATGAAAAGTGACAGGAATCCTTACACCTCTAAACTGCTGGGATGGAATGAGGTCAAGTTTGGCACAGTGCATTACATCAGCTGGAGGAATCCTCCTTTAAAAAACAGCCCTTGCCAGCCACGCCAAATACGTGTCCTGTCCTGCCTGTGCAAAGCCACCACTGAAAGCCTCTGTGTCCACCAGGGCTCTGACAAAGATGTTCAGCTATGTTTCTGCAAGAAGCAGTATAAATGCCTGCTGTCTTTTATGTATATTTGTAATACAGCTCTGTGTGCTCTCAGTCATCTGCACTGTGCTGCTCCTGGAGCGCCCCAACAATCCTCTGCCACAAAGCAAACATCAGAACCTATCTATTAAATAAAGAAATGCTTCTTCAAACACATGGAAATTCAGGCTTGCAAGAATTGTTAGGACTATGACACAGGACACAGGTTTCTTGGTTGCTTTAGGGGTGTTCTAAGTCCACCTGTGCTTAGACTGCATTGTTACTTAACAAGAATGGCAAACTTTAGAAGGATAACAAGACTGAATGAGTGACAGACTGGAAATCTGTCTATGTGTCCATGACAGAGACAGAATCAACAACAGATTCTTATCAAATACATTTGTTTGTCTTCAAATTCTTCCAAAACATGACAAAGTGCTAAAGGCACTTTAATCTTGGCATGTCCAATTATTTCTTATGAAATAAAAAGTTTGCTTATGAAACCTTCCTGTCCCTGCATATCATTCCAAGTTGTCTAGGTACCAGTATAAACCTAACCCTTACCTTAAACTTAACCAAGTACCTAAGCAAATGTTTCATTTGTACCTATGAACAGTTCCACTGAAGTCCCAGGTCTGAAATTCTGCATATGATTTTCCCAGCCATGTGCTAGTTCATTATACAGAAAGCAAAAATCCAATCTACATACACATATTATAGGTATATTCTATATGTACATATATATACATACATATATATCTGTATGTATGTACAAAATAATGTACAAAATATGTACAAAAGTTAATGATGTATATAGCAGCCTACTGGCAATCAGATGAATTTCTGAGCATTACCCAGATGTTTTGACTCCAGGCTCTCCTGACTTCCTCTGATGTGCGTGCCAAAAGGTACAAATAGGTCATTGGAATGAGAAAACAATTAATGAAATCCATCATTCACACAATATGGTGAATGGCAAACCTGTGCTGAATACACATAAATGCCTAATAAGGAGGCAGCCATAATATGACTGTGTGGTATCTGATTTTTTTCTGGTGTTCAAAGGTGGGCTGTAATTGACAGATGTGAATATTATATGTATGTAAAGAAAGAACACAATCTGTGCCTTAGCTTTTGACTTGGACACTGAAGGATTCCTTGGTATCATGCATTTTTGATCTTGTATAATTTTTTGGTTTTTATTTTTATTTAGGACACATTCACCCCCCCAAAGATGCCTAATGACAGTATGTGAAAGGACAGGAAGGCATATTGCCTTATAATTTATTGCTAGCTGCAGTAACACTATCCATATTAAACATAAATCTACTGCTGTGAAATGTGCTCAAAGAAATCATCAGCAAATAATACCAGCTATGGCTATTCTGCCTCCTTTCATTCCCAGGGCATTAACTTACTTGCTATGTTTCCACCTTGGAAGAGGCAAGTGAATTTAGAGTGATGGCTGCTCAGCAGACACACACAAATTGGATTTGAACGTAAGCGCATCTGCTGCTCCAAGCTCTCTCCTGAGGCTAAAAAGGCAGACAGATTATATTTTGCTGTGGTAAGAAATTGTACCTGTAAGAATAAGAATAAAATCATTAAAACCTGAGGTAGATTCTGTTTCCTGAGCTGCTGGATGTGTTTGGGCTTAATGATATGTGTGAAACACCACTCGTAAATGCCAACACATGGAAATTTTCTGACCTCGCAGATTTAGGTATCATTTCCAGCTCACCGTGTGTACTGTGGTGTCTTATCCCAGGTGTGTTCAGCTCTGTTCAAGCAGCACAATGTTCTACTGCTTGTTCCAGTGCTGTCACTAATCCTGGTGGAGCTTGGGGTGGGTTCCTCAGGAAAGGGAGGGACAGCACCGAGCAGCTGCTGGGCGTGCTTGGAACGGGAGGGAAAGGAACGTGCACCGACTGAACTGCGCCAGCAGAGAGAGCTTTTGTCCTGCTGACTGTACCAGGGACCCTGCAGGAGGCTGTACTGCAGCTCAGCCTGCAGTGGAAGGGTTTGTAAGCAACTGCTGAATTGTCAGGTGGAAAGGAAGAATCGAAACCCACAGCACTGATACCATTCTAACTGCACACGGGATCCTTTGAAGTGACCAGGACAGCTGGTAGAGCTGATGTCAGCCAGGGGGAAGCTGCTAGGGGATGAGTGTCTCATCTACAAGGCCCTGGTCTGACACTGGTTCCTCTGATTTTGGCTGGTACAATCTCGAGAGCGTGGGGCACTCTGGGGGTGATGGATTGCCCTTGGGATTGAGTGGGGACCTGTGCTGCACATCTCCCCTTTGCCATGAAATCGTAGATGCATAGCGTTACAGAATCACACAGGTTGGAAAAGACCTCCAAGAGCATCAAATCCAACATTTGACCAATCAAGCACAGGCATAACCTTGCTCTGGGAATATCGCTTTTGGTTTCCACAACTGACATGTTACACAATTGCAAAATGTTTGTCAGATGTACGTGATCACACCTTCATTGAGCTTTGAAATACTATTTTTGATTGCTCTGGATTTCTTAAGTGGAGAAAAACAGCTTCCATGAAATGGATACAACTTCATAGAAAGTTTTGTTTCACTCTTCATTTGTCTGTGTGGTAGAGCTTGGAATGTATTTTGTCTGGTATTGTTCGTGGCAAAATACCAGTGTTGGCTCAGGAACAGAATCAGATAGGTCAAAGCTCTGAAGCTGTTTCTGGGAAGTGTCAGGAGATGTTTGCAGGTTTCCTGGCTTCTTTCCTGGGCATTCAGTGTTGCAAAGAGGATACCAGGCAAAATGGATGATAACTGGGATCCAGCATCTCCACCAGCCTGGTTTGAGAGGAAGAATCCCCTTCTCTCCACCCCATGTCCAATATCCCTTCTCCACTTTTATTGCTGAAGTGTGTTTGCAGTTCTAAAGATGAGCAACACCATCATCATGTGAGCCTCCTGAGACCTGTGTGGAAGGGAGGAAACCTTCACCGAGGCGTGGTGTCATTCATTCTCGTAGGAAGACGATTGTAATCATTCAGATCTTTCACTTAGCTGCGTCACACCCCTCCTTCCCACACTAAAACTTCAGGGGCTGCTGGGGGATAGGCGTGTTCAGGCCTGTAAAGAAGAATTTCTCACTGCAGGTAGAATAATTGCAGCTGGCTCTCTTCTCTTCCAGAAATCGTCTAGTCCTAGGAATTTCTTAATGTCTTAAATACTCCTCATTTCAGTATCTCAGTGTACTCGTTTTTTTTAATGGAAAGAGATCAAACAGCATATTAAGTAGCCACCAAAGCAACACATACCCTGTAAGTGAGCCAGACACATGACCAAACTCCACACAATCTAATTGTATGTAGACATGAACATCAAGGAGCCCTGGAGAAAAAGGCAGTACCACAGGTCACGTGGGTTATTCTGGCATGTTGTGTCAAGCCAACTTAATTACAGATTGTCTTTAATGCTGTGATGCAGGTTTTAATTTTGTGTGTGTGTGTGTGACTAAATAAATAAATAACAACACGTACAGCCTAAAAATTTTGTGAAGTCCTAAAAAAGCCAAGCTATTCATGTCAGTTTGGGATTCATATAGACAACGTTTCAACTTCAGTGGTTCTGGCTAGAAATAGGTGACTATGCTCAGGTATCCTGGTACAGAAGCAGGCTCTAGTTTATTTGTGTGCTCAAAAAACCCCAAAACACTGTGGCAGTAGAGGTATTCCAATGTAGCTTTCAAAAATTTATTTTAACAAAAATGGACCTCTTAAATTTATTCCACCCTAATTTTCACCCCAGAGTGAGCTATTTATTTGTTGTTTATTTATTTCATTGCACTAGCTGCTTGCTGAGAATCCTGTGGTATTCCAGGCCTTGACATCAATGAGGACAGACACATTGCTGCACTACTTGATTGACCAGGTATGCAGTCAGAGCTGATCATGTTAAAAATTCATCAGCTCCAATTGAGGTTTTAGAGTTGCTACAGTTTGACACTGTGCTTGAAAGGAAAGGTGAGAAGTTGTCATAAACAATACAGAATTTGACCCTGCAACACATTGTGACCCTTTGGTAGTGTGTGAAAATCTCCTTTTAGCCACCTTCATCACTCAGAGATAATGATAATAAAATAAAGCTTTGCACAGGCAGGACTGATGGGCTGAGGCCAATGGTCTGAGGCTCAACAAGGCCAAGTTCTGGGTCCTGCCCTTGGGTCATAGCAATGCTACGGGTCAGGGCAGAATGTCTGGAATGTTGCCCTGGGGAAAAGGACCTGGGGGTGCTGGTTAGAGCTGAGCATGATCCAGCTGTGCCCAGGTGGCCAAGAAGGCCAGTGGCACCTGGCCTGGATCAGCAGTGGAGTGGCAGCAGGACCAGGGCAGTGACTGTCCCCCTGTGCTGGGCACGGGTGAGGTCACCTCAAATCCTGTGTTCAGTTTTGGGCTCCTCAGTACAAGAAAAACATTGAGGGGCTGGATCATGTCCAGCCAAGAGCAACAGAGCTGGGGAAGGGTCTGGAGCACAAGGCTGATGAGGAGCAGCTGAGGGAGCTGGGGGGACTCAGCCTGGAGAAAGGGAGGCACAAGGGGAGACCCCATCACTCTCTACAACTGCCTGGCAGGAGGGTGGAGCCAGGTGGGAGCCAGTCTCTTCTCCCAGGAAACAAGGGACAGGACAAGAGGAAATGGCCTTAGGCTGCACCAGGGGATGTCTAGATTGTACATTAGGGAAAATTTCTTTCCTTCAAGGCATCAGAACAGACTGCCCAGGGAATTGGGGGAGTCACCATCTCTGGAGGTATTTAAATGTTGTATATATGTGCCACTGAGGGTCATGGTTTAGTGGTGTGCTTGGCAGTGCTGGGTCAATGGTAGGACCTGATGATCTTAGAGGTCTTTTCCAGCCTAAATGAGTCTATGATTGTGATTTCAAATCTTTAAACTGCGTGCCTGGCTGTGTCTGGGGATGCAGTTTGGCTCTTCTGCAGTTGCTCTACATCCCATTCCCACACACAAAGGGCAAGGTGTGATACTGGAGCAGGGCATTGCCTAGAGCAGGAGCCCACCCTCTGCCCAGCAGGGCACATTCCAGGACCAGCCCTGCCATGGCCTGTGAAGCAGCACCAACTTAACCATTTCTTAGACCACGCTGTGGATCAGCTCAGGGAACAGCTTTGGGTGAAAACAAGCCAGCAAAACACAGTGCACAGGGACCTGTGCCTGCCCACCTGCAAGAGCAGAGGAGGCTGCATAAGGAAAGGGATGTGGAGAAACTTGGGAAGGCACAAAGCCGGCAAGAGCACTCTGACCCTCTGGTTACAATGTGCCTCCCTATGGATGAGGTTATGGCTCTTTCTCTTTTCCACAGAGGGTGGGCAGGGGTGTGAGCTGGCAGCACAAAGCTCCTCAGCCTGCCTCATGCCAGCCAGCTGCACCAGCACTCCCACCCATCACTGTCCTGCTGACCTTCCCCCCTGTCCAGCCCTGGGTGCTCCTCGTGAGCCTGTGAGAGCCACCAAGGCTGCAGCTGGTTTGGGGCCTCTTTAAGGATCAGCTCCCAGGAAGGTCTGGAAAAGGCCAGGGCTGGTTCAGTGGAGAGACAGAGCGCTCTGGGGCTGAGGGAGGGCAGATGGGGCAGTGGGGCTGCCTTTGCTTGGCTCAGCTGGCTGGGAAAGCACTGCACCAGCTCAAGGCAGCCCACTTCAGAAGCTGCTGCACCTGGAGGCTCCTGGTTTGTCCAGAGAGCAGGTATCAGTGCAGTTCCATCTCTGCTGACAGAAGGTGTCTGCACTTGGACAAGAACAGTAGAATGGCCTTCATTGGAAGGGACCTTAAAGACCATCTTCTTCCAACCCCCTGATATGGACAGCAACACCTTCCACTGGACCAGATCGCTCAGAGGTCTTGAACAAACCTGGTCTTAAGCATTTCCAAGGAGGGGCATCCACAGCTTCTCTGAGAAACCTGTGCCAGTGCCTCATCACTCTCACAGTAAATGATTTTTTCCGACTGTCTAAAACATATTCTCTGTCAGTTTGAATCCATCCCACTTGTCCTGTCACTCCAGGCCCTTATAAAAAGTCCTTCTATGACTTTCCTGTGGGCTGCCTTCAGATACTGGAAGCTCACAATTAGATCACCCCAGAGCCTTCTCTTTTTTGGTGCTGATCAATCCTAATTCTCTCACCCTTTCCTCACAGGAGAGGTGCTCCACCCCTCTTGGATTCACTCCCACAGGTCCATGGCTTTCTTCTGCTGAGGACTCCAGAGCTGGATGCCGTACTCCAAGTGGAGCCAAGCATCCTTCATTTGATGGAATGTTCACTCCAGTGTTCAGGATTTCTTTTCCACTGCCCTGTCATCCCCCAGTGTGCCTGATCTGTCTTGATAGATCTCAGCACTTCTTTTCTCTGCAAATGACTCCTTCTTCCTTTCCAAGTATACCTTTTCAAAGTTTATAAAGAGAAAGCAACACAACAAAGTTGCTCTGCATTTCTTTCATAAGTTCCAGTGCTAGGCTGAGAGTTTATACTGGATTTTTGAAGCAGGGGACTGCAAGTATTACCTTTCTTCCTTTTCTATCAATGTTTTAGCCCAAGGCTTCTAATTTCAGTGTATTGCTTAGCACAGGACATACCAAGAGGTAAAAACCATCTCCAAAGCACAGCAGTTCGAAATGGAAATGGCACATAGCCTTGTGATACAGAACAGCTGACTCATATCAAAGGGAAAATAAAGGAATAAGGAATATTTACAACTAATTTCATGCAGCTGTTGTGGAGGGAAAGGGTAGGTATCATTGTCTGCAGGGGCAACACAAGCAGATAAACCTGTCAGACAGCAGAAAAGCCACCCTATTACAGGTGACCTGGCACCACAGTTACTTACCAATGACTTGTCCAGCAAGACTGCTTTAGACCATGGGCAATGGAAGTAGTTCCCAGTGAATCTCAGGTGATTTTGAATTTACCAGAGCAAGGACTGCACTGCACGAAACATCTGTATTTTGGGTTCTACATTTTTAAAAAAGCCTGAAGGGACTTGCAGTCCATTTCAGAGAACTTTTGGAAGGATTAGTCCTCCCAAAAAGTGGAGAAGCAGAGACTAGTGGCATTAGTGGCACTGCATTCCATGCAGCTGTATTTTTTCTTTTCTGTAATTTTCTGCTGTAATGGTGTTTATCTTCTGGAAGAGGATACTCTGAGAAGATGTGGAAAATCTATTCTTTGAGATATTGAAAACCCATCTGGACATGGTCCTGAGCAGCCTGCTCTGGCTGGTCCTGTCTCAGGCAGGGTTTGGAGCAGGTGATCTCCCAGGTGAGGCATTCCTGCCTCAGCTGATCCCTGGCAGTGAGTCACTGTGTGTGTCTGCTAGCGAGAGAGCTGCAGTGACTGCAAGAGCTGCTCAGTGGCCTGCAGTCAGAGCATGCTACTCATCCCCTAATTATTATTTTGTCCCTGTTTGCTGGGCAAAACTCAAGCCTGGCTTGGGAATGAGAGCTCTGCCAGAGCACCATGAATTCACCTTTCCCACAAGTGTAAGCAGTGGTATTAACATGATACGTATTTCTGGACAGATCTGATCTTGCGTCTGAACATGAAGCAAGAAGGAAATATCTTTAGTTTTTCCTGTTTTAGTCCAAAACTGTGAGAGGTGCCTTAAAACCAGCGATAAGGTGCTGCAGGAAACGCAGCATGTGGAGCTAATTTTGCAAAAGGGAGTGTTCTGGTTTGCCATGCTGCAGTTAAAGCTGGCAACACAGTGTATGGTGTGTCCCTTTGTGGTTAGTTATGATGACACAGTCTTTGCTCAGATCATTACACATGGTTTTTCTCTATGCTTTCTTCCTCCTCCCCCTCATTCCCACAATAGATGGAACTCACTGGATGAGCAACCAGAGACACTCTTTTAACCTTGCTCAGTGTTTGAGCAGTCTATCTGCTCCTGCTCTGAGAAGCAACAGGGACACTCAGGGGCCCACCAAGCTGTGTTCATCCTGACCAGCTCCCAACCTTGTTTTGGGGTAATTCCCATCTGTGTTTCCCCCTCAGCCTGACTCCAGTGCTCACCACACTTGGCAGCTTGGGGAAGGGTTTTGCCAGCATGAGCCTCTCAGGGAAGCTGGATGCTTTGCCTGGGTTCTCAGGGAGCTGGTGCTGAGGGAGGTCAGCTGGTGGCCTGCAGGTGCTTCAGGGATGGAAGAACAATGACCTGATACCAGGGCTGGGGCTTTACCAGAACAGCAAGAAGCAGCTCTTGGGCCCAGCCCATCTCCAGCACAGTCAGGCCCTTGCAGCCTCCTCAGCTTTGTAGGGCAAGAGTTGGTCTCTGACTCACTTTCTTTCAACATGTGCCAGGTTAGTTTTGACTTTACTCAACACCATGAATTGTGGTGATGGTTGTTTCTGTTGTGGGACAGTTATGAAAGGGATGGGAACAGACATTCCTCACCTGCCCCCTTGGTGGCCAAAAGGCGCCTTTGCATCACCAGATCCAGCAGTGTGCTGGCAGCAGGTGGAGTTCATGGCCATTTAAACCCCACAGCACAGCTGGCTTGGACTGCGGCCTCAGCCTGGCATGGACAGCCCTGCCAGCCCAACTTGGAGTCACCACCTCTCAAGTGACCATCTGTCTTGGGTTGCAATATGTAACCAAAAATTCTATTTTCCATCTGCTGAAACCAGTTGGAGAGGTGTATTTTTTCCTTTATCTCTTGTATAACCCATTCCTCATAACTCCAGGCGGGGATGGGGTGGGTGCCTTCTGAAAATATGCCAGCTATTAAAACCAGGTGGAGCAGTGTTCTTATCTCTTCCACAACCCATCCTCCCTCCAGGGGAATATCTTCTGTAATGGGCCATTAAGGCTCACTGCATGATTGATGAAATTACATCATCCCATTGTGAGATGCTCCACCCAGTGGGGGGAGCCAACCATTCCTACCTAGATAAAAACTGAGACTCAGGAACACCAGACAGCCTGTTTTCCCCCTGGGTTTCCCAGAGGAGGACCAAACCCATCTTGCCACCACTGGACACTTCTGCAGGATCATCTCTACTCCAACAGAAACACATCTGTCACTCTGGGAGGATTTATTTGGCCTGCTTCTAACACCCTGACCAACAGGGTGTCAGGTCATATTTCTGACTCTGTCGGGTTTTCTAGAATTTTTGTTTGTTCACTTGCTTTTTTTGTTCTACTACATTTGTATTGTTAATATTCCATGTAAAGAACTGTTATTCCTATTCCCGTATCTTTGCCTGAAAGGCCTCAATTGCAAAATTATAATAATTCAGAGGGAGGGAGTTTACATTCTCCATTCCAAGGGAAGCTCCAGCTTTTCCCTGGCAGACACCTGTCTTTCTAAACCAAGACACCATCACAGCACAAGGGATGTCTCAGAGGTGCATCAGTCTGTCAGCTTTGGACACAGACTCACAGGGGCAGGAGAAGGCATCCCTCCAGGGAGGGTTCCATGGCCTCCTCAGAGCCACAGCTACCAGCAGTGAGAAAGGAAACAGACACCTTGTCTTGAGGAGTGCACACCAGCAGTGCCAAATCACCAACTGAGGGATCATGTGGTGATCAGACAAGTCTGAAATCTGCATTGCTGGGCAATGGTATTTTCCCTGCTTATATCAGCTGTGTAAAATGTGTAATTTTTTCTCAAGAGATAATATGCAGCTACAAGCAAGTTTTCAGAAAAGATTAGTCTTGCCTCAATCACACCTTTAAAAAGATCTATGATCAGCAAATGAAACTGAAATGTTCACAAAGCCCTATAGAAAATGGCACTGTGCTGAAGAATTGAAGCATTGAAGTAGAAGGTTAATATAAATAATATAAATGATGACTAAGCCATGTGCTTTCAGCCGGGTGAAAAGCTGCATTTCACAGTTAGCTACGCAGTGTCTAAGATCTGCCTGTGTGATAACAACATGAAGAATATCAAAGCTGAATTGGCAAAGCCATGAGCTGACCTTCACCACAAAGTAACTTCCCCATGATGACTTCCTTTGGGAGGACCTGCTCAGGTCTTGTTGAAGATGACAAACTTCATGGGGACAAACCTTTTAGCTGTGCTGCTTGTGACAGGACAAGGAGTAATGGTTTTAAACTAAACCAGGCTCTAGTTAGGTTAGACATCAGAAAGAAATCTTTTACAATGAAGGTGATGAGGCACTGGAAAAGAGCAGCTGTACCGTTCCTGGAAGCATTAAAGACCAGGCTGGATAGGGCCCTGGACAAGCCAAAGCCAAAGTGTCGCTGCCTGTGGTAGGAGAAGGAATGAGATGAGCTTTAAAGTCTCTTCCAGCCCAAACCATTCTGTGATTCCATGACACATTCCAGGTGTCTCACTATCACTGCTGGATCTGTTTTAAAGCTCTTTGGCCAGACAGAACAACGAATATACTTGTGACTGAGATTTGCAGGCATACAGGTGTTGTATTTAGAAATAAGTGCTAACTATTACTGTGTGCAAGTTACCTGATTTTAGAAGGATATTTTTGTCATCTGACTTTTCCTCTGTGGAAAACACCAGTTGCTAAACAACATGCAGTACGAAACCTGAGCTAGTAAAGAGATCACATTGACCATGATGTGGCACTGAAAACTAAAATGTTGAATTTAAACATTAGGCACCTAATTTTGATCAATGCAGTTAATTAACAGATTTGTTGTGGTTGTTGAATGGGATGGCACAGAAATAAGGGAATGGATGAAAGCATCTGGCCACTAATGTTATTTTTGTGCTACAGAAATGCCATTACATTACTGGGAGTGCTATAACTGGTCTGCTTTTCCTGTTGAATCAATGTCTTTCTTTGACCCACACACCAAACTGGAAGGCTTCTCTGAGTGCTGTGTTATTTTAACACATGCAAAAACAAGCACAAGCCAACGACCTCGGCCGTTTGTCACACTGAGAGCAAACAATGCCAATTGTTCGCCAGGAACAGGTCGGGCTTGTCTCTGTGGCTGAGCCCAGGCCTTCTGGCAGCTCTGCTGTGGGTCACTGTCACCCAGCAGAAAAACATGTCCTTGGGACAGGCTGTTCTTCACCCCCAGCCCCCTCCCTGCAAACCCAAGACCAGGTGGTGGGCACTGGGAGACAGCACAAGGACAAGGCCAGCTCAGCCCTGCACCTCTGGGAGCAGAGGCTGGAAGGAAACAGTCCCTGCTGGCAGAAACCCAGCTCTTGGGGTCTGCATGGGGCTGTCTCAAACCACAGAATTGCAGCTCCATTTGGAGAGGGCTGGAAAAGATGTGGTTTCCTCCCACTCATCGTCGTCCCCCACATCTCAGGGTGAAGTCTCAGCAGAGTCAGCTGCAGAAGAGGCTGATGCTGACAGAGACTCACTGAAAGCCTTGTGTGGAATGCTGACTGCCTCCTCCAAGGGCAGGATCCTGTTAGTTACTGCTGTGAGAATTCTCATTAGCTTTTTTTTCAAAAAGCTAAAAAAAGGTAAAAAAGGCCATGCCTTTTCCTTCCTGTTCCTTTGCCTTTCAGTATAAAGCACCAGCATTTTTCCTTCAAAAATTAACCTCCTTCCCTTCTCAAGATCTGATTATGAAGAGAAAATACAATTTTTGAGAACTGGCCAGTTTGGATGAAACTGCTGTAAGGGAAACCTTTCTAAGTACACACAGTAATAAAAAGATAAGTGCTCATTTGCTGCTGGGAAAAACATTTACAAGAGGATTTCAGGCTAATGAAGATGAGTTTGGCCTGCCTGCAGGTTAGCGGTGTAGGTGAGTGCATCCTTCCCATGACTTTATTAAGCACTTTTTAAAGGCCTTGCTTTGACTGAAGACCACAATTACTCACCCCAAAGCCTTCTCTTCTCCAGGCTGAGCAATCCCAGTTCTCTCAGCCTTTCCTCCCAGCAGAGCTGCTCCATCCCTCTGATCACCTTGGTGCCTCCTCTGGCCTGGCTCCAGCAGCTCCCTGTCCTTGCTGTGCTGGGAGCCCAGAGCTGGATGCAGCCCTGCAGGTGGGGTCTCAGCAGAGGGGGCAGAGGGGCAGAATCCCCTCCCTGCCCTGCTGCCCACGGGGCTCTGGGTGCAGTTTTTGCAGGGAGCTGTTGCTTGCTAAACTTTGTGCTGAGGGAGGAGAAATACTGCATGTTCCAAAGTTATTTGCAGATTGGCACTGTATTTTTCCTTCACCTCTCTCCACACTGAAGGACCAGCTATCCTGAAACACAGTCACCTGCACAAAGGCCTTGGTAATCTTTAACTACACAAAGAACTTAAGTAGTTGTAGGGCATTTCAAACAAATAATGGCACTTCAAACAAACCTCTAGTCAGAAAGGAGCACAAGTGATTTTCAGAAGTGCACTCTACATAAACATCTATTCAGGATCTCCTTTTAAAGCCATCTCTGGAGAGAAGTCCATAATTGTTTATTTCAATTCACAGCTCTAAACAGAATAATTTGCAGCCTCTGATCTTTTCACTTTGAAGGCTGGCTGCCTTGGATTTTGAATTCTAATTACTTTACCTACTGGAAGCCACAAAACTGCTACTTCTCCTGCCCCAATCCCCTTAAACTGACTTCTGACAGTATTTTTTTTTTAGCAGATTAGCAAAAATCATTGAAAAGGTGAAAATCCTGAAACTATTTTTGATAATTTCTTCCTGCTTTAGGTGGATTTAAAAAGTCCTATCCTTTAAAGCTGGTATTTGGCTCCACAGAATATTTATTTTTTTCTGCTTTATCAGGAATAAAAAATATTTTTAAAGAGGACCTACTGGACGTGTTTTGCTGAGGACCTTGGACCAAACTGGTGCTATTAAATAAGAAGTTAGACTACCCTTGGCTAATAAATCCTGCCTTTAGCCATGTTTCTTCACTCATGTGATACAGCAATCTATGCTACCATGACAGTAACATACACTCTTAAATATGTGCATATGTTATATACAGAGATATTTTTTATCCTTAACAGAAGTCAATGAAGGCTGCTACGTGCTTGAGCGACCACAGAACCAACACACTTGCTTGACAGTGTTCAAAATAAACAGAAAACCAGAATAAATTTTCAAATAAGAGGCAGGAAAAAAATCTTACCCAAGTTCTCATTACAGATAGATGTAAATGTATCTCATCAATTTTGTGAGTATGGCCACACAGGCGCCCCATGTGACTTAGACTGCAAAGGCCATCTCTGTCCCAAAGCCCATTTCTGCCTCATCTCAGCACTGCACACTTTTGAAATAAGGATGAAGATGATGAAGATGCTAAAGTTGTTGCAATAGAGGTTCACATATGAGCTGCTCCAGGACCAGTCTCTGTAGGCTTTTTGTCACTTGAGAGGGTTTTGCTCAGAGGCATCTTGATGTGGAGTCAATACAGCAACTCAGTGAATAAGGTACTTGCATTCACTTTGTTGTTATGAATAAAACTAAATGCTACAATGAGGTTATTGTAATGCCAGCCTAATGCCAAGACTACATCTTAAAGAACTGAAAAAGGCACTGTTTGATTCCTGAGTTTCTGAGGTAGATGGAGAGGACAGGACAGAACTGCATAAGCCTTCCCTTGTTAGCCATTAGGTGATTAATAGTAGTCATGCACATTTTTCATCAGTGCTAAGTCATATCTTCCTGAAAATAACATATTTTGAACATTTTTTTAGTATGCAGGTAGGGACTTTTTCAGCCAGCTCTGGGCTTGACATCCAATTTCTGCCCGATTTTCTACCTTTTAATGTCCATGCTTTACTCTTGAATCCTTGGGCTAACCAATAAATTGCTCTGCCAACAACCCTACTTCAGCCTGCAATTTTGCCTCTTTATCATGGTACTGTCTCAGTGGCAGCATCTTTTCTGACACCTGAGCTGGGTTAAACATCTGTGCCTGGCACCAGGAAGGTGAGGGGGTGAGGGAAGGAGAAACTGGGGAGTTACCAAGGTGTTGGAGGGGAAGAGAGTAAATTCTCAGGTGTTACCAGTAATTTTGCTGTTGCTCATGCCAATAGAGGATCAATGGCATTTGTCAGGCTTTTCATGGTGACTCAGGATTGCAGAAGACAGCAAAGAGACAAAAATGCTCCTGCAGGCAAGGACTGGGAGATGTCTGATGTGGCTGCCTTAGGAAAGGCCTTTGGAAAAGAATTAACTACATAATGACAACCAGCAAATTAATTTTTTCTCAGTAATTGAGAAAAACAGCCCTTTAAGTAAACATTTAAGCAGATGGTAGATAAACATTCCAGCAGGTTAAAGGGCTTCATGGCAATGGGAACCCTATGGGATACAATTAAATGGAGGCAAAAAACTCAGTGAAGTTCTGTCTCTCATTTCACCACAGGATCTGCCGTTGACTTGTGATACTACTACACTAGCAAACAATAGGAATTTAGCAGCATCTTTGTTTTTTTCCACTCTACTGCAGAATTTAATCTACTTTGGGAGCTATGGCCACTGGCATTCCTACTTCCCTTTATTCCAGCACACCGTCTTAACATACCATCCTTATGAAATCATTTTTTTAGAACCTGAAGCCAAGCAATGCTAAAACATTTAATGCTGCAAAACAAAAGTGAACAGAGGGCTGTTTCGCACAACACAATAAAAAAGGACTTTTTTTAAAAAACAGGCTTCCTTGCAGACTTTATGAAGTTAAACCCTGGCTTTCTTTAGCCAGAAGCATCGTGATTTTGAGATGTTTTAGAACCATAGCTATTGTGGGGAAGTTTCCTTAACAAAAACCCCAACTAACTTTAATAGCCTCAATGCTACTTCTACAGATACAGCTTCCCTAGAGTAGTTGCAGTTACACATCATCAATTTTATATGCAGTAAAAGTCAGAAACAACATTTTATTCTTTCTTAGAACCAAAAATTCTGGGGGGCTGAGGAAATAAAATAAGCAATTTGCTAATCTGAAAAAAAAAAGAAAGTAGCAGATTGCTTTATTACTTTTCCCTCAAAATTAACTCCAGTATTTAAGTATGTATATCTAAATCTTATAGCTGCAAAACAAATGTAAATGCCCCTGCAGTCCATTCCATGTCTGCCACATGGAATCAGCATTTCCCATTTTGACAGAAACAGCTGCATTACCTACACAGTGTTATCATAGAATCCTAGAAAGGTTTGGGTTGGGAGGACCTCAAAGATCATCTTGTTCCAACTCCCTGCCATGGGCAGGAACAACTTCCACTATCCCAGGGTGCTCCAAGCCCTATCCAGCCTGGCCTTGAACACTGTCAGTGACGGGGCAGCCTTTGCCAGGGCCTCACCACACTCACTGTAAAGAATTTTTTCCTAATATCTAATCTAAACCTACTCTCTTATGCAGCAGAAATATAAAATCCCAACCAACCAAACAAAAAAATCAATTATGTTCTGAGGGTTTGATTAATTAAAAAGCAGCAATAAACCTCAAGTTCCCATCCCACTTTCTGGACAAGGCTTGCTGGCATGGAAACCTGCACAGACATTATCCATGTTGCTAGCAGAATACACCTGCCCAACATGAGCTCCCAAACCGGGAAACAGGGAGAGCAACATTTTTCTAATGCAACTACAAAGTTGCTCCTAAAAATCAAGATTCTGCATGAAAAAATTAGATTAGGATCTCAAATGGATTTAACTATGGTGTGCTCAATCACACAGATCTCATGTTGATCAAGACACCTCCTTGTGAATTTATTACCTAATCCAGCCCCAGATGCAGTTGTGTTCTCACTGTTGGGATCTCCAGGCACTGCAATACAAATAAAGTCACAAAAGGTTTTGAAATTCCATTTCAGTGAATGTTTTATTTGTTATATACTCCTTTGTTAAAACAGTTAAGTTTCTACCCTTTATCAATAGCAATTGTAAAGAAACCCAAAACAGACAACCCCTGAACTGTAGCAATTCTACCTGTTTTCAGAGAGTATTAATTAATATCCTTGTGTTAAATGCCAGTTTCTGGCCAGTTCTTGTTACCATTTTAAGAAGCAATAGCTTGTAATGCAAATGAAAACTAGCAAACTTTAACTGTTAGGCTGTCAGACTGGGTTTTATTTGAACATTAGAATCAGAGACACATAATGGCCTCGGTCGGAGGGGACCTTACAGATCATCTCGTTCCCATCCCTCTGCCATGGGCAGGGACACCTTCCCCTAACCCAGGTTGCTCAGAGCCCCATCCAACCTGGCATTGAACACTTGCAGGGATGGGGCAGCCACAGCTTCTCTAGACAACCTGTGCCAGGGCCTCACCACTTTAACAAGCAAGAATTTCTTCCTAATATCTGATCTAAACCTACTCTCTGTCAGTTTGAAGCCATTACTCCTTGTCCTGCCAGTCCAGACTCATGTAAATAGTCTCTCTCCATCTTTCCTGTTGGCTCCCTTCAGGCACTGAAAGGCCACAATTAGGTCACTCCAAAGCCTGTTCTTTTCCAGGCTGAACAATCCCAATTCTCTCAGCCTTTTCTCATAGGAGAGGTGCTTCATCCTTCTGATCATCTTTTTCTCCTCTCTCCAACAGGCCGATTTGATAGGTGTTCATAGCCCCAAACACCACTTTTGCAAATCCAAGCCTTCTCCCCTTGGCCTTTTTAAAGACTGTTCACCACTTACTCTCAAAATCCATCCATCTCTGAATACCCTAAGATTCAACATTTCGTATACAGAAGCAACTCAAATTTAATGCAAGATCTAAGCAAACAGCTCACATTAAACTCAGTATTTACACCACACAGATTTTCCAGTGAAAATCAGGAAAACAATGAGGAAAGAAATCCTCCACATATTGTGATGGTTTGCACATTTTCTTATAGCCATGTCTGTCCTCTTGAACACCTTTGGGCTACAGATGTGCTGCGGCAAATGCAGTCCAGAGCTGACAGACACTGGGGTATGTGACCCTCTGTGGAACTTGGGCCTGATAAAAAAGCTATACAGTTAATTTTTCACTATGTGTGCCAGGTGTATGCTTTCCTTTCCCCCAAGTCACAATCCGAGGCCAAGCACAAAAAAAAATGCTTCTCTGTGGCTCACGTGTCCCCAGAGTCAGCATTCCTAATTATAATTCCCCTTAAAAACAAAAAAAAAAAATCCCCCTCAACTTTGCCTGGACCAATAACCTATCTAACATAACAAAAATAAAATGTTTCAAATCATAGTAAGGACTTCAAAGTGTAGATGTTCTGCATTTAATTCCCATAAAAGCAAACAGAAATGTAAAGTATAACTTAATTCTCCTCACTAGCCAGTTGAACTAAAATTGACCCTCATCAGTCTGCTCAGGCACCTGGGGAATGATAAATTCAGCCTCCCTCAGTGCATGATGGCCACTTTCACAAGTAGGAGTAACAGAATCCCAGAATGGGTCAGGTTGGAAAGGACCACAGTGGGTC
>VZSR01003209.1:2580248-2600959 GCA_013398615.1 Brachypodius melanocephalos
TGGCAATGCTCTTCCTAATAAATCCCTGGATCCCATTGGCTTCCTTGGCCCCAAGGGCACTGCTGGCTCAGGGATAGTCTGTTCTCCACCAGGACCCTGAGGTCCCTCTCAGAGATACTTCTCTCATCTGACCCTCACCTCGGTACTGAATCAACAAGGTCTACCAACAGACTTGCACAGGGTGGTTAATCCATCTTCTGACAACTAGAATCAGGGATTTTCTAGAGCCCACTTACTCATAGGCCCACTTGCATACACAAGCAATGCTGCTACTGATTTTTCCCCTACTGAACCACAAAATACTCAGATAAGTTCAAGTCCCTACTCATGCCTTTGTGGAGGGGCTTTGGAATAGCTGGAGGATATGGAAGGAAATAATAAAAAGTAATAAAAACACAAAATGAACCTGTCCTATGACACCCAGTTATCAGTCTACATAGGCCAATCAATAAACCTACTCTGAACTTTGGTTGAACTTGAGTTTAAAATCAAACCTAAACCTTTCTTCATGCTGGTCATGCCTTCAGCTCAGCTACAGAAGTTTCTCCATTTTCACTTAAAGAGCTAAAAGCACAAAGACTTCTACCCTTTGTGTGTGTGTGTCTGTATCTTCCACTCATCCTCCCCCAGATTTTTTCAGTGCAACTCAGCAACTTTCAGCTACTCAAATGCAGCCCTCCAGTATTTTTGGCAGAGACTAAGATTTCTTGTCATGGTAAACTGATATAAGTTTAAAAAATGCAAAGGCTGTTCTGATTTATAATGTATCATTACTACTTGCATTTCAGAACTTTATCAGTCTGATCCAACTTTATAAAGAAATCATAACAAGGCACTGTAGTATTACAAATTTATTGAGTTTCATCAAAGTAATTTTTCAGCATTGAAAATTTCACACATATAAAACAACTTCAACTTCTATGTGTTAAAACCAAAGTATGGATTTTTTTTAATTTAAAGCAAGTGCTGTGCTTTTTTTAAACATCTCACAAACCAAATTCTTCAGTTATAAAGCTGATAAAAATAAGTAATACACCACTAGAGTTTTTTCTTCAACATGTGAAATTCATCTCTTTGGGAAACAATACTTTTTAAAATTGTATCATGAAAGATACAGACCTGAAAAAGGATAAACAATCATACACAAGGCATAAATGTTACACAGAGTAATTCAGACATTTTATAAAGAGATCTGGAAAAGTACCTAAAATAGTGATATTTATTTAGTATAAAATTTCAATAATAAAATATTGCTCATAATAAATAAGAAAACATGAGTTTCATTAATACTGTTCTCCCCTTAAAGCTCTCTTGGATGTAACACGATCAGACCTGATCAAAAGTCAGATTTTTATTTTGTCCTCTGTATGAAGGAGGCAGGTTTACAGGCTTCAGGTCATTCTTTGCTAGAAACAATTTTATTATAAACAAAACACGGAATTAATTTCAAGGCTCATGCGTAGTTATGGGAAAGAAATAATAATCCCCAAATAAACCATATTTCAGTAGATCCTAATACCCAAAATATTTTCCCTTTTTGTTAAACCCAAAGTGGAATGAGACTTCCCATGGATTATGAATACAAAGAGAAAGCTGCCCAAGTTTTCTCAGAAGTTTCTAAACATGGGTGCAGCTGTACTTAATGGTTATCAATGCTGTTAGGGACAGTTTGCTCTAGGGGGATGGAAGGTGTCTCCCTTTATATGGGGACGTTGGATTTCATCCCTGCTCTTCCCATCTGCAGACAGGGCAGTTTGGAGCAGTTCTTCAGCAGCTGCTCGATGGCAATGTGGCGCACGTTGAGCTCGGAGGCCAGCGAGTCCTTCTCCTGGACCTGCTGGGTCAGCTCCTCAAACACATCTGCAACAACAGCACTGGGTCAATGCACTTGGTCCCTGGACTGACACAGGCTTAGGAAGCAGTGACAAACAACACTGGGGATGAGGCACAGACACTGAAGTGGGATCATGCACAGGAACTCTGCTTTTCCTGGTTCCAGCACAGTTTTACATGCATTGCAAACTGAACAGTATCACTTTGTTTCTAGTTATAGACAACCTGAGCTAAGGTGGATCAGTTTAGAACCCCAAAGAAAGCTGACTCTAGCCTGTATTAGCAGTGGTGTGGTAGCAGGACCAGGGCAGTGATTGTCCCCCTGTGCTGGGCACTGGTGAGGCCACACCTCAATCCTGTGTTCAGTTTTGGGAACCTCACAGCAAGGACATGGAGGTGCTGGATCATCTCCAGAGAAGGGAACAGAGCTGGGGAAGGGTCTGGAGCACAAGGCTGATGAGGAGCAGCTGAGGGGGCTCAGCCTAGAGAAAAGGAGGCTCAGGGGGGACCTTATCACTCTCTACAACTGCCTGACGGGAGGGTGGAGCCAGGTGGGATCGGGCTCTTCTCTCAGGTAACAAGTGATAGGATGAGAGGAAATGGCCTTAGTTTGCACCAGGCAAAGTTAGATTGGTATTAGGAAACATTTCTTTGTGGAAAGGGCTGTCATGCACTGAAAAAGGCTGCCCAGGCAAGTGGTGGAGTCACCATCCCTGGAGGGATTTAACAGACATGGAGATGTGGCATTTAGGAACCACTTGGTTTAGTGTGGGACTCAGCAGTGCTGGGTTAATGGTTGCACTTGATGATCTTAAGGGTCATTTTCAACCTTAGCAACTCTATGGTTCTAGTCAAATTCTTAAAGAGAATACTGTGCCAATTTATAGCACCAAAGCAGATTACATAATGAAAGCACCTTGAAATCTCTGTATCACACACTTCCATGCAAAACAAGAGACTTCAGTGAAAAACTTAACTGACAGAAAGGCAATCAAAATTTCTTTTTTAAAACCAGACCATTTTTAAAGATAAAGCACCACAAACCCGAAACAAAGAGTATTGAAAAATTCTCACCCTGGATTTGCTTGAGCAGTTTTTCATTAAGTTGCTTTAACTCTCCTAGAGTCATTGTAGTCACTGCAACAATAAAATCTGTTATTACTACTACCAAAGTCACATCAGCATCCCTAAGCAGACTCCTATTTTATCAAGATTTCTCCTATTTGCATCCTAATAATCAACAGATGCATGGCAATAAGTCAGAAACAACAGTATTTACCACTTATTTGAGGAAAGTCTGAAAATTCTCTTTTTAATGTTGACACAGACAAGGATTTACTCCATTAGAAAATCCTCTCTTCAATGTCAAAAAGGTGGAAAACCAAGCCCTGAAAACAGTAGCATCCAGAATTGGAACTGCTTGGCACATTTAAATACTCCACCCTCCTCTGACTGCAAAACAAAACATGATTTCTCCCGTGCAACCCCCCCCAAGCAGATCTGTTTAACTGTGGGCAAGGGGACAATTCTAAGGAATGTCCTGCTACATTTCCCAGCCTGCAAGAAGCAGCTTCCTGACAGAATTTTCAGCATGTGGCTCCCTGTTTTGGTTATCAAAGTTTGTGTTTTATGCATACAGGAATAACCTACACAGTTTCCAGTGAGTATCTCAGTGACAAATGATGAAGTACAATCCTGGCCTGATATGAAGACCATCATATAAAGATAGGTTTCATTCTGTGCTCCTGGTGAGAACTACAAGATCCTCTGTATCATTCAAAAGCCCTTCTGTACCTCAGGTTGTGTGCATTGATCACCCTCGCAGAAAACACACCTTAAGCCTCAGAGGGGAGAACTGTGAAAGTATTCTTCACTGACCTTGATCAACAGCAGGGAAGCACTGGCCTGCTTCCCAGGATTCCCTCAACCCTGCAGTGGGCACACATGGTGCCATGCCTGCTGCTGAGATGCCCTTGTCACCACGGTGAAAAGCAACAATCTGAACATCACAGGGGGCACAAGCTTTAAGACCCTGCAATTCTAAAATACTGTTTTTAAACTTCAGCAAAGCTGTTTCTGCTGCAGCTTAGCAAAGCTCTCATTGCATATTCAAGAGAAAAAACAATGCTGCAGCTTTTTCCCAGAGATTTCTCTGTCCAAAAGGTTTCTACATGGCAAATTTAAAGTCCAGAGTTCTGAAAAAGATGGAGTTTAGCTACCCACTGGATTATTTGATTATCCTAAGTCCTCCCTTTCAAACTTTCCCACAGCTGACAATAGCTAAGACTTGATACTTGAGACATAATCCCAGCTAAGAATAAAATAGATTCACCTTTCTCCTCCATCAGCCAGGTAAAATGTCGCTCCTTCCTACCTCAGCTATCATTAAACCTGAAAAGTCCCTCTTCACACCTTACCACCATTTAAGAACTATGAAAACCCTGACCAAATTTAATACAGTAATTAACAGCTAAAAAGGTCAAGATCTTTACCCCCTTTTATAGCAATGGTAGGATGTTACTTCCCCATTCTTCAGTATTTTCATTAACAGTTTGTTATCTGGCAGACAAGCTGGTTCAAACATTTCATTTGAGTGTTCTGGGACAGGACTGTTTCATGGCATATTATTCTGATACAGAAGGAAAGGGAAAAGGAATGGAGCACTGAATTTAAATGTAAAACATTATTTTATCCACAGCTGAGGTAAATTCTGAAGAAATACTGGCCAAGCTATTTACAGTTCCACTAATACTTTTTTTCAGTAGACAGCTATGTTGTTAAGAGTGAAAGCATTGCAGTCCCTAATTCTGTACCTAATTCTGGCAGTCTAAGTTTTCGTCTAACATAGAAACTTTATGTAATCATAGAGCTTCCAAAATAAATGTCTTTTAAAGGTAAATACTGCAAAACACAGGCAAAACTGCCTCAAAGCTGCATTATGTAGTCATAACAGAAGAAAACTCCTGTTATTGTGCTCAATGCAGATTGATGCTCTCATCCTGAAATCAAAGACTGGAGAGAAATTCCAAGTCACTAACTTCAGTTAGACAACCCCATAAACCAGGTCAAGCTTCCATAATTCCTCTGTTATATGCTGTCCTGATTTATGTAATCCCCATTCATGACTCCAGTGGACAGGTGGTCAAAAAGCCCAGTGTGTCTGTTTTGATTTATGGCTTTAAGGCTTCTAATTCACTACAAATGCAACATGACACATCATGCAGCAGTTAAGTAAAATCCTTTCATAAAGAATGAGAAATGACTCAGCTTTGCAAGGACAGAGCTGTCAGCTTGTTAAAAAAAATTGGAGGCTAAAGAAGCCAATTCCAACTTTTCACAGTACCTCTTTCTCTGACTCTTCCGACATTCTGATTCCATTATTACCTTGTTTTTTACCACTCGTTTTTCCTGGAATATTTTATCAGTGCTTTTATTTTCTTTCTCAGGTCTTTTAAAGTTCAGAAACCTTCTCCAATTACTTCCCTCACTACAAAAGTAAGAGTGGACATACACCAGTTCAGGACCAAGTACTGCCTAAAAAGCAGGATGGTAACAGCAAATATCTCTAGGATTCCATTGCTAACACATTTCATGCAGCCTGATTCCAGAGACACTAGAATATCACTAAATTTCTTTTGGTGATCTTCCTAAACAACAGGGAAACTACTTTTCTGTTATTTTCACTATCACCAGAGTCATCAAAAGATAGCTAAGGTCTTCTTTTAAGAGGACATGGTGGCAGAAGGGCCTTCCCATTTTCTTATGCTCAACAAACACAAGGAAAAAACTAATCCAGTAAAATGCACAATGAAAGTCTGCTATACTAAGATTATTTCACAAGTTTGCTCTGATACATGACCTCTAATTTCCTCTGTTGCTTAGGGCAGGTCTCTGTGAAATGTAACTCAGGGCACTGTGCAAGTTCAATAAGAGAGATTTGCAGGAGCTGAGTAACCTCCACCTCCACAGGCAGGGCTGTGCAACTCCCAGGAATGATATACTGAAATGATTTTTTTTGCATAAATTAGACATGTCCTGTATCACACTGAACTACAGCAAAGAGTAAAATGAAATACAAAACAGCCAAACCACCCTATTTGCTCAGCTTTTTTCCCCACAGATTTTACATGCTGGCCTTCAGGATGAGAACTAATGCCCTGTGGAGACATGAAGTGGTCAGCAGGTATTTGCAAGAATGCCCTTGCCTGCTAGGCTGTGTGTAAATGGATGTATACTCACGTTCCTCCCTGCTGTGCTGAGGATGTCTCCTATGAACACTGGCAAGTGAATCGCCTTCAGCTTTTTCAGCCTTCTGGACTTGGCTGCGGTTGGACCACAAAACGCTGCTGCAGCAGAAGGTAGCACCGAGTCTGAAATCAGTGGATTCTCTTGGTTCCAGCAGAGTCTGTGAGCAGCTTGAGATGCCTCCAGATTTCCCATCTATCCATTTTGCAGAGTATCTAGGTACTGGGGAGTCAAACTGTGGGAGTAATTTTCTATCAGTCTGATGTCTGAAGCTAAAAAGCTGGTGTTGGGATGGTTTTGAGCTTTCAGAATCAGAGTCTAAATCCTTGTTTTGTGCGTACTGTATGATCCAGTTAATCTTTTTACTCAAGATATTTTTTACTTCTGCATAAGGACTTTTAGAGAGCTTTGATCGTGGACAGTCCTGATTTGCTATTAAGTGGAATTTTTCAAAGCAGTCTCTGTGCCCCCTTAAAGATCTTGTATGTAGAAGATCTGACTTTGGTACTCCTGTAAAGACACAACAGAAAGCAGTTCACTTACTGCTAATTTTTTAAAATCTTTACTCGCAAGCAACCAGGAAAACCAAAACTTTAGTGATACTTTCCTACTAACAGCCTTATCACTGAAGCAAACCTCACAGGGTACCTCACAGTCCAAAATTTGTGAAGTTTCCCTCAGGCCTGAGACCTTGTCACACACAGTGTTTTGCACACCATTATCTCTAGAGCAGGGCTTCAGCATGTGCCTCTCGCACGGTGACAGAGATGAAACAAACTGACAACTCCACACATGCTGCATCACCCCTACACACAAGTGTATGAGCTACACAAGTAAAATAAATCCAACTGTGTATCAGCAAGTTTTACAGAACCATCCTGAAGAGCATTTTGACAGCACTCATAAAAGCACCCATCTTTTACGCATAATGTTATGAGCCATCTGCTCAAATGCTGCAGAGTGCAGCCTTGTCTCATTCAAGTGGTCAAATGTAACTCAGATTTCAGTCATAGTTTATTATTTTGCACTGGCACAAGCCTGCAGCCTAGCCAGGGAAGCAAACTCTAATACTGGCAATGCTCGTCAACATTAAACTGTTTTGAAACTCATTTGAGGTGTGCTGGTTTTGGCTGGGAGAGGGTTATTTTTTATCACAGTGTAATATGGGGCTGTGTTTTGGATTTCTGCTGCAGTGTTTTTATTATCATTGTGCAGGGCTTACACACAGTCAAGGCTCTTTCTGCCTCTCACTGCCCTGAGAGTGAGTGGGCTGGGGGCATGCAAGGAGCTGGGAAAGGACACAGCTGGAACAGCTGATCCCAGCTGACCCAAAGAGTATTCCACACCATATGGCATCATGCTCAGTGCATAAAGCTGGGGGAAGAAGGTGGAAGGAAAGAATGTTTGGTGTGATGGTGTTTGTCATCCCAAGTCACCGTTATGCATGACAGAGCCCTGATCTCCTGGGGATGGCTGAACACCTGCCCAACCATGGGAAGCAGTGAATGAATTCCTTATTTTGCTTTGCTTGTATGGGCAGATTTTGCTCTTCCTTTAAAACTGTCTTTGTCTCAACCCACAAGCTGAAATTCTCTCCCCATCCCACTGGGGTTAAACCATGACATCACACAAGATGGATGTTTATTCTCCTCTTTGCTCATCCTCCCTCAAAGACTGTTCAAATAGCTACAGCAGGTAACTTAAACCTCTCAGTAACTGCTAGTGATTGACAGGTTAAAAAGGAACACAATCTGTGAAGTTCTGCAGATGGCGAGTGAACACAGATGGTATGAGAAATGACTATTCCAGAAAGTTAATAGTACAAAATTACTCTCTGCAACTTCAGCGGATACTTATTTTTCTTCAGATTCACCTACACAGTGTAGATTCAGAATCCAAGTCCAGAGTAATGAACAGTTTGTCACTTATCTCAGTACCACATATACTACTTAGGAGGTTCCCAATACAATGAAAACTAATTCTGTCTAACAAGTTTGTCAATGCAAATAACAATAATATACCTGTGAACCAGAGGTGGAAACTGATGAATAAGGAAGTATTTAAACCAACAATCAATGTAACTGGATCTCTGAATCTAGGCAACATGAACCAAACTGCAGTCATCCTACCTTTTAGCCATTAAAAGTGACTAAAATAAAAAAAAAAAAAATGAACTGCAACAGGTAACAAAATCTGGTAACAGAGACATTTACAGATGATTACATAAAACTACATGTTACAACAAGTCTCAGTTCTCAACAAGTCTCATCTGATTTACCCTCTTAAATTCTTGTGGTAAAGTGTAAACTCCCCACCCCTAACAATTAAGAAATGATACAATAGAGTTTTTTTAAGTTACTGAACTCCACAAAATCACACACCATTCTCAAAACTAATCTGAAAAGGTAAAATTTTTAACATGAAACTGTGAAAACAAATCCAAGCACTTCATTTTGATTATCTCACTTGCTGTTAACTGCTGTTTGAAGTTGGCAGTTGGAACATCAAGAGTAGCCATTATAAATTGTTGATTTTCCACTCTTTGGGCAGCGCTGAAACTTTAAGTGCATTATTTTGTGGCTGAGTTTCTGAGAGTGCACACAATTTATGGGGCAAACTGTCTAAAAACTGGAAAATAAAACAGCAGTGGAATTTATTTCCCCCCTGTCCTCAGCAGCAGGGGAACAAAGGTAAAGTCATGACAACAGATGTTCCTTCTGTTCATGAATTAACTATTAGAAGAAACACAACTCACATGCTATCCAAAGGTACCTTTTAAGAAGGAAGTTCTGCAGTAAAGTACACTCTGTGCCCCTTTTCAGTAGGCAGTCAAGATTCTCATTCCAAAACTCAAAATACTTTTCAGCCTCTTTCAGCAAACAGATATTCACTAACTTTTCTTAAGCTCTACATAACCTGCTGCCTACTTCCAATGCTATTTTACTTCTTTATCCGAACAGAGACTTTAAAAACCCCAACAAACATTTTTATTGAAAACAAGAAAGACAAGCCATTTGTTTTCATGACTTATCAGCACTATTTAAATAGAGCAAGCCTGCTTAACTCAAGTAGCATGATGGAAACCTTAAATCTTTAAGCCATCACGGGAAAGCAAACATTGTCAAGTGAAATTATAAAGCAAATATATTCACAACATTACAAACTCTAGAAAACCAAAGTGATCTGTTCAATGTTTTACCCAAGTGATTCTTAAACATTCTACTTTGCTGCTGCTCACAGTGCTTTCTTTTACTTACAGAAAATAAACAATGGACTGAAAAACAGGTTTTGCACAATTTTCCATACCATAATGCTCAGGAACCTACCTAACAAGCACACCTGCACAAGAAATGACAGAATAGTAATGGTATCACTTAAAAAAAGAAATTCCTTTGAGACTGCTTCATTATTTCAATGAGATTAAATGTTACTTGTCCAGTAGGAGAGGAGGGTGAGACCACACAAAATAGCCAACACACAAATTGTTACACAAAAAAAAGAACAAGTGCAGCATGACTTCATGAAGCCCAACTGAATTATGTCTAAGTCTTAAGCACAAGGTTATTCAAGTCTTTCCTTCTGATGAATTTATCTTTTAAGAGTTCTGAACATTGCTAACTTTCCCATTCTAGAGTCATGTGGCTCAAAGAGATCTGTTTTATCTGAACTCAATAACAGAGTGCCTGAAATGAGTAATTACTACAGAAGAAAAAAAATCATGCTACTTCAAGAGTTTAAGCTTTGCTATTTATATGCCACATGTTGGCCACAGTGTCCCTATTTCTGAGCACAGGGCAGGTTATTGCAAAACATTTCCAGTATAAAAGATCAGAATTTACATCCTACCTCTCTACTCTTCCTCCACTGCAAAAACCCCCAAAGGAATCTTGAATAAGGTAAAGAACTGAAAATGTGCAAAACCAAATCAGTTTTGTAGAGAACTGCCAACAGACCTACTTCAGCTTTCACATAGTTGGCTTGGATTTTTACTGTAACAATCACACACAAAACTAAAACAATTATCAATCTCTCTTTTGTCCTAAGGTGACAATTAGTCCTTTCCTACGCAGAGAACATCAGCCATAACCTTCTGGAAGGGCTGAGCAGGGACAGCAGCTGCCGTGCTAGCACAAACTAGCAATCACATACCAGAATTACAGCAAGTAAGGGTTCGGTTCTTTGGAACGAATCCTTCTGTTGTGGGCAATACCATCAGCTTTATGAGGCAGAAAAGATGTCCATTTCTTTTTGGGAAGATTTCATACTTCACTCAGATTACTTCATGTTTTCCCCTTCATAACAACTGCAGAAAAAGCTACAATCTGGTGAGTTGGCATGGACCAAGTGATATATAAAGATGATGCAGTTTTATTGCTTTATTCAACACTACACAACAGGAGATGAATAAAGCATGGCAAGATTTCTGTACAAAACAAGAAGCAATACTGTAATTTTGATAAACAGCTATTGTGAGTTCCGGGGACTTTCACAGGGTTTCAGTTCCATCTCCCATTTCTGTTTGCCAGTATCAACCAGAAACCTTCTTACTTTTTTCTGGTTCTTCAAGTCCGCAATCATAAAAGCATCAACTTTTTTCCCCTCTCACATTTGCAGGTGTGTGTACTTTGCCCCTTGTCTTACTTTCCAAGAACAGGATTGCAGACTATGTCCAAGTAAGACCTACACTTCATATTTATTTTTTCATAGAAGAAAAATAATCCTCAAAAAAGCAACAAAAAACCCACGATCACACAGAGTACAAAAGTTTAATCTTCAGGGAAAAAAGGAAAAAAAAATCCCACAAAATTCACAAATATCTAGAAGGCCATATCCAATGAACTTAAGACAGCACAGATGCTATTAGGAAACAAGCTCATGCCAGAGATCATTCCTCAAGTGCACATGATCCACAGGCTGATGCCAAACCTTCAGACAATTTATAAAACAATGTAAGCACTTACAAGCCATTATTTGTTTCTGATTCTAGTAACTCACGTGTCCTAGATGAAATATGAACATGTCACTTCACTCAACAGTATCTCTGCATATTGACTCGAAGAACAGGATTTCCTATATAAGTGCCTAATGTTTAGGCAAAAAAAACCCCGTCAACCCAAACCCTGACTATTTCAATTTGTAAGCTATGCAAGGCAGGCAGTCAAAATGATTCCTAATTCACTCCTACAAAGTAATTTTGTAAATGCATGACTAGCAATCAGGCAGTTTAATATACATTTTTGTAACTTCCATTTATTCATAACAATAAAGTAGCTGAGAGCAGGAGAATATCTACCAGACAACCAGGAGAACAATTACATCTCAACAAATTCTACCCCATTTTAAGGCATTTGTACTTGAAGGTAAATAAGCTTCCATCATATTAAAATTTTTTTGCTTTCTGGTTTTGTTGAGGGTAAGAAACCTACAAAGACTTTTTTCTGCCTTTGCAACAGATTCACTGACAACTATGTACAGCTCTTCTTCATTATAAAGACACAGAACTAAATTGAAATGTTTGCTCATGTTTATATAAATCTGGCTAGAATAGTTGTCTTATTTGAAGATTATAATAGTAATCAACAAGTTCAATTCAAAAGAAAAGTTCTTGAATACCAAGATTATTCCACATCCTTTCACAAATGTTTCCATAGAAAAAAATAAATTAGTGATCATTAGCCTGCTTGTTTATCTTTAACAGTGGTTTTTGTTTTTTTTTTATTTGTTTGCTATTCTCTTTAAAAAAAAACCCAAACAACCAAACTTCTTTGGTCTTTTAGATTCATCAATTAGAAATAGCATTAAAGAAAGCCTGCATTCCCTTCTTAGCAATTTCTAATGTAATGCTGTAAATGAATTGTTTTTTGCAATGGTGAATAGCAGCTGAAGTGGAAAATCTCCCCTGAATCTAAGATGAACTAAAATTAACAGGAATACTTATAAACACATGAATAATCAAATAAAAGTTTGTAATACGCCATTGGTTACTTAAAGCCCCTTTAAAGAATTTACAAGTACTTATGGGTAAGATTTATACCTGACTCTAGTTTGACTTAGCTGTGGAGATCTGCCTTCACAGCTAGTGAAAAAATGCTTCTCAGGCACACTTCACCTCCTCTGAAACAGTGAACTCCAGAGGGATTTGTGACAGACACCTCTGCTCTTCTCCTTTAATCCTAGAGTAAGCAAGAGCCTTTGCCTGTGGCTGCTCACTTTCAGAGCCCTGGTCTTCACTGTGTGTTCTGGGATTTTCCAGCTGCTGCTCCCCTCAGCTGTCCACCTCAGGAGCACTCTGTAAACAGGGATGTTCAGCCAGCTCATGGAACAGCTCCCACACATCTGTGTATCCACTAGGAACACAACGATCAGATGAGCTCCAGAGTGGTTTTACCTCATGTGCAAGGCCAAGACCTGCAGCAGACAGAAAGGCTTCACAAGACATTAAATGTTCATTTCTACCTATTTTAATCCACTGCTGCATAAGCTGTTTACCAAGAGTGCTGAAAGAAGGAGGTTCCCAAAAGCAGATCCCAAGACCTGTTCAAAATGCACAAAACACAAGCAGCCCATGATAACCCAAGACAACAAGTTACCCACACATCTAAATGACAAGGATGGGGAAAACTGACATTCTCCAGCTGTACAATTCTGCCAACACTGTAAAGCAGGATCATTAGAGATGTGTATCTCCAGTACATCTGCCTGACAAGATATAAAGCCAACTGCTATTTTTAAGGGTTTACATGCAATGTCATTTGAGAGTTAAATCTTATGATTTATTAGACTGGCTAGAAGGAAAATGCCAGTGCCATTCATTAACTTCTAAAACCAGACACTTTGCAAAGACTAGATATTATCTTGTTCATAAATTAAAGTTCTGTCCTTGCTTTCATATGATAATGCCAGTACTTTCCATACATCAAGTGTGCACACAAATCACCTCCCACTTCATTTCTTTCAGCTCATTTGTATTTTAGCACAGAGCAAAGATATCAGAACAGAGATCCAGCTGGCCCCTTAAATATATTTTCAAGAACCATGTTCCTTATATACTGTTTTACTAAGAAGAGTTTGCTACTGTATTAAACAAAGCAATGTATTCTGATGAAAACTTCACTACAGAAAATACTATGTCACATACTTTGAAAGAAAAATCAGTTAAACAGACCTAGAAGAGAGTGGAAGTCATAAGCCAGTATTTCTATAGTCTGATGTTACTTGATGATGCCAGGTAACATAAATATTCAATTATCTTGTTTGCATGGACAAACCTCCCAAATGTACACATTAAGAATGCAAAAATGTACTTATTGAACCAGCTCCACAGCATGACATTACTCTGTGGTACTCGTACAGCATTCAGAGTAAGAATAGCATCTCCAACCATGTTCAGACTTGAAGTTGTAGTTAAGAGCTTTAGTGGAAACGGCAGCTAATTTCACATGTCCATTCAAGTTTGCAGAAATGAGTCATACCCCTGGCCTGCAAATGCTACCTTGAAACAAGTTCTTATCTGTCTAGTCTAAAGGGAAAGGATGGAAATTTTTAGCTTTTATTGCCAGAATTTTACTGTTTATCATTTAATTAACACTGAAAAAATAAGGATGTGTAATATTCTGGAACAGAATTAAATCCAACAGCAATTTCCATTTCTTTCAACTATACCTTACAACACATTTTATTTCAGTAAGACATTCTTCTGTAGGGTGTAAAAATGAAAAAAACCCCTGAAATCTGAGTGCTTACAGCTTGCAACAACTAAACCCACACCCTCTTTTTTTTTTTTTTTTTAATGAACACAGAATGAGGATATTATGCAAGATTTTATAGACCTTAACAGGAAAAAAGTTATGTGGTAAGATAGATAGACTTATTTATAACATCTTTGTCTCAGCCTAGAGACTGAGATGCACTAAACCTGATGCTGAAATTGACTCAAAAGCTGAGTCTATCAGCACCTTAAAGGACCATGGAAACCCAACTACTTCAACATAAATCAGGGGAATGGATGCCCAGTACATACACTGTCTCTTATATTACAGGACCTGGGATGGGAACTCTCATTTGCTATTCACCTGTTCAGCTCTAAACAGAAATGGAAGGGAGCCAGTTTGCTTGTCAGGCAGCATTCTCCAAGATGTTACTGTAGTTAGCAGCACTGGACAAGCAAAATAATAAAAAATCATCTCAAACAATCACATTTTCCAGTTCTATTACCGCTTGTCTCCATTACAACCCCCAAATGTGAGGAAATGCAGATGTTTAAATAATTCTGCATTAAGAAATACCAGCATAAACTCAGCTAAAGACAGATTAATTATATAAAGTAATGTAGAGGTAAGTCATAATTATTATAGAATCCCAAGTTTGATGTTCAGACAAAAACATGCAAGTATCAAGATCTTGAAGCTGGGATTTCCACAGGTGTTCAGAGGCTCCCAGGACACAGCTGCTGTGTGTGGGGTGAGACATGGGATACAGGGTCACACAGAGCCACAGACTGGTTTGAGTTGGAAGGGACCTTAAAGATCATCTCGTTCCAGCCCCCTGCCATGGGTAGGGACACCTTCCACTAGATCAGGTCACTCAGAGCTCCATCTCACCTGTCCTTAAAACACTTCTAGGGATGGAGCATCTACAACTTGGAAATGCTACAGCTGAAGTTTCAAAACACCATATGCAGGCAGAGGATTTTGTTTTGTTGATGTATACATTTACAGATAGTTTTTATACATACACAAGCAGTTATTTTTGAGTTTTCATGCATTTCTCCCCACCCTTGAAGGATCACTGCAGATTTGTTGTTAGTAATGTATCTCTGCTAGCAGAGTTCAGTGAATAATTTTCTTATATTCTAATGAAATTAAAAAGAAGAACTTTGTTTCAACTAACACACAACACGTGATTTCCTGGCTTATGCAAACCAGTCCCATATGAATTTAAAACATTTCCTGTTTCAATCCACTGATTACTACTGTGACACCTACTCAGAAAAGCAAACAATGTATGATCGCTAGTGTTCACTTCATCCACACAAGGCAAACAAAAGCCAACACCAAACTCCAGCAGATTCTCCCCACCAGGATATTCTAAACCCCATGTAGAACTTTAAAGACACTGGCCACAATCCGCTTCATTTTTCAAAATGTTCAGCATTTCGTATGTAAGTACTATACATATTTTAAACTTTAAGAAGCACATTAATATTCTGTTGTAGTGTATCATCTGACTGAACCTTCAGATAAGGTCCAAACAAAAGCTAGTTTGGCAACAGAAGTATTTATGTGTAGCTTAGTACACTCAGCTTCTCTGAGCATGAATCCTCAGACTAAGTGAGCTGGATGAGCCAGTGCAACAGCAAAGAAATACTGCCCTTTCCAGAAACGACACTGCTCCCACCCCTTTTAGACTGAAGACCTGAACTGCTAAACTCTCCTGAGCACGTTGCTCTTTCCTTGTTCAATAAAGACTGATGACATTTAGCAGGGTTAAGTTTAAACCTGCATATTGGCTTTAATTATTCCACGCCCACATTCTCTTTTCTTCTGCCCTTGCTACCACTCTTTTAGTCAGCTTCAGAGAAATAGATCCTAAAATCCACACGTATCACTCCTGAATAAATTCTGGGACAGACACCACAGCTGATCTCCCAGTTACACTCAGACCAGCAGTTTCTGTGAATTAATTGAACTTAGTAGGAAGCATAATCACAGTTTAGGCTAATATATCATTTTATTTCACTAAAACACTAAAAATCTACTATTAGAAAAATCATGATGGAGACCTGGTATCTGATAAAAACCAAAGGTTTTATGGCAGAGTAACTGACTTTCTTATTCAGAAATTCAACAGTTATTTAATCATGACAGACCACAGATTAAGCTTTCTGTATAGCAGTATTCCCTATAAAGGACTATAAGAGAAACTCAATTTTCCTTTCCCCAATTATGGAACGGTACCAAGATACCGCCCAAACATACTAAAGGTTACAAATAAACATTCCAAAGTCAGGAAAGGAAGAGCTGAGCCATGTCACAACACTCATTCAGAAATGAGTCATTATTAGAGATGGAGATGGTCTCCAAGTCCCCTATTTCTAATTCCTTCTCTTATTGACCCAAACCAATCAACAACATCACCACTGAGACACAGGCAAACCTGTGTCAGCTGCTGAACTCACAGGTGCCAGGAGATGCAAAAATTCACCATCACTAGATTACACTGCAATTAAGTCCATCTAAGTAAATTATACTTCTGCAGTATTTTGTTCACAGACAGTTGAGAAAGTCTGTTTCAGCTGCATCAGTTCCCAGCACATGAATTTGCCATGTCCAGGTTTAAGCAGTCAGATGCTGCTGGCATGAGGGGAACCAGAATTGTCCTCATCAGTCTTGCTAAAGCCTTACAATATGACACCCTGCTAAAAAAAGGAAGCACAGAAGCCTGCTTCCAGAATTTCATACCTAGACTCACAAATCAGAAGTATTTAGGTCAGAAAAGACCTCTAAGATCCAACTGCAAACCTGATTGCCAAGCCCACTGCTTGCCCTTGCACATCCATCTGTAATGCTCTTTCCTATCCCGACCCAGCTCCTGCTGCAGACTGCAGGGTCAGGAAAGACAGAAGAGGTGCCATACATTCCAATTAATTCAGACAGCACTTAGCACATGGGAGTTAACAGGGTGCTGCAAACAGTGGGAGTACTCAAGCATCCTGCAAGATGCTGAGCTGTGACTAATAGCCTGCCTGCTCTCCAACAGCATCTATTTCCTGATTCTCTGAGGGAGCAGTTCCACATGCACATCAACACCAAAAATGAGCAAGCCTGTCTTAGCTGTTGCATGAGTATCTTTTTAGAATTGCTAGTTCACTTCCTGAAATACTTAATATATGTATGGGTTTCAGTAGCTGACAGTTTTAAATATGATGCTAAATAAAAAGACAAACTATCAGCAAGATCGACACCCATTTGTAAGAGTGGAATAACACATCTACAAGAGTTGATGCAACTTGCTGATTCTGTCCAACAAGTTTTAATGCATCTGAACTCCATTAAAACACAACCAGGAGGTCAGTATGAAAACACCCAGTATAACACTGTGCTTTAGCGAATTACCCAGTTCATGCTGCACCCAGGGCTGCCAAAGGACTTATTTTAGACACATAAAAATCAATCTCTGTCACAAAAAAATACAGGAATGTAGAGATATGTCAAAAGTAGGAAAAGCATGACCATAGGTATGGTAAAGAGCTGACTCACACAGCAGTTCAGTTAAAAAGCCTTATAATGACTCTGTATAAAAAATCACTAACACAGCCTCCGCCACCTTTAAGCCTCCCCTCCCCATGAGCAGTAACAGTACCTCTTTTCAAAGTGGCATACAAAAGAGACTATCAGAAATGAGGCATTTTGATGCTGACATGATCAAAGATATGTACCTTTTTATTATGCAAAATAAAAGAATTGCAATGGCCCGTGTAACTTCAGGGGAGCTTTAATCACTATTCTATTCCAAGCAGCCTCCTTTTAAAATTAACTGGAAATTTAGATTATGTAAAGCTTTGCACAGATTAAGTCTTTCCTACTATCAAGGCTATTTAGAGCAAAAAAATCCCAAACCTATTCCACTTAAAACACATGATCACTTTGTAAAGTCACAGCCACAACAAGCAGCTTGACAAATCCACAGCTTATCTCAAACAACAGAACACAGGAACCATCCAGCAATTTTTAATGTGTTGTATCACTTTCAACACTCTCAAAACAGAACTAGATTAGTAATGTAATGGAAGTACTTAATTCTCATTGTGTTGGTATATTTTTAAAGCCTAGAGAGAGAAACATCCTCTCTCCATATTGAGAAGTATAAACCTAACATTCTAAAACAATAAAAAAAACGTAAACAGACTGACAGGTTGTGCTAGATTAGACAGTTGCTCTTGTGTTTTAACAAAAAATGCAAGTACATAGGCATCTCTCTTCTAAACAAAAGCAAAAAACATGGCAATTACTTCTGAAGTATCAAAGTATTGTTTAGATTAAAATACACTGCCTTTACTAGCAACAAGTCTACCAACTGTTATCAAGAAATGATAACATAAATGATGGGAGTACTCACATAACACTGTTGAGATCTTCATATTCAGTTGCCTCATAGCAAAATAAATTACTCTAGGTAGTCATACCTACATATAATTGCTGAAGACCACTCTGTGTCAGTGGAAGTTACTTTGTTGCTCCAAAGCCAAGCAATTTGACTTAAAAAAGGGACAAAGACAATCTACTGCTCATTCATGCATGAAGAGAAGCAACAAGATGGGGAAATTCTTTACCAAAACAGGCTTAAAGTTTTAGAAGTATCATTCTGGAGGCCAAAATGAGTTTACAAGCTTAGGCTTTCAAAAGATGGCCAAAATTCCTACTTTCTAATTTGCAGACTTTAGGAAGCTTTGATAACGCATCCTGTTTCATCATATTATGCATACCAACATTTTATGAAAACAAAAAGAAATAATCCCCTGAACAGATCTAGTGAAAGCAAAGTGATCTGCTTCCAAAAACCCGATATTACGCTATAAAATTTGCAACTTAAGCTTGCTTTATACATAAATCCCTCTGATTATTGAGCAAACCCGGTGAATAAAGGCAGAACGTGATTCAGATCTCGAGTTCAATATCTGAAGTCTAACGCCAGGAGGTGGAATAAACACCAGGGCATTTCAGAGGCTCTGGAAAGGGACCGGACGGCGTTCACCTTCGTGTCTGGAGCAACAGCACCCACCTTTGCAGAAAACGAGCTAGAAAACAAAGTGGTTTAAAACTTTCTACAGACAGACGTTTCCAAACCCGCGACTCGACGGAAGCTTTCGGAGGAGCCTGGGCTGCCGGCCCAGGATGGGCCCCGCTCCCAATCTCACCTTCGATGTTCAGCTCGAAACAGACGTGGCAAAAGGAGAGCGTTTCCTTCTCGGTGCCCAGCTTGCAGACGCTGCAGATGTTGTCATCGTCCAAGTCGATGCTCACGAACTGCTCCTCGTTCATAGTGCCCTGGGGAGGGAGACGGCGGCGACAAGGGACGGGAGGGTTATCGCTCCGCGCCCGCCGCGGGGGAGGGCAGGGGCGGAACGAGGGCGGGAGCGTCCCGGCAAAGTTTTCCCTTTACAGAAACTGAGGCCAGGCCGCATAGCGGGGCCGGCACGGACCGAGACTCTTCCCTTACCCCGCCCGAAGGCTGCCCCGTCCCATCCCGCCCTGCTCCTCAGCAAGTCCATCACCAGCTCCATCATCGCTGCCCATTCCATCCCTCCATCTCTCCCTCCCTCAGCGCGCCAGCGGCACGGACGCCCCACCACCGCCCGTATCCCGAGATCCCCGGCTCTGCCCCATCCCCTACCGCTAATCCGATCCCGAATCCCGTCCCCGCTCACCGCCACCCGCCCCGGCCGCGCTCCGCTTTGTCCGCCCGCCCGCGCCGCCGCCGCCGGAGCTCTCGGCGCCGGGCACCGCCCGCCGCTTCCGGCCGCCACCACGGCCCGGCGGCACGGGGGGGGAGGCATCGCGGGGCCCGGGCCGCGCTCCGCCGGCCACAGGCAGCCGGAGTCGCCTCGGAGCTGGACAGCGAAGCGGGAGAAGCCGGGAGCTCGGTTTTCCCGGCCCTCCGAGCGGACAGGTCGGCGGAGAGCGGCGGCGCTGCCCCCGCAGCAGTTGGTCTGCGCCGCGCGGGCGGGTGCGCGCGGCAGGGGCGGGCGCGCGGGCGGGCGGTGTGGCGGCGCTGCCTGTGCCGCGCTTGGGGCTGCTCGGCGGGTTCACCACAGCCCGTCTGCAGCGGGTGACGGCGCTGAGGCTGAGCGCACCCGGCACCCGGGGAGATTACCTTTTGCTAGAGGTGGGGGCTTAAAAAAATAAAGGTACTGTGATGGAATATCGATTCCGTTCGGGAACCGGTATTAAAACCCTGCCAGGGCTCTGCTGGCGCTCCGAGGATGAAGCCAGAAACGGTGACAGAATCACAGATTGTGGGTACGGTTGGAAGGAATCACAGAGGGCCATTGGTTCCATCTCCCTGTCCAAGCGGGGTCATCTCAGAGCACATGGCACAGGATTGGGTCCAGACCGCTCTGGAATATCTCCAGTGCAGGGGACTCCACATCCTCTCTGGGCAACCTGTTCCAGCACGTTCACTTACACAGTAAGATTCTTCCTCAAGTTTAGGTGGAACTTCTGGGCGCCAGTTTTTGCCCATTGCCTCTTTCTCTGTTGGTTGGCAAAACCGGGAAGAGGTCGATCATACAGTCTGGGGAATTTCCACAATTGACGGAAATTACGTACAGTACATTCCTCCGTGTCAAAGTGGGATTATTTAGGGGAGAGCTAAGTAATCTTCCAGAGGCTCCTGTGTGAAACACATCTGTGTAGTTTTGGTTGTTTCTTTCACTGTTTTCTTGCAGTGTTTTCTTTGATTTTATTAAAAAAAGACAAATGCATGTGGTGCCATCCAGAGGGATCTGGACAAGCTCAGGAAGTGGCCCATGGGAATCTCATGAGGTTTAACAGACCAAATCCAAGGTGCTGCACCTGGGTTGGGGCAAACCTTGGTACCAATCCAGGCTGGGGATGAGCAGACCCAGAGCAGCC